>JAQPPZ010003065.1:0-37185 GCA_028583015.1 Wollemia nobilis | reverse complement strand
GGATTGATTCTTGGGATAGAATCACTCCCATTCTTCTTCATGTTCTCAGAAATTGCATGGTTAAAATCAGCTCTAGAAGATAAGGGATGGATCCATATTGAGCGACTTAATGCAAGCCAGTGGGGGAGTATAAGATTCAAAAGTTCAAGCGGTTGGGTGAATGGCCTATTCCAATCCCGGGGAGACGGGAGCTCAACTGCGGAAAAAATCTTGTGAACGGTTTCTTCTTGGAGGAATGAGGTGGATGAGCTTTGCCTGGGGCTTTGGGAACCTTGAGTTTATACTTTGGCAAGAAGGAGGGCTATGATTCGATCCTTCCCGAGCCCCCACACTCTTTTTCGTTCAAGAATGGAGGAAGATTTTGCATCCCAGAGGCAGTAGTGAACTTCTTTGCAGCGACTTATGTAATGGAATCTACGACTGACAATCTCAGAATCGGAGGAGGCATGTTGGTACTTACCATTCTTGTTTTTTGTACTTTATAGGAATGAGGAAGCTGTCATCATTTTAGTTTGATTGTCCTTTCACGCGATAGATTTGGCATATTCATTTCTCATTGCAGCTTAGGAGCTGTGGAGACTTGTGGACCAATTTATAGGAAAATTTGGAAGAGGTAGATTCACATCCAGCTCTTCGAATTGGGTGGGAGCTTGGTTTCCCACTCATTTGGTGGCGGTCCTTAGTTGGAAAGAAATGCGCGTATTTTCCACGAATCAACTCTTGGGTGGATGGGATGTGGCGGATCACTACGGAGCAAAGAAACATTGAAGCGACCCTTATCTATGCTAAGGAGGAAAATTATCTGCTTCTAAGCCTTTGGAAGAGAAGAGTGGCCGATCTTGAGAGGCAGGTAAGAAGTTGTTGGAAGCCTCCCAGACTCAGGGTCGAAATCAGCAGCAGTGGAGCTACAAAGCCAATCAAGGCAATCTTTGGAAGTGAGTAATCTAGTGATCATCTTTGGGGCTGTGCTCTATTGGGAATTACAGGTACGGGTTGTCACAAACAATGAATCTAAGGCCTTTGCTATTAAATGCTTCAATCCCGGGCCATGCGCGGGGTCATAGAAAGATAATCGTGCAAATCCCAGTTCCCAAATCTGGTTGGAACTCTTGATTGCATGAGGAACTTTGTAAAAACTTGCCGTGCGGATTATGGTCTCCAAATTAAAGGCTTTGGAAGAATTAGGATGATGCACATTTATGCTAGCGAGCTCTTAATAAGGTGGTGATTTCATACTAGCCTGGGTCTGTGAAGGAGGTTAGGATGCATACGCATAGTAGTATTGACTGTGGAGGATACGAGAGAGGTGAAACAGAGCCTTGAACAAGTCGACAATATACAGTGTTTTTATGCAAGGAAATTTTCTGAAATATCGCGACTTTGTAGTCTTGTCATGACCTCAAACCCCGAAGCGCATTAACGATATCACGGCCAGGTTGAGCCTCATGACCTTTTGCAGGTTCTGTCATGATATCGTGACATGTCGTCTTTATCGCGAGTCCTTGTTGAGATCTATCGTGATTTTCACCTCTTTTGAAGTTGAAGAGCAAAGAGTTGAAATTTCATGTGTTAGAGCCAGGTTGGAAATTGGGAAGTTGCAAGGCAATCTTATTCACTGATAACATGATTGCTTATAGTGGTGGGAGTAAGAGTATTTGCGTATCATGACCTATAAAGCTCATGCGTGGCCTCATTTGGAAGTTGTCTGTTACGGCGAGGGTTGAGCCTTTGCGGCCTTTGGCGGGTTTCTATCACGATGCCCGACATATCCTTCTCGCGGCTCTTGGTGAGATTATGTCATGATTTCATGCCTCTTTTGAAGATGAAGAGCAAAGTTGATAATTCGTCGTGATATCCTGACGGTTTGGTAGGAATTGGAAGAGTTGCAAGGTATTTTTGTCACGAGTCGTGACACGATTTGCTTTTAAGAGGTTGGGAGGATATTGTCGCGATGCTCCCAGCGACCCTTTTACCCAATGGCATGAGAGTCATTCAAAGCTTCTTCATGATTTCCAGGGCCTTTGTTGGTTGGATGATGCGGAGACGGTCCATCGATTTCATGACCTTTTTGGTGCTTTGGTGCTCTTTGGAGTTGTACTGCGATTTTTATAGCCTTAGCACCATTTGTTTTTACTTGGAGGTGCTGTGTTACGTTTAGTGACTCCTTTTGCATCAGGCCCATCTGAGAACCCTTCTTAATCGATAATATGACATATAGTAATTCGTGACATGCAGTTCTGTACATATCGCAGATGCTCAACGTGAGCTTCAATGATCAGCAGTGAGATGGAAATTGACGCGATTTAGTGACATGTCACGATTTCATGTCAAAATGTCACCTTCCAGCCCTGTGTTGTTTTCTTTGCCACAGCAGGACATTAGATCTTTCCTTTGTGCTTGCCTTGTTGCATGTTACCACTCGCTGCAGGTCAGGATGTATTCTCTCCAGTTGTAATTGTTCTGTTAGCTTTAAGTTTCATTTTTTACAAAAAAATATCATCTTGTAAGCATAATTTCGGCTGCATGGATGTATAGATCCAAATATCACTCAAAAAACCATCATGAAATTAATTAATTATTCTTTGGGACTTCACTGCTAGACCCACGGACTAATAATATCACATCAGGTGTTCAGGTACAACCTGCATCTTGTGTGCCTCTAATATTTTTGGGCTTGAAGTTTGGTTAGCCTCAGTGAATTTACTGCAGTATATCTTTAGGAAAAAGGCAGGTTCAGTGTACCAAAATATCATCCATTTGTTTCATTCATTGTTCATTATTTTATGCATCATACTTCATCTATTACTTGATAAAATTATTCAAATCCCTCTTCTTCTTTGTTGGCCAATAAATTTAGCCAAACCTTGCCACTTTGTGATTTAACTATTTTGAATTCATCAATATATTGTAGAACCTTTTACATCCATACATTGTTACTATTTTATTACAGTTCTGAGGCAAAAAAATATCTTTATTGCTATAAAAGGGGTAAATAGTATAAACCTTATTTTGAGCCAAATATTCTTTGAAGTTTCTAAAACTGGATGGCTGTAAGCATGTTTTTCCTAGTAGGGTGTATTTAATATGGGCACTCCTTATAAACCTAAAATTATGAAGGTTATTTAGCATTTCTTCTTTATTACTCTTTCTACTGAAAGAACTACAACAATAAAATATTACAGATGCTGCAGGAGTAGAAGATTAAAATCTTTTTAATAATATAGATGGCATAGGTTGGAATAGTTGATATGGCTTCTTTAATTTTGTTAAATGCTTCCATGTTATCTATGGTACATTTAAAGCTTTTTTCAAGTTTTTCTATCATGTCATTTATAGGTTAGATATTACTATAAAATTTGGAATATTTTCCACAATAAATTATAAATGAAGACAATGACCTAACTCTTCTGCAAATTTCGGAAAATTTTAGGAAATAGCTTCAATTTTATGCCGGATTTCAATGCTTATTTCCTTTTCTTTAAACTATATGTCATAACAAATTTTCTTGTGTAAATTTTAAACATGTATTTCTTTGGGTTTAAGGAAATTCTAAATTCCTTAATCGATCAAAACTACGAGTTAAATTACTCAAGATGATCTTAGTTTTTAGAAAACAGTGTGATATCATCCAAGTATCAACGATATTGGAACATCGAGTCCTTTGAAGTGAATCCAATACCTACAAAGCTAGCACATTTCATTTTTAACAGCCAAAGATGTATTAACGATATTCAAATGTATTCCAAGGTGTAATGAATGTTGTAATATGTCTATCTTCTAGATTATTTGAATTTATTATGCCCTAAAATCCATCTAATAATAAAGATAATAGTTTGAATATCACCTTAGTATTGTTTATGTTGGGTATTGGTAATTTGTTTTAATGGCTCTTATTTAAATTTCCTGAGATCGACCTGAGAGTTTGATATCACCATTTTATTTTAAAACATTTTAAATTGAATATCAGGAAAATCTACCTTTCTAATTATTTTGGAATCCAACAACTTTTGTACCTCATTTGCATTATTGGGTGCAGTTTGGGTTGTACTTCCTCTATTTCTATGTAAATAGTTTTAGAATCTTCTTTGAGGATATTATGTGTGTCATTACATATTTTGAATGTTTAAGGTCTTCATAAGTCCACGAAAAATGTTCTTCTTCTTTTACAATAAAATTGATATATCCAGCTTTTTCTTTAGTAGTTCATGTATGTCTAAATTTCACTATTTTGTGTTCTTTTCATTTCCAATGTTAATGTCTCAAATTATTACTAACTTTGATAGAGTGCATATAGCTTTGTCAAAATCATAAAATAAACTCTAGAGAAATAATCTTTCGGGTATTCTATTTGTTTTCAAGTAAGTTAACTTCTCTGGTTTATATATTTGGTCTTTTAGCTTATCTTCATCCTTTTCATCATAGATTACACATCTTTTATATAATTTCTGGGAAGCCATAAAATCTTTAATATATATCATCTAAAAAATTTGTAGATGAAGCTATATTTTAGATGCAGATGGCTTATGAATTGAGATAGTTGGGAATGCAAATAACATATTCTATAGTTATCTCTAAGTGATCTAGAATTAAGCGACATTAGCAACTAAAATATCTACAACATGATTCTTCTCTTGGAATATATGAGAAGTGAACTAAAGTTATCATTCATTTCAATCTGCATTATATATTGCTTAAGCCTAGGGTGACTAATCCAATTGAATTGAAGTTTACTCCAATTTTCTTTTGCATTACTCTTCAGAGAGTAACATTGAGAAGAATGGATCAATGAAACTGCTACCACATCACATGACTTACCCCTTTTGGGTGCAAGCCTTTATCCAAAAAAACAACAATCCAATTATTACCCCTACACAAAGAATTTATCTGCTATCCATTACCAAAATAGGGGTAGAATCTCTAGTACAAATTATTCCCATTTGGTCAGCTATTAGCTTGGGCATGATATTTTGTGAAGCTCCACTGTCTAACATTCAATTATGAATTACATACATCTCCCTTTCATATGAATTATACCTTAATGACACATAGAAGGGTCTGACCGAAGATGGTGATCTCGTATCATGTTGATTTTGTCTAGCAGTATGGCAAGTTGGATCTTCTTTTTGTTCTACCAGCCCAAATGTTCTACAGACTTGTTCTCTTACTATTGTTTGAACTTTCATAAGTTATCCAAATATGATGTTTAAACACGTTTACCGAGTTCTAACCCAACATAAAAATCTATTTTATTTATATCTAGTGGTTACCTTACTTTCTTCTTTGGGAATCTCTTCCTCCTAAATATGTGTTGGTGGTATTTTCACCCAGATTGTAAAACACACTCTCCAATAGGATTTGAGCTCCAAATCCCTCTTGCAAGGAAATTCCCATAAGTAATTTCTCCAAGGTCTCCACTATGTTTAGCATTTTCCTACTATACTATTCAATTTGAATGCTTGGAATACTTAGTGATAAGTAAGTAACTATTAACAAGGGACATTAGATTTATTTTATTACGAGATTGACCGATTGTTGTGAATTCAATGTGAAATTCAATTTTGGTAGAATTTCTGTTTTTTATTCTAATATTGAAAGAAATTAAAACTACAGCTACTCTCTCTCGAAAATAAAAATACGGAGAATCTAAGAAAATGAAAGTAAAGCATAAAAACTAAAACTAAAGTCTATTTAGAAGGTTTATAATCCTATTCAACGAGCCCGAAGAATGAGGTTTTCTTAAAGATACAACCTAACCCTGTGAACCTACCAAATATACATAATCTAGATGAAAAAGCTAAGTGCCGGTTTCGGGGTTTTATATTATGATTTTTAGATTAAGACATTTACAGGCTAGCAACCAAGAAAACTTGTATTAACTTTCACCCACTTAAGGCCTAAAAAATTAGGGAAAAGGGAAAATGAACATTAAATCTAGCATGCAAAAAAATAACTCTTCTTGCCAATGAAATGCAACTCTCTTTATAATTTTTGTATTACAAAATATATTACATCAAAGTAACTTCTAATTTATCAAAACGAGAACAAGTGGAAGAAAATGCTCCAAAAGCGAGGTCCGTAATAGCCTATCACTTGACCTGCAACATTGTCAGTGGTTTTCCAACCCCTATACCTATCATGCCTCTACATTTATATTTTCTCTGCAATG
The DNA here is from genome assembly GCA_028583015.1 of Wollemia nobilis. Taxonomy (NCBI): domain Eukaryota; kingdom Viridiplantae; phylum Streptophyta; class Pinopsida; order Araucariales; family Araucariaceae; genus Wollemia; species Wollemia nobilis. Next base: position 31,019 of record JAQPPZ010003065.1, on the reverse strand, counting down.
TTCTCCCCTTTCCCTACCTTGCTCGTTTGATTTCCCAAATTGCAGTTTCAGTATTCCTCGTCTCCATCGTGCTTTGAATTAAATGTTCTGATGTCTTGAAGATGATCTTCTCTATGAACCGTAAGGCTTTTGCAGCCCTTACACCCTACACCACGTGTTGTTCTATGGCCTCTGCATTGTTTCAAGTGTATTACTGTCAATCATGAAAAAAATAGTATGTCATGCATATCAACGATCATTCTATGTAATGCAGCTTTTCTCCTCTACTGTAAAGTAAATGAGATGTGTCACGAAATGCGATGTTTACTATAACAAACCTCTGTCCCACCACTGAGGATAGCGAAGATATATTCCATGACAAAGATGCGACATTTCTACTCCCGTAACCCTTGTGCGTTCTATGCGGAAAATAAGACATAAATAGGGACATGTTCCTGTCAACGAGCTTGTAAATGAACGTCACGAAATCGTGACATTTTTCTCTGTTCGGGTTTATCCTGTTTGCACCTTATAATGAAATCATGATGCTTTTTTTGTTTTGGGATGTAGGATGCAACTTTGTCACAAAATCACATACGCCTAACATTTTGTTGTGTTTTACAATCAAAAGCCGCAAAAATGTGACATTAAAAAAAATTGTGACACTTTTTCATTAAGGCATCATCTCACTACTTCTATCACGTAAAATCGTACAGCCCTACGCTCAACGTACCCTTTTGGTGCTTTCTATCATGAAATCGTACGCTTTTCACCTGCGCCCTTCATCTCATCTTCGGTCATGAAAGGCGTCATGTCGTGAGCATCATAACAACTTTCTCATTCCGTACAATCACGTTGCTTCATGTGTGCCAAATCGTGACACTTTTTCATTTCGTACCACTTTGCTACTTTCCTCGCTACATGAAATCATGACACCTTTCTCTTCCGGACTTCTCTTAAGTATTTGGCCGCAGGGGAAAAACCACACGTCACTAAAATCGTGACATATTTTCCTTCCCGTACCATCTCGTTGCTTGGGTCGAAAACATGACTCGCGATATCTGACATTTTTTCCTTTACATTCATTTATTTCCATTCCCAGGGTTGGGAACTATGACATGTCGTGATATCGTGACATCATCTCGCCTTGACTCTTCTCTTACGCCATCACCACCAGATTTCAGTTTTAAACGCCGATACTCGAATTTTCTCTTCATAATGCATTTCATCTCTTAGGCGTAACGTGACATGTCATGAGAAATGTGACAAATTTCATTTCTGGCAGCGATAGCGTAACACGTCCAAAATCGTGAGAACTTCTGACATTTTACGAAAGGATAAAGCCACCACCGCCACTTAAATCACGACAATCCCTTTCATTTCCGAGTAAAGGATAATGCAACACTACGGAATCGTGACAACTTTTATTTCCAGCAATGACGGGCAACACCGTAAAGCGAGTGCAACAACTTTCATTTTCCGAGGAAGACACACTACATGTCTCTTGAAATTATGACAACAACTTTCATTTACGAAGACGGCGACAGGATATGTTTGATACTGTGACACTTCTTTTTGGCTACATTCTGCTCTTCCTTTTGATTTTTAGCATCCGGGCCACTACACTTCTTTGAAAGCATGCAAAAGTGGTTCCCTGTTTGGGGTGTGTTGTGGATCAGCCAACAAATGGTGACTCTATTTGTCAAATGATCTGTGAGCATTTTGGTGAGAAACCAACTTGGAAGTATACAAATTTGAAACCAGCGATTTGCACATGAGAAATATAAACAAATGCCCATAGATCAAAATACACAAAACATGAATCATTAAGTATCATCCCCGTGTGCAATGTGTTTGTTCCCTATCATTTAACCTTGATCAACATTCCATAGTCGCTTCTACTTATGATTTGTGTGCAAGGCTATGAATAGTTGTGCAGGATTTGATGCACGATGAATATGCTAGAATGTAACAACCTACTTTTAAAGTCTAAACCTTCTAAAACATGGATAAACATATTGAAGATGTTAAAATCTCTTAGGACCAAATATACTACTAAATGATTTATTAGATCCCGTGGTTGGTTATCTGTCTACTATCTGAACCCATGTGCAGTGTAAGGAAAATAGAACTTTAGGAATAGATTCCCAACCTGCGAGACGGGAATTAACCCTATCCTTAATAATCGATTTGGAGTTCATATACCTCATCTGAACAAAATACTTTAACTTGTTAATGAGATGGATGAGTAGTTATCTATGATAAGCATAGGTGACATTAAGCCACTGAGCGACATGTTAAAAGCACGATGACATACTTAACCCCATAATCCTGGTTTGACTTCATTCATTCTTTTTATTTTATTTGGACCCATGCAGCCGGGGACAGGTACGGTCCTTCCAATCTAAATTTATGAGACGAAATGAGGAAATATTAATTTTTGTACTTTGGACCTTGGATATGTTTACCCATCCTACTAAGGATGAAATGATCTTAACAATCCAAATTTGAGTGAAAATGGGATATAGTAATTTTATTTATTGGACCCGTTGAGTGGTGTTTTCACCCAATTGCAAAGCAACACTTCCCGGTGGGGAGGATCTGAGTCCCAAAAATCCTTTGCTTGCAAGAAAGCAATTTCTCTAAGGTTTCCTCTCTATGTTGATTCTGAAACACTCAAAGATTCGCTCACCTGTGAATCAAGGAATACCTTAGGGTTGCAAGTGGATGTTAACAGAAAGCACCGTGAGTTCGACTTTAATTTGGATTTGCAATGGACTCCGAGCTTTTAGGTTTCGATTATTTATTTAAATGATTGTAATTAAAGTACAAAAATAAATAGTGGGTTATAAAATAAAAATAAATGCAAATAGTATGCAACAAGCTACGTTGAGTACTACCATCTTGATTATAAGACCAAAGACAAAAGAGGTTTCTGCAGAAGCCAACCTATTAAAACCTGCAAATTTGCATAATTGGGATAAGCGATAGGGGTTTCTAGGGTTTTACTATACTTTCAGATTTAGGCATTCGCATGAAGCAACCAAGAACACTTGCATTCAACTTCGCCTATAGCTGATATTGAAAGGGAAAGAGTAATACATTCTTGAATCATGCATACAAAAACACCTCCTTTCTCATCTATTAAATGCCAACACTCGTATTTTCTGCATTAAAATGATATATCAATTACAATTATGAGAATGTTCTAGGTCTACAAATCTAGAAACAAATGGCGGAAATTGCCCAAGTGGCAGGCCCAAAATGGCATGAAGCCCTTTGGTTCTGCAACTTTGCAAGCGACACTTTCCCCCCCCTTGTATCAATCCGCACTTCAGATTTTTTATACTAACTAAAATGTCACTTCGATTCTCCCCTGTCGACCTCGTTTCACGCTTCCAACATGTGACCTTTCAAATTCTTGCCTTTTCGATGCTTTTGTTCCATGTTCGATTCAGCAACGTTTAAAATCTGTACGCTGCATATAACACTCTGGAGCTCACGAGCACCCAGTAGCAATGTGTACCCTATCTCTGTGCCTTCTTAACATCTTCCCGTGCGAAACAGACAAAGCAGCATGCAGACCCGTTCACACCTTCCTGCCACGAAAATGAGACATATCTCGATATCGTGACGTTTTTGACCAAATGATTACTTTCTCCTCCTGGCTAGTTGAAATGAGACATGTCGCGATATCATGATGCTTTTTTGCTTCGGGCCATCTCCTCTTCATTGTCACGAAAATGGTGATACTTTTTTTCCGTTCAAGCCCTCTCATTAATAATTGTCAGCAAAATCACGACGCCTTTTTGTTTCCGAATTTTAATATCGCAATCGATGAAATCGCGACGTTCCTCTTCTCCGTACACAACTTCAACGAGTCCGCATGAAAGTGTGACATTTTCTTATTTTGTATCTTCGTCACTTTTTGTCATGAAATCGCGATGTCCCTTTCTTTCGTACTTGCTTACTACTTGCTGTGATAGATTTTGTGACCTGTTCTTTCCATCTTCCTTGTTGATTCGTCTTGATTTTGCTACCATTTGACTCTTCGGTACATTTCCTTCCACTTTTCCATCGAAATTGCTATGCTACCTCTGTCTGCTACTTCTTTGCTTGAAGCCAGGAACCTACAACTGTCAGTAGATTTCACTACGTCTTTTCTTAATTTACTACCTTCTTGCTTTTTTGTTTAAATCGCTACCATTTTTGTTTTGTACACCCTTGATACTTGGAGATCCATTTAAAAATGCTACTAATGTCATTTATATCACGATGATTTCCCATTTCAGCGCTTCCACCTACTAATTTGTCATTGATTTCGCAACATTTTCACTCGGCACCTCTTTGCTCAATGTTGTCGCGATTTCGCGATGTTTCTCTTACACCTTACACCATGCCGTTTTCCTATCCACAAAATGTTGCACCAATTTCTATTTACTTACACGCTTCGGTACACCTCGTCACGAAATCATGATGTTTTCTCGCTCTGCGTGCTGTGTAGCTTTACATGCTGATATCGCGGCGCTTTTCTCAGCTTAGCAACTTCTTCCTGGCTTCCATCCCCCGTCAAAAATCGCTACTGTTTTCATTCCCGTACACCTTTATAGAACACCACCACAAACTCAGACCTTTTCATTTCCAGGATGCAGCTCCATACGTCGCAAAATCACAGCGATTTTCATTCTTGCCTTTCTCTCTCTTTCCCCGCTCGGTCGTGACGGAGCAACACGTCGCGGGGATTTTCGCGACACCTTTTCATTTTTTCCAACGACATAACGTGATTTCATGGACAACTTTTTCATTTTGCCCAGCGAATGTCACGATTTCGCGACACTTCATTTTTTTTTTTTTCAGCGATGGAGCGACAGTCGCGTTCGCGTGTTTTCCTATTTTCTTATAACGATGGCGTGAAAGGTCGCGATTTCGCTGACATGTCACGATTCGCAACATTTTCAAACACTTAGGGCATTTTTTTTTCTCTTTTCTTTATTTTTTAGCAACTAGGTCAAAGAGATTTGGTCTAAGCTTTGACAAAAAATTGGGTCCCAATCTTGGGGTGTGATGTGGATTAGCCACAACAAATGGCGACTCACACCAGAAATGCCTCGGCATTTTAGTAAGAACCCAACTCAAAACACATCACCAACTAAAAGCATGTGTTAGCACCTAAGCACATACAAACAAATACCCCAAAGATTAGAAGTACAGTGAATCATTAGAATCATCAAGTACTAGCTCAGTGTGTCCAATGGATTTCTTTTCCCATCATTTGAAATTGATCCACACTCCATTTTCAATTTTGCATGAATGCATGTAACGATATGGTGAATGATTTGTGACCTAATGAATATCTTAAGAGATTTTACTTTAATAAAAGGCATAGTCATTCCTTCTATTAGTATGTACCAGCTGATTAAAGATGCCAAACCTCTCCTTTAGGATCCACTAATTCATTACTTTTCTTGTATCCCAAAGTTGGTTAAGATATCCTACTATCGAACCCATGTGTAAGTGAATGTGAAATCAGAACTTTGGGAATGGGACTCTAACCAACCAAGATGAGAGTTTAACCCACCTATCATTACTATTCTGATTTAGATTTCATTACCTCACTGGTTAAGCAAATAATAAACCAATTATGGAAGAAATGGTCATGCTAGTCCTAACTCTGTAGACAACCGTGGTCTTGTTTTTGATGCAAGACATGATGCCATACGTGGGCATATCTAACCCCACAATCCAAAACTTATCCTCATTTTATTTTGGCCTTGGGGACGAACTACCCATCCCTTTGTAGAGGACAAGAAATACAATCCTTACAACCAATATAAAGATGAGATGGCAAAATTTTATTTTTTACTTCTTGGACCTTGGGGATGACTACCTATCCTGGCTAGGGACATGTAGTACGATCCTTACAATCCAAGATTTAGATGTAGATGGAAAATATTAATTTCGTTGCTTAGACCCTTGGGGATGACTACCCATCCTTTGTAGAGGAAAAATAATACGATCCCTTACAATCCAAGATTTATTATGAAATGAGACATAAGATCTTTGGGGAATGGGATCCTCAACCTAAGCGAGATGAGCATTTATGCCCTATCTTACTACTCCATGTAAGGCAAATCAAAGCTTTGGGGGAATTGGATCCTCAACCTAAGTTCGAGGATGATTTAACCCTATCCTTTACTACCCCGATTTTAGGCTTTAAGCTTTATGGTGAGTGGTCAAAAACCATTGTTTTAAGGATCATGTTGCATATTAGGATAGACATGAAAAAAACTCCTTTCGCCCAACCTTTTCTTCCAAGTTAGGTCATGATCATTTTGCTTCAAGATCCTTTTTAATGTATGAGACGTGCTTGGTTCTAGATATCTCAAGACCTCACTTCCCAACCTTAGGATGTCTCTTACATTTATGTTATAACACAACCCTAAGAGGGATTGACATACTTAAATGATATGTACCTAAGATGCATATGCAATTAAGATGAAATGTATGTAAAGTGAGATGGAACATGAATGCATTATCTCTTGAATTGCAAATGAAAATGATTTGTCATGCAAAACCGACTCTTTCATGCATCACAAAATCAAACAAATATAACTTAAGATGCTTGTGGTACTAGTGGAGCTTTTTCTGTGATAATTCCAATATTTCGTATTCTCTAACCTTAAGCATAAGTTGACATCTCAATTTTTTTTTTATATAGTATATATATATATATATATATATATATATATTTTTTTGTATACATATTATTTTTTAATGTAGATAAACAAAACATGGCAATTGAAATCAAATCCACATTCAAAAATCAAAGCTAAACTAATAATCCTAAACAATAAAAACAAAAAGCTGAAAACCCCACCAAAACCCAAAGAATAATATCAAAATCTCACAACCTAAGGGCTAAACAATGCTTTAAAATCTGCCCATTAACCGGTAGCATAAAATCTCTCCTTCTAGGGATTTTGCCCTAAGGTATGCTTCCCAAGAATCTTTGAAACCGATATGCTAACCAAAGACAATCAAACTTTTTATGATTCCCTTTTTCTCATGTCTTTTGTCCCATAGTAATACCAAATCTGAAATCCTGAATGATTTAACTTTGGCCTTTTGTCAAACCATATTTTCCGATAACTTCCTAGTGTTTATTCATGTGATTCTTGGCCTCTTCCTCCTTTTTCATCAAGGTGCAACAAATGACTTGACTTTGGATCAACTTGATCATCTCGTCCCCAAGTACTCTTGTATGAAATGTAAGGTCTGCTACTTCAAATTTGCAAGAAATATTGGGTCCTTCTCTATAGACCAAATGATAGGGAGTATTCCCCTATGGACTCTTTCACTCTCTGGTCTTATCCGCCCAAAGGGAAAACTTCAATTGGGATGTGCACGACTTGAGGTTCTTTCCAACTTCTTATGGTAAGCAAAAAATTAACTTATTTCAAGAAGTTGCCAACCCATTTCCTTGAGGATAACAATGGATGCAAAATTCCAGCTCACTTTGTTATCATTGCCCCAATCTCTGATTCATGAAATATAACGCTTACCATTGTCACCTAAAAGGTTGGGCATTCCAAAATCTAAGAATTGTAATATGGTCCCCAAGGAATTTAATTACAATGTCCGTGGTGGCATGTTTAGTAGGAATCACCACGTCCACCTTTGCAGAAGATACACCCTAGCTTCGGTCAATATGAATTTATGAGAATCAAAAGAATTTAGGTTAACAACCCCACTGAAATCAAGTCCCACCTTGTGCAAATGGTCTCATTTCCACCCCCCAGGTTTGTAACGGCATGGCTGCATTTCTTTCTCTATTGGCAACCACTTGACTGAGATGACAAGATCATACATGGGCATGTGCAACTTTTGAAAATATGGGGCGATAGTAACTCTACTCTCGGGATTTGATGTGGCTGTAGCGTTGGCAGCACCATGACCAATTCCATGTTTCGTGAAATTCTCAACATCTTGAAGCTGCTTTTCTTTTTCTGGCACCTTTAGGTAGATACCTTCATGATTCTTCCTACAGCCACACCTATTTCATTTAGATAATTGATGATACTTAAGCCTTAAGCTCTTCTCTCTGTTGAATTCAGATTAGAAGGACACTAACACGATCAATAAAAATTGCACAATATCAACATACTAATCATCCTTACAAATGTATTCTATATTTAAGCATTTGGCCCTCTTATTTGTAGATTATTTTTTCACGATCGCCTGCTACTCCCTTCACCCTCAAACCAGTTTCATAGGGTTAGATTTCGAGATCAATTCTTGGACGGTGGAAATCCACTTTCCCTCTTTTCTCAATAGTTCATTTTGTAAAAACATGGTCTTGACAAGGAGCTCGGGAACAATAGCAATAACTCGTCTTTGTGTAAATGGTACTTAAATTTTTTCACCGTTTTAAAAAGTGCATACATTTCGCTTATCAAGGATCGACTACCTTAATTGAGCATCTTTTAGAGAAGCACTTAAAAATGCTATGGGTTTTGGCACTATCCTCACCTTTTTGTTAAGAACACTCACGGAGGAGTGTTCGATGCAAAAGCATAAATAGAAAGGCTTGGAGTAGTGCTGACTATAAGGAAGGGAGAGCTCTAGAAATGGTATCTTTGATGTTTTATAAGGCCACTTCCTACTTTCCTCTTTCCATTTTTACATCCACATATTTCTTGAGCATCTTGTTCGTAAGGTTTGGCTATCTTAAACAAAGCTAGAGACAAACTTCCTCACAAAATTAACCGCCCAAAGAAAGATCTCACTTCTTTTACTACTGGGAGAGGTAGGTTTTTAATAGCTTGTATCCTTTTTGGGTCGATGGATATGCCCCTCTTTTGAAATAAATATGACCATTAATTCTTCTCTGCACATTCTCGAAAATGCAATTTTTTTGGGATTTGCGGAAATGCCATGTTCTCTCTCGCATCTTGAAACTTTTCTTTAAATATTTGGATGGTCCTCTCTCTTCTTAGAGAAAACGGGATATCATCCACATACACAGATGATGCATTTGCCTATGATCCCCTTGAATGCATAATCCATAGGCTAGAGTTTTACCAAACATTAAAAAGCCCAACGACATTCTCTTATATGCAAATGTCCCCCACCTGGTAGTGAAGGCTATTTTCATCTGGTCATCTTGGATGTATAAGAATGCGGTCACTCCAGGAATACCTTCGAGAAAGGACATCATCTCGGATCCATTTACCATTTCTAGAATTTCATCGATTGATGCAGTGGATAATTATCTTTTGAGAGGACTTTATTAACATTTCAAAAACCTATGCACAAAACTTAAATATAGAAGCACTCTAAAATTGTGAATAAAAATTGGAATAAGTACATTCACCTTAGGAAATAAATTTAAATTCAAATTTTAACCCTCCCAAACCGCTTTATTCACGAGAAACACGTTTCACTCTTTTTTCATGCCATTTTGACGTAGTTTGTTTTGAGGCCGTTTGGCGATATTTCGCTCTCCGATGGGACGATATCGCCCCAACTTCACACGTAGTTAGTCTGGACTAGAACGTCTAGACGATTTTTGTCGCAAAACCAAATTTGCATAGTTGGAATTCGTTCCAACGGTTCCAATCTGGGCGAGAACGTGCGTGCCATTGGGGACCCTTCCCCCGTTGAGATCTCCCCAAATTGGGATATCTCCAACCTCTCAACAACATCCTATGCCTATTTAACTCTAAAACTTTTCCTTCCCCAACCCTGGCTGAATTTTATGTAAATCAACTCCCTATGCGGTAAAACACTTCAAATTTGCTCTTGCACTAGTCCTATATAATTTTAGTGTAGGTACACCACTTTGGTTTTGAAACGAGGCCAACATGTATTGTGACGACTTAACTTTGCTAAGATCGGGGCGATCTCATCAAATTCGGAGACGATCTCATTCCTCGTTATGCGAGATGATTTCGATTGGAGTTACTACATCGAAAGTAATGGTAGGCACTGAGTTTGCTCTTTTTCTCTTCTCTCTTCTCATTTTATGCCATAAATTAGATTATCTATTAGTTTTTATACTATATTACATTTTGGGTTCACCCATTTTTGTCTAGTTTGCTAATAAGATCATAATCACAATCTCAACACATTGATTTGCATTTATTTTTGTTCTGTATATTGTTAATCAATACCATCATTACTTTTCATATAGTTTGCCCCGTATAGCAAAATAGAATTTCTTGTATTTCGCATCTGTTGTTGTTTTGCGGGTCTGCGATGAATACGTTCCATTTAATTCGTCGGCTTGCGACGATCTCGAGTAATTAGATGATTTTATCAAATTGAAGGCGATCCCTGTTGGATTGCAGATGATCTGCTACAAGTAATCAAAATTCATCGTTTTGGATCAGGTAATCTTCATTGGCTCGCCTACAAATTCTCTACTTCACTTTCTTTTATGTTTGTCATATTCTTATTTTAATTGCATTTTCTATGTAGTTTAAGTTAGAATCATTCCCGCCAAACCCTAGGATGAATGCTTTAAATAAAACGAACTCTTAGAAACTCCTTCCCAAAACCTAGGCATAGAAACTAACGCCAGCGTTTCTGGGTGAACCCACCATCTTCACAAAATCACTAAAAAATGCACCTCCCTGGAGGCACACCTTCGAAAGTCCTCTCTACCAGGGTAACGCATCGCATCTTTTCCCACCTCCCCTTTTCCGCACCTGATCCAATACTTTCGAAGGTAGGGATGCAAAAATTAGAAGCTATACATTTTGGTGAACACAGACTTAAATGCATTGTAAACTCCCTTTAATAACAAAAAAAATATATATATATATATATATATATATATGTATCCGAGAAAAAAAAAAAAACAAACTATCATTTCATGTTTTTAGATTCAATTAAATAGTAGATGCTAAGTATCACTTTTAGAAGACTAAAAAACCATGAGTTTTTATCAAATCAATATGAGCCCACCCCATTACTTTAAAGAATTCAACCAAATATATTGTTGATTATGACCAACCTCATCCCTATTCAACACCACCTTCCATCGATCTTCTTATTTTTCATCCATAAACCCAACAAAGATAATCCATTTGCCAATCCTCTTCATAACGAGTTTATTATCATATTCTCCCATATATCCATACTATGTCTATCAACCCACATATAATTCCTTCCTCCACCTTTTTTAATACCCTTCTTTCAATACAACAATCCATTTCCAACAAAAAATATTTGCCATTCTTCCAATTTACCAGCCACTCCTTTCACACATTTTTAATATTTCTATAATCATTCTCACCTGTAAAAAGAAAGAGAGGTGGAGAAACCATTAGGTCATTTTATGACAAAATTCCTAAGGCATTTATCAGAAACATCTCAGAAAACTCCTTCATCACGTAAATTTACTAGCTCAATCAACCAATGGATATAATTCTCACGATTTACTTGACACAAATAAGATTGAACTTCCTTCCATAAGACAACTTTGATACCACAAGTGCACTGGTTCAAATCCGAGCTACATTGTGAATATCATAGAGTAGATGGACACATGACACAAAATGTAAATATTTAAGATGTCAATTCAAGATTTGATTGATAAGGGTCTTTTAATATAAAGGAATTACAATCTACAATTAATGATAAATCTCCAATAAAATCAAACTCCTACACAACAATACTATAATCGATCAAGACAGGGGATTCCCAAGAACCCCCTATTCAATTTATCAACAACAAGAAAAGTAATCAAATATTGCATCTTAATGTGTCCCATCATTAAGATATTATTACTATTAGCAACAAAAACTACAAAATGAGCAACCTCAAGTTCAATCAACTCCAATCCATTCCAAGATATGGATTCCTCATTTTACCAACATTCAAAACTATATTTGACTCACCTAGAGAATGATCCAAAATGGGATGTAAACATAGAAAGCTCATCTTTAGAATCAAAATCTCAATCCGAAATCCACTTTGATAACCAAGCGACAAGTGATTAAATCTCAAGCAAAGATATCCCTTTTAGAGTATTACAAATTTCTCAAGGAAATTTTGTTCAAAAATACCTAACCAACAATTTGTTCCTCATCATGTCTCTAAGAACATAATTAATGGTGTAAACCCTCTTGAGGTTAACCATATTTCACTCTATGATGAGGATATTCCTTCCTCTACCCAGCTGAAGACTCTATCTTTACATTCATCCAGGATCTCGAAATAAAGCTACTTGTTAGAACTATCATGGTAGATAATGACTCTTCTCTTAATTTATGCATATCATTCTTTCCAAAAACACAATTAAAGGAAGAAGATAGTAATGAATCAAATTTTATTATAAAATATTTCATCATGAAATTCAAGAACTTCAAGTTATATAATTATTCCCCTTAATAATGGATCCAAGATCCTGGATACTTTATTCTATGTAGGATATTGTCCTTCCCCTTACAAACTACTTCTCCGAGTCCTTGGATTCATACGATGAGGGTTGTCCATTCCTTAATCTTTACTCAATGTTTGAAGTTTGAATTGCCAACAAAATTTCACCTACATGGAATTCCCCAAAACCATTTGAAGAATATTGAACGAATTGAAAATCAAGTTCTATACATTCTCTCTTGTCATTATCTCTGCTATCCATCACTTCCCTTCTTCATCCATATATTACTCATTCTTGTTTACCAAATAACACTCATGCATATCTTCCCATATACTCTCCATCTTATAAAAACTTGAATATAATAATAAGAATGAAGAAGCGCATCTTGTCTTTCTCGACATATTATTTTGTAACATGATTAATTTCCCACACCTAACTTCGGCAAATCTTTTTGCTACATTATTCTACATATTTACTAACAAAAGCTTTAGTATCACTACCTTTTATTCATCATCTTTTGTTTTACCTTCAACTAACCATATTATCCTTCAAAACCTCTTTGTTTTGCAAATAACCCTTAGACATGCTATACCAAAATAAACCTTGTATAGTGTATATAGATAAATCTTGTAATACCACCAATTTCAATTCATAAATTAAAATCAAAATACAAAAAAATCAAAATCTTTAAAATCTTCAAAAAAATACAAATGCAACTAAGGAACTTAAAGTTAACAAGTCCAATTGGCTTGGACCATACATTATTCATGCCAAATTTGAATCAGAGCATACAAATTATCTACCTTAGATAATAAAACTAAAGAACCCATGAATATTTTGCATCTTTCAATCTTATTAATAAATTTGGTCATTTCATCCATGTATATATTAGTTAAACCAAATTACTATCTTTATTTGTTTCAATTTATTTAAAAACACCAAAAACATTCATAATCTCTAAAAATCTTCAAAAAATATCTATTGCATTTATTTCAAAGCACTTGTCAAATTGTTTGCTCAAAACTAAAATCACATACAAATCTAAAAACAGCCATGCTTACCTTCGAAACCAACAATATCAGAATAAAGAGAGAGTCAACATTTCTCAAAAACTTTCTCAAAATCATTATTTTCTTTACAATTATTAAATTATAATAACTTATTTGGATAAAACTAGCATTTATTTGGCATCCCTCACTTGCATTTCACACAACAACCATCTTGATTTTATCCGCATAGATTACTAATCTCTTCTTATACTCCAGTTCACAATTCAATTAATAAGTTTGAGCATAGAGGAATTGATCTTTTATTTATTTAGAACTAAGCACATCTTTTCAAAATGAAAGGATTATATTTGTAATTTCCATGTTTTTGCTGTGTAGAGAATAGATTTCTTGAGTGGAAAAGTTTCCCCTTGCTATCCTATCATGCACATGGTCTAGAATCTTTGAGACATTGGCAAAAGGACAAGCTCACCCCTCCCCCGAATAAAAATCCCTTGCTCTACAAAAATCCGAGCAAGTATCCCTAGAAAAAAGAAAAGAAAAGAAAAAATTCAAGAAAAAAGAGAAAAGAAAAATGTTAATGTTGAATGTTCCAAGCTTGTTATCAGCAAAAGAAACACAAAAAGAAAAATAAGCAAAGTTCAAGCAGAAAGCAAGAAAAGCAATCAAAAATCCTTTTCCCTACCCTTTAGAAAAGAAAATAATGGTGAATGAGCTTGAATCCCCTGAATTCTCACTTATTCGAAAAATCGTGAGGTAGCCCCATAACGGGTGGTTTGTGCTTGCTTGCCTTGGACTTGGGTAACTCCTAGCATGGCGATATCTCCATCACATTAACACCTTCTTTATGTGCAGGAACCTATGTAACGCTTAAGGATTACCTAGCTCTTGATACTTCATCTACATAGTAGCCTAGTATGGTTATATGCATCTAATCATGTGTTGCTAATGTGAACACTTATTTGGTTTCTTCAAATCACTTGTATCCCATAGTATCTTGCTCAAAACCGGCAAAAATGAACAATGCAATTGCACACATATTTGTATTTGAGATATTTTGTCTATCATTATGATAAATCAAGAATTAAGCAATGGAATTCATTTATGCACATGGGATTCCTTATAAATCTAACTTTTTGTCTTCAAAATACTTTGAAATATTATTTTTGCAAACTTGTTTGGAATAAAACAAGACAATTATTTACCACAAAGATAACTATATAATAGAAAAAATCAAAAATTTCAAAACATATCATATATATCTTATCGACTTCTCATTTAATGGCGGTGGCATAGTTCCAAAACCAAAATGGGAATTTTAGCTTAGCGAAGTCCTCATTATCATATTTTCCTGTTCATCAAGAATTAATCATGCAACAAAACTATCACTTTCTTTGATCTTCACGAAGATGGTTAAGTCTATATACATATTCTATGCCTAGCCAAACCATTGTAACAATTTTATTTCCTGATTTATCAAAGATCATACAAAACATATGACTTCATTTACACACAAATTATGTTTTTAAGTAAAGCAAACAACCATTTTACTATGTTATGTCATTATGTCACCCTTGCATTTGCAATGATAGTATAATTCTTAAGGGTGCTCACAAATTTTATCACAATTTAAGAATTTGTGCCTAGCAAAAATCATTTCACAATATTTCCATGCATAATATTTTTATGGAAATCAAAAGTAAACATCATCATCATCATTTGCATCATCACAACAAAGTTCTTGTCTGCTCTCTTTAAGCACTCACTCTTTTAGCAAATATTTCTATCCCTGGGACAAGCTTGACGACATATGAGCAAGACTCCATGAAATGGTCTAAATAAACGACAATGTCCTTGAAATGTGTGAGAAATCTCTTTTATTTACATCATCATACATTACAAAACAATCAATTTGTTACATGTATTATTTTATTTAAAATATTTAAAGCATGACATCCAAGTTATAATATTTTCCAAACCATAATTACATGAATCACATAAAATCATTACATCAATCAACTTTCGACCAATCAATCAACATAAAAAACATCATAAGCATCAAATATAAGATAAGTCACATGATCAAAAATATCTCATCTATATATATCAAAAAGTGAATATCATGACATCATCAACGACCAGGATTGAGATGCCACAAATACACATGCATATAAACATCTAATCCTCTATCAACTCTAAGTATAATACAGTGTATGACTGGTATCCCTTCCCTCTAGCCCCGAGCCTCTAGAGCTCTTGGCCTCATCCTCCTCCCCCTCGCCTACGAAGGACGAGGTGGGTCCCCATGAGAATGGTTAGTACTACGAGTCCTTGTCGTTTAATGGGATGAGCTTTCATCAACCCCGTCCCGAGAGATCACTATGGCCGGTGTGGCACACCTTATCCTCCGCCCCTTTGGCATTGCCTAGTATACACCGATGAATCAAGTATCTGAGAAAATCAGGACCGCACCATCTCTCTTGGGCTCACCCCTTACGCCTCGTGCCCTAAGACCAGGCATTCTCATCTCGTACGCTACGACACCCTCAGCCCGGTCTTTGTGCGACTACATCCTATAACATCTCGCACCTGAGGCTCGTAAATGATCTCTCTCTGCTCGAGAGTAGCCATATCGCTACTCTTGCCAATGTCCGCAACCTTGCCTTTGGGTGGCAATGGTGGCCTCATGGGGATGGGGGGTCTCACCTCCTCCTCCCTCTCTCCTCTCTCGTCGCCGCCTCTCTATACTTGTGGCCTCCTCTGCTCTCCTCTACGTGACCTTGGGACCTCTCTCCCGCCGCCGCACCGCCTCCCCTATCCGATGCATAACTGCATGATCGGGTCCCCGAACCCTCATCATCCGGAGAGGTAGTGCCTACGTACCCAGCATCATAGCCACCGACTACCCACGTTGTCCCCATCCTTCGTTTGAACGGAAGATCATCCCGCGCGTCTGACTCTGAGAGTCACGCATATCCGTGGACTCACTAACCGCGCGTGTTATCCCGGCCTACTCCCAGAAAACTCATAATCCACGAGAGATGGGATCCTCTCGTCGGGAGATCAAACTATCGCAACACTTAATCGTAGCGGTGGAGTCCACATCTCCCTCTCCATCTGCACCCGCGAGACTTCCGCTCCCCCGTGCGGACGCCTCTGGTGTCCCTCTTGCCCTCCCCCGATTACCCTCGCCTATGGCCTCCAGCAGTACTACAGTCCTGGACCAAGTCATCGAAAGAACTCCCGGACATGGCGGGTCGATTCGTCGTTGTGCCCCTCTCTGGAGCCTCCGAGTAGACCTCAGGGCCTCTCCCCATCAACCCTCTATAGTGGAAGCCCTTCGACGCCTCCGCATAGTATGTGCCTCCCAAGACACAACTTGTAGGACCGATATTTCAAGACTAGACATCACCTTCGCCCTGTACGCACCCCTGTGAAGGATCTCTGATAACCTTAGAACAATGCTTCACCCCGAAGATCACCCAGCCATGTTCGCAGATGTTGTAGATCACATCCTTACCATCCATGGTACCCTCTCGTGATCCACACTCGTTGGCACGGAAAAGTCCACCCAACCACCCGCAGCGAAAACTCCTTCCAGGTGTAGATGCGGGCATCCGGAGCATGCCTCGATGTTCACTTCACCCTTCTCAGGTGAAGCTCGGGTCCTTGCAGAGTCGTCCCATCGTGACCCTAATTGGCCATAATGTTGATCATCCCTCCCTTATATGGAGATTCTAATACTTCTCCATACATCCTCTAGTGGAGAGTCATCTCCCGTTGGTAATCGGAAGCATGAAGAGCCCGGTACCACCTCTCCGATGAGAGTCCTTGAGTAGCCCCCATGTCGATTAGGAACATCGCGGCATCACGCCATGCCTGAAGCTACCGTCTCGAGATCCTCGTCTCGCTTAGGGCAGAGCGGTGGCCAAGCTCGTCTCTCACTCGTCTTATTTCCATCTCTCCGTCTTTAGTAATCCTCTCCGAAGCATAAAAATAATCAAAACAACAAACAATCATTAATAACAATTTTAGCAATCAATAATGCCACTTTAAAGATCAAATTTTTGCAGATTGATGATATCAGCCCACTATTGGCCGATATCGTCTAAATTTGGAGCTAAATCAATCTCTGAGTTTCACAGTCTGAAATCGTCTCTAATTTGATAAATCGCTCTCAACAACCAGTGATTTGCGACATTGGCCAAATAATTCAGAAGAGCAAGCATTTCGGTCAACTAGGGACGATTTCATCGTGATAATCGATGGCTAAACGACGAGATGCTCAAAATTCATCCTAAAATTCATTTTACAAAGCATGTAAATCCAAATTAACTCAATCTAAATAAATTTAAACCTCTTACCTCGTAGACCGCAAGGACCTCTGCAGATTCTTGTCTCTACCATTTTTATTTCTCCAGGGATCCAAAAACAATAAAATAAATATGAATAATGAATTAAAATTTTACCCACCTATTTTTTTTTAATTTATCCAAAATAATTCACAAATAATTTTTGCTTACCCGCTTTTTACCTCAAACGTTGATTTGGGTAAAAACACGAGGGGGCACCATAGTTTGTATACGATTTGACCAAGAATAAGTGCCTCTCTAAAAATGGGAATAATTTTTTTTCTTTGTAGATCGAGAAGAACTCATCTTTAACATTTTCAAAAATTCGCTAAAGGGGGCAAAAAAAATGTGCACCCTAAAAATTAATTGCAGAAAAGTGGAATAATTACATTCACCTTAGTAATAAGTTTAAATTCAAATTTAACCTCCCAAACCCTTTGTTAACCAGTGTAGAAACCCGTTTCCTCATTTCGTGCCATTTTATAGAGATCGTTTTGACCGTTTGACGATTCGTCTCACGATCGGACGATCTTGGGCCCTGCTAATTTCACCATTACGTTGGACTAGAACGCTCCCAAACGATTTTTTCGTAAAACCCAACTTGCATAATTGGAATCGCCTTAACGGAGTCTCCAATTCTGAGGCGAAGCGTGTCAACGTCGTTAGGACCCTTCAAATGAGAAAAGAGTGGAGAGATTAGTGTATCGCTAATAATGGTTTACCTCAGAGGCGGTGAGCTCGACTCCGGCTCCTACTCCCTATCTAGTTTTGATCCATCGAACATGAGCGACCACGTGGAAATCATTTTTACCTTCGAAGGAGCTACCAAGATGGTGCTCTCCTCCTTAGGCTCTTTAGTCGCTTTCCTCAACATCAAGTGCATAAACTCCTAGCTCCCGCCTCAAAAAAAGCGCACTTCATACGCCTGTTAAAAACATATAATCTCCTTAAGCCTCTGCTTCATTTTCCACTATGATTTGGTTTCTATTCCTTCCATTGATAGCACATATCTGAGTAACTCTTAGTTGAAAAAAACATTCAAAGTTTTCAGCCAATCCCCCAAATGTAATTCCATACCTACTTGGGATAGTTAACCAATAGTATTATCTACAACTCTTTGAACCACCGGGTTCATAATTCAATTGAATCTTGACATCATATAGAGTCCTCACTACATTTACTATGATCTGGCCCCAGGTTATGTGAGTGTACATGTGGATGAAATAGGTTGCGGGCCTAGCATATTTTATATTTACGTAGGCATGATGTTGCTCGTGGCACTTGTGTCCACCAAGCAGTTATAAAATTCTTACCCGGCATTCTCGTAGTCAAGAAGAATGGGGACATCCCCTTTCTTCCCTTTACTTAAATGAAATGGGATTTAACATCAGCCTTTTCCTTTCCATGTTTGATCAGGTGAGTTCAACACTTTTTATCACCTCTCTTGGTCTCGGCAATCTAGCTACGTCTAAGCAGAAAGGGAGATTTGGACTTCTTTAGATCCTCCAATGTGTCATAGTTTGGCTTTTGTAATTTGACTCTTCCCACATCATTAGACATTTCTCTCGCGAGGTGGGAGGAGATTATTATTTGCCTTAGCATTGGAGGAAGAATAGAGTTGTTTGGAGGTGTTGATGAATTTTGAGGTTTTAGATTTACTTCTCAAATGGTATCCATGTTTCCCCCTTCCTAAAATCTAGAGAAAAGCTTGCACCTCCTATTCCAAAATTTCATCTTTCTTCTTCCCTCACTCTCCACCTTTCTTGAGTGATATAGAGTTTTTCCATCACCATAAAGTATCATCTTGATGTTGTGATAGACCCTCATTTGATACAGTTACCCATAATCAACTTTGTGCACAGACAATGAGTGTATCTCAACAATTTTAGGATAATTCTCTCATTGTGTTCTCTTCGTGTTGTGCAGACTCAACACCCCTTTCCCATGCCAAATATAGAAAAGATTCAAAAGAGAATTGGATTGGCTAGGTCCTCTGAAGTATCTAAATTGATTAACTTAAACGGTATTTTTCACTCCCCCATTGTTTGGCTTGGTGTTCCAATGCCTCCCTATTGTAAAAATGCTGATTTGAAGAGGGGCATGGGACCCATACTCGTAATTGACCCTCTATTGCTCAATTTATGAACTAATTTCACACAGAGCTCTTCGACTTCCCGGACAATCTCCTTCAGGGAATCACATTATTGTTAACCCCCGTTGGATTCGCATAAATTGATGGGGTCTGATTCAACATTTGGGTGGTTCTAAGAAATTTTATTCCCGTGATGGATTGACACTCCAGATCGAGGTTGACTTTGAAAAGGAACTATCGCTTGAGGATTGACTTGGCTAGTTCCTTGCATAGGTTGATTTATTTTTCTACAAAATGAGGGCCACGATTGGAATGGATGTGATAGGTTGGATTGGAATGGGTGCATATGCGAAGTTTTAGGTGATACAATGATGTAGGGAATGCATTCATGCTTGGCATTTGAGGTGCCTGAGCTGATTTGCCTAGGGAGCTTGACCATAAGGAACATCAATCCCATCATCAGCATCCTGTAAACACAGCATTATGGTGTCACATTCTTTCGATAGTCATGGCTAATTATAGGCCAAAACCAAGTAGTGACTGAGGATTACATCTGCAAAATGGTCACACATGGGGTCCAATGCCCCAAAATATATCTGCAAAGCCACTACGAGATTGATGGCAAAGTGCCTAATTGCTCTATTAGCACTTTTGGAATCACTGATTAAACATAACGATCGGTTCCCCTTGCTTCCCCTTTTGCATGTAACAAATCGATGGTAAATACTTGCAAAGGATCTAAGAAGTGACCTAAAGTGATTGACAAAGGCATTTTCCATTTGTGTCTCAAGAGGTGATTGAACCAGGTAAGCAAAATATATACCAAGATTATATGTTATTGGATCTAAAAACTCCATGGGGAAAAGTCTGCAAAGCACATCTTCTTATATTGAAATTGCTACCTAATTAAAACATCCCTATAGGCTAGAAGTAAGTTTGCCTACCTACATTTCTTAGGCCATATGGCTTGTATTTAGGCAGAAATCTTTCATTATTCTTGGGAAATTTAAGGATATCCTAGCAATGTTCAAAGGAGTATTCTTAGCTCCATAACAAGGAGTTGCCTAGAGCTTGAGCATTTGACTCCAAAATCGATGGAAGACAAACCTACAATAGCAGGAGATATTACCCGACAATAGGAACACTAGTGGCAAGTGATATATTATGGGCATAAATCCACTCGATGTTCACAGAGAAATAGGTCTTTTGTGACTGGTGAGCTTACAACATGCTTGGCTTTGCTACTTCTGGAGTACAGAATGTGCTGAAAAATGGTTTCTCGATTGTTTAGGACTGGTTGCAATACGTTGTTTGTGGGTCTAGCCCGCTTGATGAACCCCTTATTACTTCAGGTGAAAACACCGCAACAAAAGAAAGAAAAGTGCGCTTAGTCGTTAGAGCTTTTAAGAAAATATTTCAAAAATTAAATTAAACGATATTATTCATGTATGAAAACCAAAATAAAGTAAAACCGGATTCGGGCCCTCCTTTCTACGCCAATCTGTTGAGTGGTAGTTTCACCCAATTGTGAAGCACATTCCTTAGGATCTGGAGTCCCAAAATCCTCTGCAAACAAGAAAGTAATTTTCTCCAAGGTTCCTCTTATGTTGATTCTAAAAACACAATGATGCTACTCTTTTTGAAATGCAGTGGAATACCTTAGCTTTAAAAGTGGATGTTAACAAGGGCTTATTTGTAGGTTCACTTTGATTTGGATTTGTAATGGACTCGAGCTTTGATGGGGTTTCTCAATTATTTATTTAAAAGATGTAATTAAAATCAAGAAAAGAAATATGGGTTGAAATAAAAATAAATGCAAATGAGTATGCAAATAAGCTAAGTCTAGAGTACTAACATCTTTGATTGATAAGATGAAGACAATGAGGTTTTAGCAACCCAACTTCTCTAAGCTGTAAATTTGCATATTTAGATAATGTGTAGTTCCAGGTTTCTGTTGTAATTTCAGTTGAGCATGCCATGAAGCAACCAAGAATTCACGTGCATTCAACTTCACCTATAAATACCAGAAATCTAAAAGGGAAAGATAACACATTGAATCATGAAGCAAAAAATGACTCCTTCTTTCTCATCAATAACACAACTACTGTATTTTTGGTATTGCAATGATATATCAATTACAAGTAAGATGTTCCAGTTTTACAATCAGACAAATGAAGGAAATTGCCCAAGGGCGAGTTGAGAATGGCATTAGCCTTTGTCTCTACAACTCAACAAAAATTCCCCCCCCTTGTATGCAACCACAGCCAATTTTTATACTAACAAGAAACAAAATGTCTTCGAATTCTCCCTATGTGGCCTTTCACCTTAAGACGTACCTTTCAAATTCTTGCCTTTCCGTCGCTTTTTTTATATGTGTTGATTCTCGAAACGTTCAAAATATGCTTCAACTTGCATGTACGCCTCTATAGCTCGACGACCTCAGAGTCATGTGTCTCATATTTTCCATGCCTTCGAAACGTTTCTCTTCCCGTGCAAAAGCGACAAAATAGCATCTTAACCCATTCACCTTCCTGGCCACAAAAATGAGACATGTCGATATCGTGGTAACATTTTTGACCAACAACATCGTTTCTCTCCTCCCTACAGCAACAAAATGAGACATGTCATGATATCGTGACGCTTTTACGCTTTCGGGCCATCTCCTCACCACTTGCCACAAAATCGTGACATTTTTCGTTCATACCCTCTCGTATTTGTTACAATTGCCGGAAATCGTGGACGCCCTTTTTGTTTCATTCGTAATGATGCCTTCTTCGGTGTTAAATCGTGACATTCCTCTTTACTCCGTACACCTTTCTTGCTTTCTCATCGTGAAATCATGACATTTTCTACGCTTCGTGTCTTTGGTCAGCTTTTCGTCACGAAATCATGACGTTCCTCTTTCTTTTCCCAAATCTTGCTTTCTTATCGCTTAGTCGTTTGCATCCCTGATTTTGCGACCATTTCGGTACTTTATGTCCTCTCGTCGATCTGATCACGATTTCGCTACTATTTTTACTCTTTCGCACATTTGCCCGAAATTTTCATCGAGGAAATCCACGCTACCTCTATGCGTATTCACGCTTCATTGTTGCTTTCGGAACGTGCCAAAAACCGTAACCTGTCACAATTTCGCTACGTCTTTCTTGCTACTTACTACTCTGCTTTTTTTGTCTTGAAATCCCTTTACCATTTTTGCTTCGTACACCCTTGATACTTTGGTTGAATCCGACATGGTCATAATATCACGCGATTTCTCATTTCATGCCTTCCACCGAAGCTCGTCATGATTCGTGACATTTTTTTCACTCTCGACACCCCTCTTTCCTAATGTTATCCTCGATTTTGCCACGTTTTCTCTTCTCCGTTATGCCATGATATTTTCCTGATCATAGCAATCGTCTGCGACCATTTTCTATTTCGTACACCTTCGACTTCCACCCCGTCATGAAATTGCAATGTTTCTCTCCCGCTGCATCTTTAGATTTTAGTAACCCCGATATCGACGCTTTTCTCGCTTGGCATCGCTTCTTTCCTACTTCCTATCGGCAAATCGCCACCGTTTTCATTCCCAATACCTTTTCGCACGAAACACGTCACAACACGTGACAATTTTTCATATTTCCAAGGAAGGTAAGCTCATCCATACGTGCGAAATCATGGCCGATTTTCATTCCCCTTGCCTTTCTCTCTTCCTCGCCCAAAGCCGACGTGAGAAACATGTCGTCATTTCGCGACACCTTTTCATTTTTTCTGACCCACATGTGATTTCCTGACTTATTACCTTTTCATTTTTACAACGACATGTCACTATTTCAAGACACCCTTTTTTTTTTCTCCTAGTAAGGCGACATGTCGCGATATTTCCAACGTTTTCTATTTTTGCACAATGAGTGACAATCAGCTGGATTTCACTACATTTTCAACACTTAGGCATTTTCCTCTTTTCCTTACTTTGTAACTGGTCAGAGTTTTCGTCCCAGACTCAAAAAAGGTAAGTCCCCTTTAATCTTGGAGTGTGTTAACGTTCTTCAGCTCACTAATAGGACATTTGGGATGACTACCCATCCTTTGAGACATGTAGTACGATCCTTCCAATCTCAAGATTTATGATGAAATAAGACATAGGAGTTTTGGGGAATCATTTCTCAACCTAAGCGGATGAGAATTATGCCCTATCCTTACTACTCCATGTGGGTCAACTCGAGCTTTTGGGAATGGATCCTCAACCTAAATACCATGAGGATTTAATCCCTATCCACTACTCTCGTTTTGCACTTTAAGCTTGATGGAAGCGGAAAAACCCTTATTTTAAGATTATGTTGCATGATGGACCAAGACGAAATATTCTTTTCACCTCACCTTTTCATCCAAGTATGGTTTTGACCATTTTACTCAAGATTCTTTTTATTATTGCATGGAATGACTTGATTTCAAGATGGACAGACATGCCTTCCCAACCTTAGGATCATGTAATATATGTTATGTAATAATCCTAAGAGGGATTCGACACTCCTTCAAATGATTCACATGAAATGAAAATGCAACTAATATGTATATATGCAATGTGGAATGTGGCATGAGATATGAACGCTTTGCTCTTTTGAACCTAAAAAAAAAAAATGGAGGGAATAGCATCATCCCTATTTTATCATAATGTTGTAAACCACACTTCAACATCACAAGATTCAAATGATATTATTTAAGATGTTTGTGTTACTTGGTACCGAGCTTCTACAAATATAATTCCAATGTTTCATATTCTCCTAGTCCTAGGCATAAGTTGACATCTCAATTTTCTTTTTTTCTTCTTTTTTTTATTTTTTTTATTTCGTATATAGAGAACCGAAACACCAAATGAAATCAAAACCACACAACTTAAATAGTAACTAGACTAGCAATCCTAAAACAAACCAAAAACAATTTGAAAATCCATACCAAAACCGAAAAGTATAATATCATCTCTATAGGCTTATAGGCAAAATAATGCTTTAGAACATGCCCATTAGGTAGCATCAAATCCTTCCTTCTAAAGTTCTCATCCTAAGGTATTTTTTCCACTAGAATTTTGAACGATAAGGGCTCTAACCAAAGACAAATCACCTTTTTCCATGATTCCCTTTTCTTCATGTTTTTATCCCACAATGAATGCAATATGAATCAAGGACTTGATTTTAGCTCTTCTTTAGTCAAACCATATTTAACAACCTCTAAGGTGTTCATTCATGGAATCATGGCTTCCTCCATTTTTTCATGAAGGTGCGTAAATCGTACTTAATCCGCTTCGACTTGGTTATGTCCTCAAAAGTATTCTTGCATGAGAATGCAAGGTTTGTAGCTTCAAGTTTGCAAGAAATACTAAGGTCTTATCCATAGACCAAATGATAAGGGGTATTCTTTGCATTATTTTACCTATGGTCCCAACCCCAAAGAGCAAACTCTAGCTGGTTGTGCCAATCTCGAGGGTTCTTTTCAGTAATTTCTAATGATATTCAAATAAATTTTTGTTTGAAGATCGCCATTAACCATTTCCTTGAGGGCTTAATAATTAGAGTGCAAATTTTAAACTCACTTTATTAGTCCATATGCTCAATCTTTGCCAAATTGTGTGGAAACAAAAGCTTTACCATTGTCACTAACGATGATGGGACATTTAAGCTCGTTATGATGTGATCCTCAAGGAATTTTTGGCTACAACGTGCGTGGGATGTTTTGCAGAAGCCGATTCTTCCACATTGTACAATAATATGTATTTGTAATATATGACATTTTCTTTATGGAATCAAAAGAAAAATTTGGGTTGTAACTCCCCAATGAAGGAAGTAATCCTTACGTGCAAATGGTCTCTATCACACAGTTGTAATCACTTTTGTTTGCATTTCTTCCTCTCGTTGGCCACTACTTGACAATGTGGCAAGATCATACATGACGTGTGCACTTTAAAAATGTGAGGGCCAAAGTATTCTACCTCAGGTTTGATGCACTGCATTTGCAACACCATGGCTAGTTCCCATTTCCCATGAAATTCTTGCGAGACCTTAGCCTTCTCCTTTATTCGGGCATCTGGGGTGATCCTCTCATGATTTTTCCAGTCATCTTTAGAAATGCATACCGAGATTTAATATTGGCATGTCGTTTGAGGTTATTCTGCAGCAATTCGTCTTCACGAGTCCCTCGTCACTCGAACTAGTTTCTATGGGTTTGATACTCAAGATCAAATTCTTGGATTGTAGAAATCCATTTACCTCTTTTCTCACCCTAGCTCGTTCTCAAAAACATGGTTTTGACAAATAGGGGTTAGACACAATGGCAAAAATTCTCTTTGTGTAATAAAAAGTCAAATTTTTTTACCGTTCTAAAATTGTGTACATCCGCCTTATCGAGGGATGGAATACCTTCACATAGGAACAACTGTATTTTAAAGGAGTACTTAAAAATGCTATGGGATTTCTTTTTGCACTATCCCTCACCTTTACGGGTCAAGACACTCGTAAAAGGGTCTTTCGATCTGCAAAAAGCATAAATGTAGAAAGGTTTAGCATAGTTTGGACTTATGACGGACTACTGAAAATGGCATCCTTAATGTGTTGAAAGGCCACCTTCCTTTCCTCAGTTCCATTTCTGACATCTACATCCTTCTTGAGCATCCGGATTTCATGGTCTTGGCTATCTCAAAGAAGCTTGAAATAAACTTCCTCACAAAATTAATTTTTGCCCTCGAAGAAGGATCTCAACTCCTTTTTACTACCCGAGAGGTAATTTTTGGATAGCCTCTCATCCTTTTGGGGTCATGGATATGCCTTTTTTGAAATCGATGTGACCGAGTAATCTTCCTCTCCATATCAAAAGATGCATTTTTTTGGATTCAAATAAATTTCCATGCTCGCGGATCTTTTGAAGAACCTTTTTTCAAATCTTGACATGGTCTTCTCTTTCTTTTGAAAAACTACCTGAATATCATCCACATACACAATGATACACTTGCCTATAAGCCCTTTGAATGTGTAGTCCATGTACGTTGAAATGTTGCACCGCGAATTTAATAGTCCAAATGACATTCTTCTCAAGGCACAATCTCCCCCATTTGGTTGTGAAGGTTGTTTTACTCATCTCGTCATCGGGATGAACAAGAATTTTATATATCCAACGAATATCCATCACAAAGACATCATTTGGATCCATTCACCTTGTTTGTAAAAATTTCATCAATAGGTGCAAATGGATAGTTCATCACACTGAGAGGCCTTGTTAAGATTTCAAAATATATATACCTGCTATCCGTCTCTCTGCTCTTCCTTCTTCACTCTTTTGAACGGCTACAACCCGTTGATTTCCTAAGGAAAAATAATCTTTTGCTTCCAATAATCTCTTTGACCTCATTTTCTATCAAGGGCTCCAATAGCAGGGTTAACAACTCGTTGTCTTTGCACCAAAGGCTTGAGTCCCTTCCAGAGGGGATTGTATGTGTAATGACGTATTGGTTGTATGTTTTCAGTGGTTATAATTAAACAATGCAATCCACATAATGTTTTAGTGCATGTATTATATTTTCTCTTTCTGCCTATACATGTAACTTTGTGATATACATCCCTGAGATTGTCCTGCCCTCCTTGATTAATCAGATCACATGCATCTTTGGGGAATGGAATCTTTCTTTCTCTCTAGCCTTTATCCTGTACGAACATTTTCTCCAGTGAAATACATCTTTTTGAACTTTGTTGGATCGATAAGTATTTTACTTTCGTTTTACTTGCTTTCTTTACTTGCCATTCTTTTCTCCTCATAATCACCTCGGTTTTCAAAAACACACCGAGTTCATGACAAATTTGAATATGTGTCTGTAGTTTTCCAAAACTTGGAAATTCTTGACTATTATTAGGGGTATGATGGACAAGTAAACCAATTGAATGGAGAATTTTTACACCTTTTTATATCAACTGGTTTTAACATCCCTACGGCGACCGCCGGGGAGTCGCGTCTATACGGTTTCTTTTCGTAGGGGCTATATTAGCGTTGAATTCCTCAATGAGGTCTCTACCCTAGTTCTAGAAAGCTCGTCTTGTCGCGACATGTATATATGCCTTTAACATGCTTGACTTCTGATTGAGATTACTCCTAATACTTTCAAGCATTTAAACCCTTTGCTCAATGCCGTTGTAAACTTAAAATGCTAGCTCATACACGCTACGTAGTTTGTGTAGGTGAAATGAACTATAGGCGTTTAAGTAAATGTTTACCTCCGGGCGGGTGGAGGCTCGACTCCGGCTCCCTGCCTCTTCACACACTAGATTTGGATCCATCAAACCTCACAACCATATGCCATCATTTTACTCAAGAGAGTACTGGTATGTTTCCCTTTAGAATCTTTCGATGTTCCTCTTCAACGTCAAAAGCATAACCCCAAATCGGCTCAAAAACTAAACTTCATGGCTTCTTCTATTCGTATGATTTCTTTAATCCTCAGTCATTTCTACTGATTTGATTTGCAATTCCTTTTCAGGGTAACCACATATGCGAGCAACTCCGTTGAAAAAAAGCCATTCAAAAGTTTTCATCTAATCCCTTGCTAGCATTCATATCTACTTGGGATATTAAAACCAAAATGTCTACCACTTGTTGGACCTTGGGTTCCGGAATTTGGGGTTGAATTTTGACATCATATAGGGCCCTAATACATTTTACCTTAGATCGGTCCAATTGCAAAACCCTTGCATTTGGATGAACAGTCGTAGACCTAGCATTTGACATATCTTAGAGGCATGATATTGCTTGTGGATTTCCGTATCTAGCAAACAATTATGCAAATTTTACCAAGTACTCGAGTCAATAAAAATGTAGGGACATCCCAGCCTCTCCTATAAATCAATTAGACTCAACTTCTCCTTTCCCTTCCACATATTACTAGTTGAGTCCAGGGCTTTTGTCGAATCACTTCCTTTTTGGGCACGGCTTTGCCTCTAAAATGAAAGGTAGACTTAGATTTCTAAATCCTCCACTATGTCATAGTTTTGCTCTTTCAAGTTTGGCTGTTTCTTGTGTCACTAGACGTTTTCTTTCCTAAGTGGAGGAGGGAGGATTATTATTTGCCTTAGTATCCGGAGGAAGGATAGAATTATTTGGTGGTGTTGATGTGTTTAGGGCTTTATATTTGCTTCCAAAATGATATCCGATGTCCCCTTTCTAAACCATTGAGAAGCTTCACCTCCTTCTCCAAAATTTCCATCTTCTTCTTTTTATCTCACTTTCCATGGTGGTGATCAATTTTCCACCACCAATGTTATCATCTTGATGTTGGGGTGGACCTCATTTGGCACAAGTTCAAGTGTCTACTCGGCTGGATACAATAAGAATCAATGTACGAGGGATTTTAGGTCAATTCCTCTTATTGTGCTATTTTGTATTGTGCAACCTGCCCTTTTCTCCCTGCAAAATGGAAAGATGGAAGAGAACTATCAATTTGGGTCCCCAGTTACTAGTTGATTGGCAATAGGTAGAGACACATTTATTACGGGCTCGTGTTCCAATGTCTCTCTGTTGTTAAATTTTTGACTTGGATAGGGGCATGGGACTCATACTTAATTTTTGAACCATGTCATTACCTCAGTTTATGAACTATCTTCTTGAGCTCTTCAACATCCGAATAAATCTCCTTCATGGAGCTTACTATTTTTAGTTCCTCGTTGGCTTGTAGGCACGTGGGATGTGGATTTAACATTTGAGTGAATTTTGAGGAATTTGGATCATGAATGGATTTACACTTTGGATCGAGTTGGATTTGGAGGGGAAATAGCCCAAGAAATTAACTCCGTGGTTTCGCTCGCAAAGTCGATTGACTATTTTGCAAAAATGCTGGAACGGGTGGAATGGATGTGATCAATTGATCGGGAAATGGGTGCATGGGTAGGTGGGGGGATATGGTTTTTGATATGGGAAAAAAAAAAAGCATTCAATTTTCATGGCATTTGGCAAGTACAAGTGATCTGATTTGCTATGGGAGTTTGACCATATGAGTATATTGTCCCACCAAGGTCTAGGGAAACCCATAGCCCCCGTGGTGTCATTTGTCGTCAATGGTCATAGCTTGCCAGGTTAAGGTAAGTGTGGTGGGTGACTTGAGGATTTTTCCTTGTAAATATTGTTGTCATAGATCCAATGCCCCAAAAATATTTGCAAGGCCATCGCGGATCTATGGGCGAAATGCCGAATCGTCATATAGTACTTTCGGGAATATTTGATTGGGCAGCTCTAGCCATTCACCTCGGCCCCTTTTTATGTAATAAAATTGATTGTAGATGGTCATGATCCAGGCATATGACCTAAAAATGATTGACAGTTGTGTTCTGAACAGAAGTCCATGGAAAGGATTGGAACCGTAGGTAGGAAATATACCATTGATAGGCCATCAGGTCTAGGCTCATGGAAAAGTCTCCGTAAGCCAGCATCTTCATGCTAACTGATATGTCTATTATAACGTCCCTATAGGCCTCGGGATATGCTCCCTCTGCTACCTCCGAAGATCCTAAGCTTGAGTACTTGGGCAAGAATATTTCCATGTTCTTAGGATTTCATGGATATCCCAAATATCTGTAAAGGAATATTGCTGGTCTGCACTGGGCGAGCCACTGAGGTTGGGCCATTTGACTAGAATTGAGGAGGAAACCCTACAAGAGTTGGCGGTGGAAATAGTAATAACGATAGGTATGCTAGTGGCAAATTTGATACCACATCGCAGGGTCCGCCTGCTGACACCCAAGCAAAAATATCTTTTAGGATCGGGTTTACAAATGGTTTGGTTTTATTTTTTGGAGCACTAAAGGAGTGTCAGCCGTGGAATAATGGTTTCCGCTTGTTTGCACCTATTAACGTATACGTGCGTGGTGGGTCCAATACCGACGAAATCTCCTCGGAGACACAAGAAACCTGCAACACAAAAACAATTTTGTAGCGATTTCTAATGAGATTTAATAATCAAACCAAAAAACAAGCATTTCGATGAAAATAAAAAATAAAGTAAACCAAATCATGCCCTCCTCCTTCTAGCGCGCCACCCTGAGTGGGTATTTCAACCCGATTGTGAAAATACTCTCCAATAGGATTTGAGCTCCAAATCCCTCTGCAAAGAAATTCAATAAGTAATTTCTCCAAGGTTCCGCTATGCTAGTATTTTATATAATACATACTATTCAATTTGAATGCTTGGAATA
>JAQPPZ010003059.1:0-315612 GCA_028583015.1 Wollemia nobilis | reverse complement strand
AGAAGAGTTTGATGACATCTTAGACGATATTCATTTGATCCCTACACCCCATCAACTTGAGGAAGGTTCCCACATGTCTATTGAAGATACCATTGATGTGGACCTTAGTTCAAACAAAGACAATCCCAAAATTGTAAAGCTTAAAAAAGCTTATCATCCAATGAACAAGAGCAATTCATTGCTCTCCTCAAGAGGAAGAAGGGTATATTTGCATGGTCCTACAAGGACATGCCTGGTATTGATCCTAGTCTAGTGGTCCACAATCTTACCTTATAGCCTGATTCTAAGCCGATCAAACAAAATTTTAGGAGAATGCATCCTATCGTGGCTCTCTTGGTAAAAATAGAGCTTCAAAAACTCTTAGACATGAACTTCATAGTTTCTATCGACTATCTTGAGTGGCTCTCAAAGATGGTACCCATTTGTAAGCCTAATGGGGTGATACACTTATGCATTGAATTTCAAGATCTTAACAAAGCATGTCCTAAGGATAACTTCCCTCTCCAAAATAATGATACTCTTGTCAATACCTGCATTGGACATGAAATACTTTCACTCATGGATGGTTTTTTAGGATACAACCAGATTCAAATAAATCTTGATGACCAACACAAAACAACATTCACTACATCTTGGGGAACTTTTTGTTACAAGGTGATGCCCTTTGGCCTAAAAAATGTAGGTGCCACTTATCAATGTGCCATGACATACATTTTCCATGACTACACAGATAAGATTATCGAAGACTATGTGGATGATCTCTTGGCTAAATCCAAAACTCAACAAGAACATATTGGTGTATTGGAGAAAGTTTTTGATCGACTCCTAGAGCATAATGTAAGGTTGAATCCCAAGAAATGTGTCTTTGGTGTTACCTCGGGCAAACTTTTAGGATTTATTATCTCCAAAAGAGGCATTGAGGTGGACCCTAACAAGGTCAAGGCTATCATAGAGATGCCTCCCCCAACTAACTTAAAGGAATTCCATAGTTTATAAGGAAAAATCCAATCAATCCATTGTTTTATTGCACAACTTTCGCAATCACCTACTACAAAATGGAGTTCCATTCTCTTGGATAGATGAATTTAAACAAGCCTTTAATGATATTAAGAAATACCTAGCTTCTCCACCAGTCTTAGCTCCTCCTCGTTTGGGGGTCCCATTTTATCTTTATATCTCAGCAATGAATTTTGCATTAGGGACAATGCTTGTATAAACAAAATCGAGAACAAGTTGTCTACTACATTAGTCGAACATTGGTAAGATATGAAACTAAATATGCTTATGTAAATAAATTATGCTTGGCAATGGTTTTTACCACTAAGAATATTTGATATTATATGCTTAGCCACACAACTTACATCATAACTAGAGAAAATCCTCTGCGTTACATGATGTCCCACACTTATAATAACATTGGCACTGCTAAATGGATAATGCTTCTTATTGAATTTGACCTAGAATTCATTATCCAAAGATCCATTAAAGGTTAGGTTATGGTCATTCAACTTGTGAAAGCTCCACTACCTAGTGATCAACCTTTGATTATTGAGCTCCTAGACGATTCAGTATTTGCTATCACTGAACAAGAAGAAGATGCCATTTTGAAGGAAGATGTCGATATCAAACTATTCTTTTATGGATCTAAGTGAATGAAAGGTCAAGGTGCCGGAGTCGTATTTCACACACCACAAGGGGGTACCTATACCCTTGTCATTTAAACTAGACTTCCAATGCACAAACAACACTGTAGAGTATAAAATCCTTAATCTTAGGCCTCCAATAAGCTATAACTATGAGCATTAAGTGTCTTAGGATATTTTGTGATTCTCAACTTGTTGTAAAGCAAATCAACAGATAATACCAATGCAAAGAACCTACAATTAATATTTATCACGAAGTAGCAATGAAGTTACTCTCTAAGTTTGATTGGTATGAAATCAATAAGTTGCCACGATCAACTAACAAATTTGTAGATGCGATGGCCTCCCTTGGATCTTTGATTCCAAAAGATGAATTTGGAGAGGTACAACCCCTTATCATTTCAACAATTTCTAAATCTGCAATTTCTTGTGCTAAGTCATAAGATGAAAATGATGTTTGCTTTATCCAATTAGATTCATACAAGCCTTGGTCAAGCCAAATAGTAGCCTTTCTCAAGTTTGGAACACTCCCATCTGATATGTCTCGAACTACCAAACATACTTTCAAGAAAAATGCAGCTCGTTTCATTCTTTTGGGAGACGTGTTGTATAAACATGGTTATGATGAAATCCTCCTTCGTTGTCTCGAGGCTAGGGAGGCTCAAAGATCCATAGTTGAAGCCCATGATGTTACTTGTGGTGGTCATTTTAGTGGAATAGCCATTGCAAAGCGTATTTTATGCATGAGTTATTATTGACCCACAATGAAACGTAATTGTTGCACCTATGTTAAACATTGCAAAAAGTGTCAAGAGCATGCTAATCTAACTCATGTACCATCACAATATTTATAGACTATTCAAAGCCTTTGGCCCTTTTCACAATGGGGCCTATATCTAATTGGAAAAATTTCACCTCCTTCCTTGGGATAACATACATTCATCATCACAACCACTGAATACTTCACAAAGTGGGTTGATGTAATTCATCTAACCAACATTATAGGTCCAAGAATTGTGGATTTTATCCTTCACCATATTATTTATCATTTTGGTACCCCCTCAAAAATCATTTCAGATAATAGTAAGTCTTTCAAGAACAAGGATGTTCGAGCACTTTACGAGAAATACAATATTAAACATAGTTTCTCAAATCCTTATTACCCATAAGCAAATGGATAAGTTGAAGCTTCCAACAAGACCTTAATTACTATTCTCAAGAAACTTGTCAAAGAAAATCATAAATTTTGGCATAAACAAATTCCCTTGGCATTATGAGCTTATAAAAAAGCATCCGCATGCCTACGGGGCAACACCATTTTTATTGGTTTATGGAGCTGAAGCAATCATACCTCTTGAGCTTGAGATCCCTTCCTTATGAATTTCTTTGTAGGAATTTATAGATGATGATATTGCTAGACAAGCACATCTTGACCAACTCACACTCCTTTATGAGAGGTGAGTCAATGCTTTAGAGCATTTACGAGTTTACCAAGACTACCTCAAATGTGCTTACAATGTCAAAGTTCATCTATATGAATTCTAGTTAGGAGATCTTGTCCTTAAAGAGAATAAAAAAAATACCAATGCATTACCGCATCTTCATGACAAATTCGTGGCTAATTGGTTAGGTCCATACATAGTTACACAAAGAGTGGGTAATGGTATTTAAAGACTTGCCAATATAGAGGGAGAGGAAGAATCCGAGCCACTTAATGTTATACACTTGAGAGCATTCTATGCATGATACGATTACTATATATATATATGTATACATGGCTAATCCACAAAAACAATTGCATACATTTCATTCATAAAATTGTATTTCACTTGCATTTAAATTTCATTTAAAAAACAATGCATTCACCCACATCTCATATTGCATTCCAAATTTCACAAAATTATATTTCATACATTGCATTTACATCCACATTCCATATTTCATATAGGGATAATTTATTCAAGGTCTTAATTGGTCTAGCAAAAGTCATGTTGCCTTAATCAAGGGCACCTTCACAATGTCATCCACACAATTTCACAAAGTCAAAATGCCATCTGCACAAGCCACATTCATAATTCCTAGGTGTTTTTAGTCACTCAACCACTCCTAGTGTTTTAAGAAACCTCCAACAAACATGTCAAGTTCTTTTAGGACCATAACATATCTTACACTAAGAAAATATTGAGTATTGGGAATTGATTCCAAAAACATTCTTGAACCAAGCACAATCTCACATCTTAAAAACATCTTGTGTCAAAGAGGGATAAAACCATCCTTGGTAGGAACCTTGAAGCAAAAAGGGTCATCCTTACTTGTCCCATCATGCAACATATTCCATAAGAACAGTGGTTTGCACCACTATCACAGTTGCTTCAAATTCAAAAGATAGAGTAGTAAGGATAGGGTACAATTCTCATCAGACTTAGGTTGAGAATTTGATTCCTCAAAGATCTAAACCTTTTACATCACACACCACTGATCATTAGGTTGTTAGAATCATACTACCTTTCTAGTAAGACGGTTAGGTAGTCATCCCCAAAATTCAAGAAATCAAAAACAAAATTGTGGACTATGGAGTTAGCCTCCATCAGATCTATAGATGCTTGAATGGTAGTGGAGTACGCTCATGCATGGCAATATGTCTCTTTTAAAGAGAGACATCTAACCACTCATACGGGTAAGCAAGCCTCTTGGTTTCAACCATAACAAGTTTACCCAAATTACTCAAGATGAGTTAATGAACTCACTTGCACACACACTAGTTCTTTACTGTCTCGGGTCATTACCTGGCTCTTTATTTGGTAAATGAATTCACTGCACACACATTTGATCCTAGAAGGATTAGGCAGTTTTAGTGGGTTTGTTTGATGCCACTAGGATATTTGAGTCTCTACAAAACATGTAATCTTCCATATCAACATCCATGTCTTCTTCCATATCAACATCCATATCTTCTTCCATGTTAACATCCATGTCACTGCATAAGTCATTCATCACATAAGCCACCAAGTTCGGTGTCCCTGATTAAACAACAATGCTGCAAAAGGGTCAAGCAAATATCTAAACCATAAATGATCATTAGTACATGCCACCTTGCATGAATCATCCATATATTCCATCTTGCATAAATCATCCATATATTTCATCTTGCATTAATCATCCATAACTTCTCATATGCATTAATCATAAACATAAACATGCATTCCACAAAAAACATGCCATAAATCATTCACACAAAAATAGAACACAAAAGTAAAATCCATGTATATATATGAATATCACATGTACAATGAGTGCCAAATGACTACATACAATGGAGCACCAAGGCTCATATACAAAAATTGCATCTAAGCATTAGCTACATCCTCCACAAAGACCCTTGTGACCTAGCAAGAGCTTGTGACCTAGGAGTCCTAGACCTAGAGGTATGCCTATACTGACTATGCATTCACCCTCAGATACATAATAGGATGGAGGATCAAAAAGTGGAATATGATGTTCCATAAACCTATCCTCCAATGACTTTCTATACCTATGCTAAGATCATAGGCATTGTATGTCGACATCATGTCGATGCACTCTCTTTTCTATCTTTACCTAGAGCCTCACAATCCTCGCATACTGCTCTACCACCCATTGATCCAGCTATACCCACTCCTCCTCGCTCCAACCTGGGGGTACATCTAGAACCTCCTCAACCTCCTCTCCATCTCCACCATCTTCCCTAACCTCGGGAGTCTACTGAGTGGCACACTTCATCTTTTGCATCCGACTGTCAGATGGAAGGTTCCATTGCCTCTTACGGGTATCCTAGGTCCCCTCATCTTGTGTCTCCCAGACACCCTCATCTTGGGCCTCCTAGGTACTTGTTGTGACGTCCTTCACAATGACCCCAAAAAAATTGGGGACCCACTTGAAATTTGAGAAATTGTTTGAGTGTTATCCTGATGGGGAATCAAGGTTATTCATCCATCTGATGATGAGCATGCATAAGCATTTTACATACTATTTTATAAATGTTTTGTCATCAAATTTTTGTCTCATTACATAAGGGTTTCCTAATGTCCTTGTGTTGTGTTGTGTTGATTAAATTCATCATGTTTTATGTGGTTTATATTATGTTGTGTCATAATATAATATGTTTTGTAGGTTTAATTCTTTTTAGATTATTTTGTTAGTGTGTGGTGTTATGTATATGTTTGTTCGTATGTTATGTTTAATTATGTCATGTTTTAAATTAATTAAATTATAAAGTTTTATAACTTTATAATTTAGTATATTTAAAATTGTTCATTTATAAGCTTGTTTTAAATTAATTAAATTATAAAGTTTTATAACTTTATAATTTAATTATATTTAAGAATGTTATTTTATAAATGTTTTATATTCTAATTAATATTTGTCTTATTGGTAGGATTATAACTTTAATTTTTGAATGCTAACGAGGAGAAATATTGAATCTTTTGAAAAGGTTTTATTGATATTAGGGTTTTAACAATTCATTTTTTAAAACTTATAGAACGGAGAAAACTAATCAAGAGGAACAAATTTTTCAAGTTATAAATGGAGAATTAGAAACCAAAGAGAGGGTCGAATATTTTTTGCAAAGAAGGAGGAGAAAGGAGTTCAAAGGAGCCAAAGCAATATTTTGAAGAAGATACAGAGAAGTCCATATTGTAGAGAAGTCAAGCTTATTGTAAGATCAATATTTTATATTAAATATTTTGGATTCAAATATGTGCACAGTGTGTATTTGAAATTTAAAAAAATGTTTAATATAAATTTTCAATAATTAATATTCCCCTGAAGATTGCATCCTGTCATTGTTCTGCTGTGTGAATACTGGTAAACAATGATTTGGTTTAAGTTTCTATGATTGGTTTTGTCTGTGTCATTTGTTCGAGACAAAGGATTATTTTCTTATCATAAAACTTTTGATTATTTATTTTATACTAAATCATTTTTACATAGCCTAGTTCAATTTCATAAGAATTAAACCTTACACTAGGTTATCAATAATTTATTTAAATATTAAATTGTTTTAATATTTAAATAAATAAATATATAAAAGATAAATTAGTACTGTGATTTCAACTTTGATTTAATAAAGTTGAGACTTAGAGTTGATATCTTTTATTGAAATTTTTTTGGATTTCATTCTTCAAATACTGTTTTATTTATTTACCGATCCAAACCCTACATTGGAGGATTATATTTGTTATTAAATATTTTGTTCCATAAATATTTAATAAGAAAATAATATGAGAAAAACATATTTATGAACTTGATTTTCAAAGTATAAAATTCAGAGTTCATAGATCAGTTTTATATTAAAACCCTATGGATTATAATTATAAGATTTGAAAATCTTACAATTTTAGGGTTAAACATTATTACTATATTTCATTTTCCAAATATTTTAATATTTATTTTATATTTGGGATGAATAAAATGTTTTATAAAAAAGTATTCTGGTTCTAACTTTGATTTAATGAGGTTGAGAATTAGAAGTGATTTATTTTATTAAAGTTTGTTTGGATTTCATGTTTTAAGTATAATTTATTTATGCACAAATCCAAACATTACATTAGAATATTATGTTGGTTATTAAATATTTGATTTCATAAATATTTAATAAACAAATATAATAAGGAAGTACATTTATGAACTTGATTTTAAATCATAGAACTCGCAGTTCATAAATAATATTTATAGCAAACCCTATGAATTTATGATTAATAAGGTTTTTAAAACCTTATGATTTTGGGGTTAAACATTTTTATTTTTTATTCATTATCTCAAATAGTTCAATGTTAATTTTATTGGAGATGAATAAAATCTATTCATTGATTAAATCGTAGGTTTTAAAGGTGAATATTTATAATTAAGGTTTATATCATCATTTTGAAATTTCACATACTTTAATTTTTATTAAGGTAATTGAATTTTAACATTAATTAAAATGCTAAGTCAAATTGTTATTTCAAATTAGTTTTGAAAGCATTTTAATCAATGGTATTATTAAGTTTGCATCAATAGATCTTAATCATAAGGCAGATTTACTTTTCATTTGGATAATAGAATTTGATGAAAAGCATGTTATACATGATAAAATTGAAATCATTTACTTAATTCCCAAGCCCCTTGTAAATAGAAACTTGCAAACCCAAGAGTTTATTCAGGCACTTATATAAACATCTATGCATGACACATAAAACATTAAGTGAGAACCTTGAAGAAATATTATGTTCTTTGCAAGAGAGAATTTAAATTCTAAGTTGTCGAGTGGTTTTGTAACCTAAAAAAATCACACCTCAATAGTACCCTCATCCCTAGCCTCTCCACCACCATCATTGTTAGCTACTCTTTGAGGCAACATCCATGCTAGTTGAGCCACGAACCATACATTATACTCCGTTATTGTCCTCGCATCCTCCACATTTGGGATATCCATCCCCTCATCATCCTCCAAGACGACCCTCCATGGCTCTACACAAGGTAGCCCCATCTCCTCTTGATACCTCTTGTATCACACAAGCTCCTCAAGGACATCCTACCTCAACCCAAACTCGCGGAGCACTCGTGAGAATTGGAAATATTCCACCTCACTTTGATGCCTACCAACCACCCATCTACCCTACCACACCCACCATAGATGCTCCCCATATCTAGTCTATTGAGAACCCAACCATGGCCTCCATACCACTTGGGTGGATGTCAATCCAACCCATAAATCCTTATACCACTAACTCGTCCTCACTAGAGGACTTGAATGCACCTCCTACACCAATGCCCATCACCTAGCATAGGGCTTCTTCCTACCAAAATCCTCCAAAACTCTTCGGTCGAGCAACTTTGAAATGCTTCCATTTCCAATATTGCAGTAGTAAGATACACCTCAATCCCTTCCACCCTCATCGTGTCACATCATAAAGATCTAGATACACTTGCACCATTAAGGTGGGAGCCCATGCATACACTTACCTTGTCGTGAGCATATCATTCACCACCCCTATCGGGTTCTAAGGGAACCTGCATATGGTACTATTTGGGGCCACAATGTTGGCCAACACGAACATCACCAATACATAGAGCGGGTCTAAATCCTTGCCCACATACATGGATAAATAGGGGATGCCTTCGCTCTCCACCTTCACACCCTCCCATGCATCTTTGAACATACACATCATCTTTACATTTTGGTTGAGTCTGACCTCAACTCGGATCCCCTCCATCGATACCTTAAGGATGCGATATACATCCTCCAAGGTAACTATCACCTCGCCCATGGGGAGTTGAAATGTCCCCCTGTCTGCATCCCACATCTTCACCAAAGTGAAGAGGTACCCCTAATATGCCCTCACAACATCTAGTCATTCTACCTCCACTAGCCCCATCGCATTTAGCAACCCCCACTCATCCTCCATAATCGCCTTCCTCATCTCGAGGATATAAGGCAAGAACTAGTGTCGAGCCTCCAAAACTATCAACTATAGCACAACATAAAACATTTGTTAAAAATTTGTTTAAAACTTTAAATAAACACAACAAAATTTTTGCATAATATAAAGCATAATCAACAAAGGGTTACTTCAGCCACTCGCGATCCATCCGAAGCTTCGGCCCCCACACTAGCATCCTTCGCCACTATAGATTTCATGATCCAAATGGCTCACCTCACTCACCCTTCACTCCTCAAACACAACTTCTCAAACTCCTTTGACGCATGAATGAGCTTCATTTTATCCCAACAAGCTATTTATAGTTGCTTCAGGTACCCTGAGGCACCCATGGGTGTTTCCTGGCACACTAAAGTGCCTACAGGCATTTCTGCAGACTGCAGACACCCACAAGTGTTTTGTGTTAGTATTGAAAAAATTCAAATCAGCATAAAATAGTAGCTACGTTGAACCAAATCAATCCAAATTTCACTCATCAATGCATTTCATCATTTTATCAAAAATTTTGTGAATATTCCAACTAAATTGGACATATAAATCTCATTTATGACCACATTGACCAATTTTCACCAAACAGATTATAAAAGCACCTCAAAACGGTCCAAATCTTCACAAAATGATGATCATAAACTTTTTCATCATACATACATCATTTCCACTTCATTTCACATCATCATTTACATATTTGCCAAGTTCAAGTAACATGCAAGTGAATCTTGTATCTAGTGGGTTATTCTATACACGTGGTGATTGTAGTGATTTGCATCCATGTAATTCGGTAAGATGAATAGTCTACCATAAGGACACTTGTCCATGATCATAATCACATATCTCCTTGATAGAGATCACAATAACATTTGGTACTTCACATTTTGAGTGAAACATTACCAAGAACAATTTGCACAAAAAGAAATCATTGATGTCCTTTTCTGTGGGGCAAGAAAACATGGATAATTTATATTACAATCACTCATTCATTTGACCATAGTCACAAGACAAGCAAGCCCGGTAGGTTGATTGGTTCCATGGAGGAATTACATGAAGAGTTTTCCATAGTCACTACCCAACCCCTATGTTGACTCTGTCATCATGCATCTTCATAACTTGCATACTCAATGATGCCAATAAGGTATTTTCTTCAACAACATCGAATCACCCCAAATTTGGGGCAACCACATTTAATTTTGATCCTCCCATAATGGGATACATCTTACATGATCATGATATCTACACTTGACAAAACCCCCTTCCCACCATTGGGGTAAAAATGATATCACATTTTACATCATTCATATCATCCACATCACATCACATTTGCACAAAATCCTTCATCTATTGGGGAAAAAATAGACACATCATATCACATTTTTCAACAACCCCCTTCCCACCATTGGGGTAAAAACGGTATCACATCATTCATCATTCATTTGCACAAATTTTTCAATTGGCTCGTGAGATTCATCCGTAACCTCATTCGCCAATTGAGGGGGTAAGCTACGCACAACTTCAAATTATTTTATTCTTTTGTCTTCAAGCTCGTGCTCCACATCCCAAGAGAAGCTGCTTCTACACTTGGCCAAAATAGGTGTCTCGTGTTTTTGTAGGACATTGTGTTTCACGCAACACAGTACAAAAAGGGGCATCTATAGACACAAAATCCTACCTATTTGCCTTCCATAAAGGTTTTCCCACCATTTCCACCACCAAAGCATAGCTATTTTCCCACCATTTCTCATTGCTTACCATTTTTGAATATTATTCACATTTATTTATGTATATTTATTTTATATATATATATATATATATATATTTAAATATAATATTTTATATTATATTTTAATATATGTTTAATAAATATATATTTATTTAAGTGAATTAATCCCTAACTTTAGATTTCATTTAATCTCATCCATTCATCCACCTTAATCCATGCCACACCCTAAACTTATTTTCCACCCTTGGATGTGCTTTAATCTCAACCACACAATTAGTGTTATTAAAACCCTAGCACGCCCAAGGTTGGATTATAAGTAAGAGTTATTTTAATGGCTCAACCCTTGAATCTGCTAAGTTTCCTGAGTTTCAAGTTCCCTAATTTCCCCAAGTCTAAAGTTTCCCTAAGCTTATGATCTTAAGTCTAGAATCCCTAATTCAAAACCCTAATCCCCATCCATCTGCTCCATTTCACATACCCTCACTTGCCTCCATAGCTGTCGCATCCTTTGACCTCACTTGATATGATTTTATAGACTTTTACATTAGATTCCAAGAGCCCACAAACGCTTTTTATCAATGCTAGGTGCCCATGGGCACCTCCCTACTAGTCCTAGGTGCCCACGGGCACCTCCCTACCAGTCCTAGGTTCCCACGAGTGCCTCCCTACCAGTAACAAGTGCCCACGAGTGTTTTCTATAGTCACCAAGTACCCATGGGTGTTTTACATTTCCATTCCTGAAGTTCCCCTAGCCTTTGGGTGATGCTAGGGCATCACCACACCAATCACCTGCATCAGACATCACGCATCAAAAAATAAAAAAAAAGGTAAAATAGATCAACCCTAAATTCATTTATTTCATTGCATGTATTTCTATTTTTGTCAATTGCATTTACAACATTTAGTTAGTGAGTTTTATTATTGCTTACAGAGGGTCTCACGTTGTGGAGCCCTCTCATATACTACTAACTATTTTCTATGCCATTATGTGCATATCAAGAGCATCACATCAGCATCTGGAGTGGCCCAATCCTGGATAACAAAAATCCCACTCAACCTTGTTGGCCCAAGACACGCTTGAGGACACCACGACCTTGATTCTTAGGGTTTTGGAGAACCCTATATTGTTGTAATATTGTATCAAAAGGATACAAAGATCAAAGCTTGTAATAATGGAGTTTCTAGGCTCCTCCCATCAATAAAGAATTAATTATATTATGAAATTTTGTGTCTCTTTGCATTTCATTTTGATTAAAGTATTATTTGTGTGTGTTGCATTTTGCATCTTTCAAAAGACATCATCTGATTCCTCTTCTTCATACCCTTTCTTTTCTTGCTCCAACTCTTGTTTTATATTTTGCATTATTTTGATCCGTTGAGAGTATATTGTCCAAGCATGATGATCCATTCTTACCTTTGGATTGACTGGGTACATTTCAGAGTGATTTTTAGTTACAACAAAATTATTTGGGTCCATTGTAATGGATACAAAAGCTTTTGATTGCTAAGTTGCCATTGAGTGGAAATGTGATTGATAATGTTGATAGGTACTACCATTGTAGTGATTGTCAAATGCCAATCACCTAAGCTTGAATCGATTGGAGTCTGTTTCTTGCACTTGATCTCGAGCCATCTAAAAATGTTTCTTTTTTTCCTCTCTAACATCCATAACTTGATTTTTTGAGAAAATTTCCCTCAAAGGATATATCTAGTACTTGTACCCAACTACAATATTTTTTTGGTTCATAATATTTAGCTCATTGGTTAAGCATTGACTCATGGTTCTCAACTCTTAAACTGTTTAAGATTTTTAAGTGATGATAGTGGATTCTTTCTTTGTCAGAGCAAGAACTGAGGGGTATGGCCCAAGAAACTCATCAAACTATGGGGAAGGTACTACCAAAAATAAGGCCTATGTGTTTGTTTGATGGATATAAGGGATTCCTAAATGGTGGTTTTGGGCGATAGTTTTCCAACTGAGATGAGCATGTTTTTTGCCTTGATAACCACTTGAAAGATTTAAGAAAAGTCTCTCACATTAGGTTGTTGGATCAAAATACTCAAGTCTAGGCTCATAGCATGAAGGTAGTACATATATGCTTGGGCATGTGACAATATTATTACTTGGGGAATTTTTTTCTAGGTATTTCTAAATCTGGTATTGAAATCAGTGATATTTTATTGAGGAATCCTTTATATAGAATAAAATAGAGTGATAAATAGGAAGGGGTCTCCTGGATCATCATAATCTAATATGAGGGGTTCAACCAGGTCTGTCCAGGACCTTACACTATTATCCTTCAAGGATTAATACCATTGTGGTACCTTACCTTGGAAGGACAACATGACAAGTCTAACCATTACATCTTCAAATAAACTATTATATAAAGTGGTTAGAGAAAAATATTTTTGACAATGCTCATAAGAAGTTTTTCACTACCATTATAAGTAGGCAAATTATTCAGTGCAAATCAAGGAATCTCATGAAGATCTAGGAGATTAAAGGGTCTAACACTATTCCATGCTAGACAAATATGCCTTACCATGGTTGGAATGATGTACTACAGTGCTTGCAAAGACAATTGATTAGTATTTGTTGAGCTTTCTTGGCTTTTGGGTCCCATCACCATTGATTATGAGCCTTTTTACCAATGAAGTTACCATTTTTTTGGTTCTTGAACTAATAGAGTCGCCAAGTGAACATGAATTCTTTGCTTATAAGGTCAAGACTATTCACCAAAATCTTGAGTCCTCTAGTTAGTTTGTAGGCAAGATGTTTACATCCCACCAAGCGTACCAAAAAATCTTGGGTAGCATGGTGGGTGTTCAACTTTGATATCCAGTAAACTCTTTTGAAGGTGGGATGTTTACGTCCAACCAAGCATACAAAGCAATATGTATGCAATATGCCTATGGATGAGTTGCACCCTCAAGACCTCAACCAATATTGGAAGACCCATAATAGCTTTTGGATCAACCTCTAGAGCAGACTATATTCTATGATACTAGCTAAACTAATAATGGGATTAAGACTAAAGTAAGGAATAAAAAGTGTTAGAAGCTAGAACTAAAATATGGATAATATTTAGCCATAAAAAGAGATATAAGAGCATGAGAGTCTCATTCCCTTAACTAAACTAAATTACCTAATAGACTAGC
Organism: Wollemia nobilis; assembly: GCA_028583015.1. Classification (NCBI taxonomy): domain Eukaryota; kingdom Viridiplantae; phylum Streptophyta; class Pinopsida; order Araucariales; family Araucariaceae; genus Wollemia; species Wollemia nobilis. Next base: position 301,636 of record JAQPPZ010003059.1, on the reverse strand, counting down.
TATCATCCAATATTATAGAGAATTAATCAAATAAGCACATGCATAGCTAAGCATTCCAAAAATTGAACAAACAATAATCCAGGGAGATATTCAAATAATAGAATAACTTTAACATAATACACTATTTATCCAACTTTAATAGAAATTCTCAACAAAAAAATCAACATACATACATTTTTTGCAACATTCTTAGATAGAGGTCAAACAACATTTTATTTTTTATTAAGAGGCATATAACATTCGATCATACAAATTATGCAATTATAAAAGATAAAGAGTCGATCCTTAAAATGGATTACATTCAAGTATATATATATATATATATATTACATTTAGTTAGCTTAGAATGATTACGTGGAGCTTTTCCACATGCTTGTTAGGGTGAGTGCAGGGAGTGGGCATAGCTTTTAGCTTGTTTGGGCTTAACCACTTCATGCATGTTTTGCTAAAATGTTTGGCTTAGATCCCTCCTAGTAGTTGGTGTACACATTCTACACCATTAGATCCTAAGCATCTTCTGATAGGTCTAGTTTCTTCCACTCCTTTATGTTGTATTGAGCTAGTTATGTAGGGACAAGTGTGATGTAGAAGCCGTTGACTGTTAATCTCTCTAACAACAATAGTTCTAGATGGTTGGTTGACATGCATTGATTCTATTGATTAGGACATGTCTAGAAACCATTTTTCTAAAGCCATAGTTTTGATAGTTTTGTCAGGTGTGTGAAAGTTTAACTTCCTTTGTTTTGGACTCCATGTCTTAGATAAAATTTGAGTCCAACAATTGTATCTTAATGTTGGACTTGTTTTCCTTGTTTATGACAACAACTTTGAAATAAGCCCAACCCTTCACTCTTCAGTTAGTTAATTTTTTGAAATGTGTTATGTCAGGTGCCAAAAATAAACCTTAAAATTCAATTTTTTTATGTTGAGCTCCATATATTAGAGAAATTCTTTATTTGGCCTTGGTTTCTCTCAGTGCTAGACTTCCTATGTACTTTATGATAATGTCAGATCTTGAAAACTTTGATGATTCTTTGATACTTAGCCATATTTTGCACCCATTAAGGGGTTGCCTTGATGTTAGATTTGAAAATTTTGTTTGCATTGGATGACATCATATTCTGTGAAATTTTAGTTGCTTGCAAGTTCAGTATCCATACTTAGCCAAATTTTGGGTGTCAACTACTAGATGCCAAATAAGCCAAATTTTGGGTGTCAAATACTAGATGCCAAATATTTTTGCTTCTCTTATAATGTCAGTCAATCCAAAAGTTTGACCACTTTGATATATCAAATGCCCATACCATAGCCAAAATTTCAATCTAACCATACGATAAGTATTGGATATCAAACTTTTGCTATTGTTGTGCTTACCTAGGCTCTTCATAAAGTTTGATCCCTTGCTCTTGCATGCTAATTTTTACACCTTCGTCAAATTTCAACTCTGGCACTTATGTATATTGCTAGGTTACCTGCCTTAGCATAGTTTTTAAATCTGGCTAGGCATTGTTGAATATTGATCTGGTGAGCAATCTTTTGTCTTGCCTTCTACTTTTGCTTTGTATCTAAATCCAAAATTCAACTTATGCCCAAAAGGTGCTATGATTAACTATAGTGCTAATGTCATGTCTTGATAAAATGATGATAAAATTTGAGCAAAATCACAACTTGAATTATTTACAAGGATTTGTGAATGTAGGTGGTGAAATCAATGTACAATTATTTAAAAAAAAAAAAATTGAAGAATTAAAATTTTGATTTTAGAAATAGAAAATATATTTGATATTTGCAAATTGATTTTAGAAATTTATTTTTTTATTTAATTTTTGAAAATGACCAATTAAAATTTAGAGAATATGTTTTCTAGTCCAAAGAAAATTAATTTAATAAATCATGAATCATTTGTATATTGATTTAGGAGCATGGAGGCATATGATGGGAAACAAACAATGGTATAAAATATTCCAAGAGATATTTTACTGTCTTGCCATTGTATGAGTTGTTGACTATGTCGTACAAGTGACAATAGTATCATCTTATGACTGATATCATCTCGTATTGTCATCTTATGGAATTCTAATGATGTGCAAGTCAAGTGCTAAAATTGGATGATGCAAATTATCAAATTACAGCCTGATTGGTGAGTGAGTTGTGTAAGGAGGGATATCAGATCCAAATTTTATTTTTAGAGTTTTGCAATATGTATTACAGGAGATATGCCATAATGAGAAAGAGAAATATTGCATGGTCTGGGACCCTGACCAATATATGTAGAAAAGGAATTGAGAAGAATCACCTCTAGGATAGAGACAATTGATACTATTTAAAGGAGAGGCATTCATAGTGAGGAGATTAGTGACAATGAAGAGGAAACTAGTCAAGTAAAAGCTTAAGATGAAGAGCAAGGAAAAGAACTAGAGCAACAACTGATTCAAGAAATCTCAAATATGAGAAGTAAACCATAGATGGATACTATAAATTTTAATGGAAGTTTAAACCCAAAAGATTTGATTCGATAAAAAACATGGAGAGATTATTATACCAAGAATCTATAGAGGATCCAAAATGGGTCAATTTTTTAGGTACGATACCAAAGGGACAAGTTTCAATTTGGTGAGATCATGTTCAAATAGAGAGACAATGAAAATGTAGGATAAAATTTGTACTTGGGATAAGTTAATAATCAAATTGAAGTCTAATTTTTTTCCTATTGATTACCAAATATGGTTGTTTAGAAGATTCTAAAACCTCAAGCAAAGGAGCGTAGAGTGAAGGAGTATACAGAGTCCTATAAATTGACCATAAGAGATGGTCATACTAAAGATTATGAGGAAAATGTAATGAGATATATTAATGTGCAAAGGTTTTCCATACAAGATGAAATTAGTATGCTTCGAATTAGGATAGCTGAAAAGGCATATCAATATGCACTCAAGGATAAATATAAGCTAACTCACAAGCAACAAAATAATTGTAGAGGACAAGGAAAATTATCCAAAGGAAGAGGACCATTAAATAATGGTAGAGGGTAGCATCTTGAAGAAAAAATTAGTCCTTTTTAAAGTTATTTTAATCAAATTACTCAAGAAAAGGGTGAATCATCGAGAGAAAAAGGTGGATTTGGTAGAGGAAGAGGACGTGGTTTTACAGGCAAGTGTTATAGGTGCTTGGAAGAAGAACATAGATCATATGAGTATCCTCAAGCATGGAAAATTAGTGTATGTGGAAATGAATCCTGTAACCAAATTACACAAGCAAATGGAGAGAGTTTTGCTTCATCAAAGAACATGGAGGAACCAAAACTAGGAGAGTCACTTATGATGAAGAGGGTATTTTAAAACCCATAATGGAGTATGGATAGTCTAGTGTCTACAGTGATGGTAGAAAAACTTTGGTTAAAGAATGTTGAACACCCAAATCCATATAAGATTTCATGGTTGCAAAAGGGAGATCAAATTTGTGTGAGTGAATGATCTATGATGGACTCCCAAATTAGTTATTACAAGAATGAGATTATATATGATGTTATGCTTATGGATGCTTGTCATGTCTTGTTGGGAAGACCATGGCAATTTGATTAAAAGGTAGTGCATGATGGTAGGGTGAACATGAAGTTGTAGAGATCAAAATTAAACCATGAAAATTACCTTGATATTAATCATTGATGTCCCTTTAATACAAATAATAATGCATAGGAAATATATGTTGCGACAACTTCGCAACAAAATATAACTTAGAGCTAACTACTAATAAGCGCTAACCACTAACAACTTAGATATGCAAACAATGCAAATATCCTAAGTAAAAATTATGTAATTACTAATCTACCTATGACTTATTACATATTACCAAATAAGGTAATAGTAAATAGTTACTTTACCATAGTAACTCTAACATCCCCCCTTATTACATTATTTGGATAATGTATATAATTGCCCTAATACAGTGAAGTAACCTACTAACCATAAGATATTCGAAATAGTGAATATCTTCCAGGTCAACTTGTTCATCGATGGGAATGTAGTAACTTATATTATACTTTAACAAAAATGGTAACTACCCAAGATAGAAATCTAGATATTATCCAAGTAATATGATAATTACTTTAATATCCCCCCTTAATGTGAAGGAGAGAAAATGAAAGATGTTGATATATTGGCTCTTGCTCTAGCTCGTGGCTCTAGCTACTCTTTCTTAGGTCCACCTTTGGGTTTGTCACCTTTGGGTCTAAGAAAAATAAGTACTTCCTGAGTACTTAAGAAAAAAGTGGGTCATCCCTCACTTTGTTTTCACAACAACAAATGTCCTTATTGTAATCTTTTCATCCTATCGGATTGCATGGGTAACTAGCCGCTACAACCACTAGGTGTAATAGAGTAGATCACTAAATATGAGGTTCACTCTATTACAATATGATTTTGCAAAAGTTTTGATAAGGTAGCTAAGGTGTTGGTCACTGCCGAAAATGCACCCTTATAAGTTTTCCCCTTTTTGAAAAATATGTTGTAATGGAACTTTTACAAGAATTTTGACTAAGGTGTCAGTCTCCGCCAAAAGTGCACCCTTATAAGTCATCCTCCATTTTTAGCAAAATATTGTTTTGATGAAATTTTGTAAGAAGTTTGACTAAGGTGTCGGTTGCTGCCAAAAATGCACCCTTTTTAAGTCTTCCTCCCTTTTTAGCAAAATATTTTATGAGGTAGGAAAGAAATTTTTTATCTTCCCCTAAGTGCAAAATTTTTCAACTTATGAAGCTTTTTAAGTCTTTTACAAAGATTGCCTCCTAGGCAAATTTCAAAAAAATTCACCAAAAAAAATCTCCCCCTTTATTACAAGTTCTTAAAAAAAAAAGAGTTTGTTATTTATGAAGCTTAAAAAGAGGTACAATCCCCCATTTATTGCAAGTATGTTCAAACAAAATAATTTGCTATTTATGAAGGCTAAAAAGAGGTTTGCAATGGTGCTGCCTAGGTTTACAATTTGTTTCCCTTACAAAACTGTATGGGTCATGAGCACTTTGTGTGCTCTTTCTAAATCAGAATCAAAATCTCATTAGCAACATGTCCTTGTTGTTGTCTATTTTGCTTCTATGGTGTGCCATTGTCATTTTTATTTGGTTTATTCTTAAACCAACACCGATTGGCGTAATGGCCATCCTTTTGACAAGTTGTGCAAAACTTATTTTTTGATTGAGGTTGCTTGCTCTTATATTTGGAATATGACCCTCTCTTCTTCTGTTGATCCTATTTATGTGTATAAAGTGCACTATTGGACACTTCATCTTTTTGTAGCTGATTTGCTCCTTCAGTTTTAAGCAAATTTTCTAATTCCAAAAAGGTCACCTTTCTTTGAGAAACTCTTTTGAAGAGCCCTTAAAATGATCGAAGTCAAGATCTTATCTTCAACTTTTTATCCCAAAGCATTGAATTTTGATTTTATTTCTACCACTTTACAGAGGAATATCTCTACTGTTTCACCTAAATTCATATGGAGAGTATGAATTTGTGATTGAAGGTTAAGAATTGTGGCTTCATTTTTCCCTTCAAAAATGGTAGATAAAGCATCCCACGCTTCTTTACCATTTTTAGCATCACAAATGTGAGGCTAAATTTCATCAGTAGTCACTAGCAAAATCAACATGAGAAGTCTTTTATCCCTTTTATCCCATGCCTTCTGATCTGCTCTTGGTGTAGTGGATCTTTTTACAATGTCTATCACTATCTCCCACAATTCCTCTATAGTAAGAATGACCTTCATCTTGGTTTTCCATGCAGAATAGTTAGAACCTCTAAGAAACTGGGTATCATTCAGATACTTGTTTATAATAGCTATTAGAAAGGTTTCCTATTGCACAAAAATGATTTCTCTTTCACTCTAATTGATATTTAATGGCACCTACCTAAAAACCCCTTTGAAGAAGGATGATCAGTTTGAGGACATTTAAGCCAAACAATAAGTAATGAAAGAGAATTCACTCTAATTGATATTTAATGGTACCTGCTTGAAAACCCTCCCAAAGAAGGATGATCAGTTTAAGGAAATTGAGCCAAAAAATAAGAGTGAATTCGGGTGTTTATCAATATTAAAATTGGCTTATATATGTGTAATGAATTACACAAATGAGTGTGAAATTTACGGTTTTGAGTGTTTTTGATTTTGATGACTTATAATTGCAGAAAATAAGAAATTAAATGCAATAATCAATCAAAGAGTGCCCACAAATTTCTACCACTAATGTGTCGAATGCAACCAAAAAAGTACCTAATTTAGCATTGCCATTTTTTTAAAATAAAGGTGTCGATTAATATCGAAAATGTACCTTATTACTAATTTTTGCAACAAAATTTTGATTTGTGTTGTGCAAAAATTTTGATATTCAATTTCTCCCCTTGTCTTATAATTTTGTAAAGAATGTGGCGAAAATAATTGCCTTTCCTTTTTATGTTGCAAAATAAACAAGTTTTCAATGTTTCAACCCTTTGATTTTTACAATTTCCCCTTGTGTTACAATTTTGCAAAAGAAGAATCCAAATCTTGGTTTGTCCCCCTTCTTGTTAGTAAAATAAACAAGGTTGTGAAAATTTTAGATCTTCAATGTGATGAGATCCTTTTCCAATTTGAAAAATATGAATGTGCAATATTTTGTGTTATATCCCAATGTTTGAGAAAACAAAATGTACAAATTACATTTTGATTTTGTAAAAAGTTTTAATTTTCAAAATCACAATTTATTGTCCTCCATTTTCTTTGCAAATTGAACAAGGTAGCACTCCTTTCAAGCCAAGTCAACACATGACAAGCTTTTGAAAGGCTATCCAAAACCAGTCAACACACGACTTGGTTTTAGTGGACCCAACATCTATTCGTTAGGAGAAAAAACTCTTACTCTCAAATTTTGAGAAAGTTTTTAAAGAAATCTTAATTTGCAAAAGAAAAATGTGCTATTTATTTGTCTTACATTCCCCTCTTGGAGACAACAAAAACACTCTTTTGTTAGAAATTTGCAAAAAAATTTGGTCTCCTCTTAGTTTTGATTGCAAAAATAAATTTGATCATTGATTTAATTTAATAATAAAATAATTTGCTCAAAATCAATTTAATTTTATCAAATTTAAAGTTAAAAAAAAATATTGATGTAGCAAAAGGTATTAAATTATTTTAAAAAATATGAAATAACTTAAAAGAATTGCCAAAAAAAAACTTTTTTTTACCTTATGGCCATCAATTTTTTTTTACCAAAAAAGTATTTTATTTTGGCATGGGTGAGATTTGAGCCCATGACCTCTTGAGCTGCAACGCTTTGGTTGTGAACGGTCTACCATCCTAGCTGGTGTGGAGGACAGAAGGAAAGGGAGTCAAACTCCCTTTTGGTGCCTTTCCAAAGGACAAAGGGATAACATGTCCCTTGTCTTTTTCTGTCTCCGCTGAAGAGTGGATGACAATGGGGATACATTATCCCACATGCACCACCCGATGCATTTCTCATCGCTTTAAGAAGAAAAATCAACCATTTGATTATCGATTACCTTAGGGTAATCCAACTAACCACATAACATTTTTTTATCCACACCGTTAAATGGATGAACACCATGTCATATGCTAGCACTTCACACCACGTCACATGCTATAGTTTTCTCGCCATGTGTACCTCTCACCATACGCCACATCAGCTCTCTACTACCATGTCAGCTTTAGATTCAACATTATGTTAGTGCTAGATGTCCACTACGGGTTGGTGCCATGTATCTAGTAGTAGCCTCATAGGTTTCCCTCGCCACATCATCAACTTTGAAATATGTGCCTAGTAGTGCTTCATCAATTTCCATAGGTTGCATGCAGTTTCAAGCTTTGTTGGTAGTTTACGGTCCACCTGGTTCTTCGTGCGCTTGTTGGTTAGAGGGGTAGCATCATCAGATGTGTCAAAAAAATAGTCTGATGTCACACCGAGGCACCCTGTGTGGCTTCGCATACCCCACCATAGGGGGATAGCCCCTTACAAACTGTTAGAGTTGATAGGTCTACAACTTGTCAGGTTGACAATCTAACTATGGGATGTCAGTCTGCGATCGCTTGGGCTATCAGTGACAACACTCTAATAGTGCTATCAGAGTCAAATGAATACCACACAAAAACAAATTTAAGAAAAAATTTGCAAAAATTTTTAGCGTCTTCGTGAGACTCTGTGCCACTAATTCACCTTGAAATTTGTGCAGCTACGTCAATATGGGGTCATATCTTGGGAATATTACCCCATTAGACCTTCCAAAAAAGCTGCCTGGAAATGCGTGTTGAGGGTTCATTTAGGTAAGCCTAGGTGAGTCTCTGCTCTGATACCAATGAAGGTGTAGAGAGAAAAATTAAACCATGAACATTACCTTAATATTAATCATTGATGTCCCTTAAATACAAATCATAACACGTGGGAAATATGTTGTGACAGCTTCACAACAAAATATAACTTGGTGCTAACAACATACTAATAAGTGCTAACCACTAACAACTTAGATATTTACGAACAATGCAAATATCCTAAGTAAAAATGATGTAATTACTAATCTACCTAGGACTTATTACATATTACCCAAATAAGGTAATAGTAAATAGTTACTTTACCATAGTAACTCTAACAGAATAATTAAACTATTGAAAAGGATGGAAAGGATACTAAGTCCATTGAAATACAAAGGATAAAAGGTGGAAAATAGTCTTATAGTATGCCTAAGTATAGAAAAATAATTCTTGAAGGGATATGAAACACATTTGAAGGGAGAAAGATAGTGTTGAGAGGAGTTGTAAAACAAGTAGAGGAAAATATAGAAACAAGCAAGAGAATAAGCATGCTGAAGAGGTTGTTGGTCCATGTCACCAATAATAGTGATGATGAAGACGACAACGCAATGATTCCCATATCTATAGATAAAGAGAAAGCAAAAAATGATAAAGTGACAACAAAGGAAAATGAAACTCATCAAATTATTGATGGATGCGACAAAGACCGTATTGTTGAAGAATGTAGTGGTGGTGAAGATGTTGAGTGCTTTGAAAGGTAAACCAAAGGTATAGATTTTAACTTAGTGAGAAAAATGGGATATAATGCAAAGGATTAGGAAGATATGGGCAAGGTGTAAAAATTCCCATAATGCCATAAATAAGGCCAAGAAAATGAAGGCCTTGGATATATAAGTAAAGCAATAAGTGGTAAGACTAAATTTGTGATAAGAGAGAACAACACAAGGGATGAAGGTCCTAGGATGGGTTTTTTAGTCAATATTGAAAATTTGAACATGTTGCAACTAGGTGTTGGAACTATAAGCCACTAATCAACTAACATTTTTTTTTAGATTTTATTACACAAAGTGAATAGTTACAAAACATATAGGGAATGGAAAAATCAAATCAGAGCCAGTAGATCCAATTTTATCACCATAACATTCAATTGAATTCTTACGATCCTATTGAAACTAAAAGTCTCATCCTTTGTCATTTAGTTTCAACAAATTAATACCAAATATGCCACATTCTAGGAGTGAAGTTCACTCCAACATTTGCCATCTTATCTGCTTCCTTGTTATAATTTATGCACACATGATGTAATTCTATCTTGGATAATTACTTCAATAGAATCTTGAAAATCTTTGTCACATAAAAGATAATGATGGACTTACAATGACCAAATTTGATGGCACTTATAATGAGTTTTGAATTGCCAAAGATCTGAATCGAGTCACATCCCTTTTCTTTTACTAAAATCAATCCAAATTTCAAAGCATTGGACTTAGCACTGTTGTTTGAAGAGAGGTCCAGTCCAATAGCAAAATTCACACTACTTTTACCATTGAGTAATAAAATACCTCTACCTCCAATAGCAACTGGGTTTTCTTTTAAGGTCCCATCAAAGAAGAGGGAGTAACCAACAGAGATCAAGGGGTTAGGATCAAAATTTATTGTTTTCTTCTTGACATGAAATCTTGGGGTAGCCTCATTTAAGAGGATAACAATATTTGAGTCCATAGCCCATGGAGGAGAGAATTGGTTCTTGAATTTGACATAATTTATTGTTTTTCAAACACTCCAAAAAATAAATATAGGCATCATTTGCTTCACTTGTATGGACCAAAGAGTAAAATTAGTCAAACCCAAAATAAGAGAGTACTTGTTTATAACTTCTTCAAAGGAATTAGGTGTAGGAACAATAGGAGCAGTATTAGAGAGAATTAATCTCTAGAATTCCTTGACATATGAACAATGCACAAGAAGATGATCTCTACTTTCTTTATCTACATGGCATAAACAACATCAACTTGGAGCCTCCAAAATTATTTTTCGAATGGTACCCCAAGTTAACTGCTTATTCAAAGATAAGATCCAAAGAAAAAAATTGATTCTAGGAATAACGCATTTGTGCCAAATGTGTCTCCATTTGGGTATATAAGGGGAGGAACCTCAGATAATTTTATAACCTTTCTTGACAGAATAAATACCATAACCTTTTATACTCTCCCAAATTAACTTATCTTCAACCAAAGGATTGATAGGAGTTCTACCCTCCATTGAAGTAATAAAACAATTCCAGTCTTCAGTTAAGATCAATAAAATACTTGATTCTTGGTGGGGCAACGAAATTCACCACCTAATAAAGGAATTGCAAGTTAGAAGAATTTAGCCAATCTTGTAATCTATTTGAAATGGCAAGTCTAAAATTTTCCATGATTTTGCCTTCAAGATTTTTTATCTTTTCCCCATTTCCAAGCATCCAAGACAAATGCTTAGAGATAATTTCCATGGCTCTTTCAATATGTACATAATTTTATATAGTTTACATGGATTAGATTATCCAGTAACCACTAAGATAAACTTAGTGAACAATTAGTTCAAATATCTCTATCTTAAACTAAATAATATTCCCTGTTAACTATAGCCAAATAAGGTGATACACAAGCTTCTAGAAAACCAACTATAACAACACTATAGGTTTCTAAAATCTATCTAAATAATGTAATAGAATATGTTTATCCTAAGATCCCCCATTATTACCTTATTTGGAATACAAAAAAAGTTACAAAACAACTCAAATTTGACACGTACAAGTGCCTTTGTGAAAATGTCCACTTGTTTTTTGGTGGGAATGTATTGAATTTGGATCTTGTGCTTCTAAATTTTATCTCAAATAAAGTGAAATTGAGCTTCAATGTGCTTCGTTATTTCATGGAAAACTAGATTATTGACTAATTTTAGAACACCTTGATCATCACATTTTAAGTATATTGGTAGATTTTTCTAAAGTCCTATACTTGAAATAATGAAATGTAGCCATATTGCTTTGCACACAACTCCTCATACAACATGATATTCTACCTCTATGGATGATATGCAACTATTTGTTACTTCTTCTTATGCCATGAGATAGATCCATATCCTAGATGAAATATATATCTATACATTGACTTCTTGTCATCTAGTGATCCTACATAATCTGAGTCTGTGTATCCTTGTAAGAACTTGCCATTCTTTTTTATATTCTAGGCCATAGTCTATTGTTCCATGAACATAATACAATACTCTCTTTGTTGCTTTCCAATGGATGACCTTAGGTTCCTGCATGAACCTTAAAATATAGCTCACAACAAAGATTATATATGTCATAGTATTAGTCAAATATATGAGACTCCCAATCAATTGACAATAGAGAGTTCTAGATACATGAGGAGATTTGTCATATCTGGACAATTATAACCTTGGTTTCATTGGATTTGTCTTGGGTTTACAATTTGTCATCTAATATTTTTTTATTAGTGTCTTGTCATATTTTATCTGTGAGATCCTGATATGATTCTTCCTTTGCCAGACCTCCAAGCTAAGACAATTATGTAGAAGTCCTAGATTTGTCATATCAAAAGAGTTTTTCAAGTCACTTTTCCTAGCATCTACCATTTCATTTGAACTTCTAGTGATGATAAGATCATCAACATACAACACAAGAATCATTATTTTAGAGCCAACTTTCTTGAAATAAATATTTGAATCTAAGGGACTTCTTTTAAATCCATGCTATAATAGGTAATTGTTAATCTAGATGTATCAAAATCTAGGAGCCTGCTTCTACCCATACAAAGATTTTTATCAGTTTGTAAACTTTTTTCTCTTGCCCTTCAATAGCAAAACATTTAGGTTGAACCATATACACCTCTTTCTTGAGATCACCATTTAAGAAGGCACTCTTAGTATCCATATGATGTATATTCTAACCAAATTGAGCTGCCATTGCACAAAGAGCATGAATGGTTGTCAACTTTGTTGTTGGTGCAAATGTTTCCTCATAGTCAATATCATATTTTTTAGTAGATCCCTTTGAAACAATTCAAACCTTATATTAATCAATTGATCCATCTACCTTGTATTTTATTTTGAATACCCACTTGTAGCCTATGTGTTTCTTTCCTTTAGGCAAATCAACCAACTCCCATGTATTATTTTTTAATAGAGACTTATATTCAGGTTCTATAGCTTCCTTCCATTGAAGTAAGCTAAGTGCATCCTTCACTGATGTGGTTTTTGTATGCTCCATGACTTAAGACATCAATCACCCATTGAATTCTTGAATTGTCATACTTTGAATACATGACCGATTAGAAGTAAGATCAAGAGGTGCATCAAGTTTTGCATCTCTCATAGAACTTGTGTATCATTTTGGAATTTTTATTTGTTGCGAGAGAGCATCCTCTTCAAGATCATCAACAAGTACTATTATCTTGGACTTCATAAAATTCTAATTGCACAACAAGAAATGTGTTGTTGCTAGAATCTTCATAATCTATTGTATTTGACTTGGGATCAATTCCTTCATCAAATAATACCTCTACTAATATGCATATTCTTGGTGATGGGGTCAATCAAATGAACCCTTTGGATTCATCATCATACCCAATAAATATACATTGTAGGGACTTCTCATCTAATTTGGTCATTTTCTTCTTAGGAATATGCATATATGCTTTTCTACCAAATATTCTTAGTTGAGAAATGAATGGCTTTCTTCCATACGAGGCTTCTTCAAGTGCAACTCCTTGAAGTGCTCTTATGGGTGCTCTATTGAGAGATACACTACAATGGTGATAAATTTAGCCCAATATTGTTTTCCAAGATGAGCTCCAATGAGCATACATTAAACCATATCCTTGATGGAATGATTCCTCATTTCAACAACCCCATTATGTTGTGTAGTATAAGCTATAGTAAGTTGTATCTTGAAACCATGATGTGCAAAATTTATTGGAGGTATATTCCCCCCAATCTAAGAAGAGGATCTTATCTTGATACTTTTTCAACAAGCTTCTTGAATTTCTAAACATACAAGATTGTATTAGACTTCAACTACAAAAAGGACACCCATATTTTCTAGATTAGTCATCCATAAAAAACTGAAAGTATATCTTACCACCAAAATTATTTGGAATGGGTCTACATAGATCAATGTGTATCAACTCCAATGATGCTTTAGCTCTAGAAGTTCTCATTCATAAGGGACTTGGTGTTGTTTCCCTACCAAGCAATCCGAGCATGCTGGCAATGTTGGTGAGAGGTTGGGCAAGCTTAAAACAATTTTATGTTACTTAACTAGAGTAAATGTCCTAAACTTAGATTCCCATAGTGCTTGTGCCACAAGGAGGTTGCTTCTTTGGTTGTGGTAGCCAAGGAAACATGAGAAAAAGTTAGGGCATTAATAGTAAACAAGCCATGCTTGTATGAACTAGTTGTTATATGCTTTCCATTTTGATAATGAAGCATCTCTTTTGTCCATCAACAACTTTAAAATCAACCACCATATTTTTATCTAGAATTTGAGGAATTGAAAACAAATTGTTGGCAAGTACTAGTACATAGAGTACCATTTCAATGTGGTATTGCTCATCTGGAAGAGTAAGGGAGAAATCACCTACGTCTTTAAATTGATAGGTTTTGTCATCAACAATTATCACCGGTTTTCCTTCTTTGGAATCAAAAGAATCAAACCACTCCTTATCCTTTATCATGTGCTTACTGGCACCTGAATCAATGTACAAAACCTTTTTCTTTTGTTTGGGTTTGGCCTTAGTCATGAGTACCTTGTGTGCTTACTTTATATATTTAAGTGCATCATGCACTTTTGGTTGCTTGTATTTGGGACGTGGTTTGTATTTAATAAGGCTCCAAAACAAAATTGCTTATTTTATTGATTTATAAAATATATATAGGCACTATTATATCCAAAAAACAACAAGCAAATCAGAACAACTAAGCAATCCTCATGAATTGCTAAAATATCTGTAACAACTAACAAACCAAGAATAATGTAACAAAAGCTATCCTTGGCACAAACATGAGTTAAATATATGCTCATGTGTTTACAATTAATTAATATCCTATTATATATGCATCACTCCTTCCCACTATAGAAGCATTGGACTCCAATGCTTGTAGATCAAGTGCAAGTGCCCAAAAAAGATAATCCTCAAATGGGAAGAAAAAGAGAGAGAACCCAAAGGAAAGATTTGTTCAAAAAAAGCAGCATACAGTCGTCTCAAAGCTTTGCTTAGTCACAAAGAGCATACAAATGATGGAGACTCTACACAAGAACAAATAATTGCCCTAATAGAAGGGAGAAGGGTTACCATACCTACAATAAGAGCACCCATAAGCAACAAAGATAAAAGGCTTGTGTAGAAAGTCTGTCATCGTCTTCACCAAATATTGTTTACTGCAACAAAAATAGGATAAAGGCATAATTCCTTGTGAGAAAATAGAAAGGTGAAAGAAGGCATGTAGTGGAGGAATGCCTTCAAAAAATAACAATGGTGACTTCAACTCCTACTAAAGGAGTATAAGAATTCCCAATTAACATATAAGTGGAATTAAATAAGAGGATGGAGTGTCGGGTACCACCAAGCTTGCACTCCAATACAAATCCACAAACACTTTCAAAGAAGTGTACAAAGAAGGTTGACAAAACCAAAATGGAAGGAGTGAGAAGCCAACTCAAATCCTCAAAAATATTCAAACAATCTCATAGATCGTATTACAAAATCTACAATTGCAAATGGATAAATATGCGTAAAAGCATATACATGGCTTGTAGAAAAAATGAAGTCCAACATAGGACGATACAAAATTGTCAAAAGCCTCAAATAAGAAGAGGAAAAGAGGACTTATTCCTCCAAATCCACAATTTCTCCAAGTGGATTAAAAAAATGCTAAAAGCATATAAAAAGACTATGCACCTTAATACAAAGTTGCGGATGAAATTAATTATTGCAAATAATTAATAAAAGTAAAGGTCTGCCAATCAAATCAGTTGTCCGTCTATCAAGCTCAAGTAGTCCATGACCAGTTAAATGGAACTAGTACCAGCCAGTGTAGGTTGGTTACTCAATTTCTGTCGATCATGCTATTAAAGGACGCAATGTTGTTCACCCCTCCAATATGGGATAAAATGCCCAAAATGGTGTGATGTTGCACACCCATGCGGCCAAGGTGGGCTTAACGTTGTTCGAAGTATTTTTTTTAGGTTATATAGGAGAGTTGGTTACAACCATTATTTTTAGTAACTGGTCAGCGTAAGGTACAACATGGACTGCTCCCAATAAACCTATCAGTCTTGTTGTTGTTGATTCGGTGTGAGATGGGGACCAACAGTTAGAGTTTCTACCATCGTCATCGGTTTGGCGTGCACTCCATATCGTTGTTGTTGGCCAATGTGAGATGGGGACCACCGATCAGGGTTCATACCATCATTGTTGATCTGGCATGCACTCTGTCTCATTATTCTTCACCCAACATGAGATGAGGACCACTGATCGGAGTTCGTACCATCATCATCGTCTGACACACACTCTATCTCATTGTTGTTGACCTGACATGAGATGGGAATCACTGGTTAGAGTTCGTATCATCTTGCTAAATAATACCACCAAAGTTTTAACTTAGATCTCTTCGTGACAAGTGTCCAACCATGCTAGTTGTTACCAATAATTGGTAAGTGCAAATGTTAATGACAAAGTACATAGGGCATCGATCAATAAAAGCACTCGACAATCGAGGTCAAGAGACCAACTACATTCGATGGGCTTGCGAAGTGCAAATTTTAATGATAAAACACCTACAATAGAGGACATCCATCAATGAAAGCACTCATTAATCGAGGTCAACAGACCAACTACATCACATGGCAAAATTAACGAGCCACCAACTGTCAAGCCGCAACCATCGTATGCTAGCTATTATTTAGTGTGGCAAGATGCTTTTAAAAGGTATGCCTTTATCCCCATAGATGTGGGATAAAAAGGTAATAAAAACACCAAATCTCCCTCCCTTTGTGAAAAAATTATCCGCATCACTCCAAAATGCTCATCATCTCAGAATATGGTCATGATGAAGCTAATTGATGAAGCTAATTGGTGGTAATGTCTTTGTTTGCACAACCTTCCAAGCTATAGTTGTAGATGTGCAGCAAAAATATGCTCTACGAAATCTAAGTGAATGACACTCCAGTGATCGGGTGGCTCTACACCAAGTGAATGGTATGTCATTATCTAGCACCAAGTGGCATTCATAATTTAAGCCTCAAAGTATGTGATTTTCGACACGCAATTCGGTTGTAGAGACTTACATAAGACAACAAAAATGTTAAGCCATGAATCATATTTTTAATCACCATGACGAAGGTTGTCAAAATCATTGTACACCCTAGCCTTGATGAGAGAAAATGAACACGTCTAGGATTGAATCCTCATATGGAGCATAGGTAGGCCACCAAACAGAATCACCCACATCACACTATTTTTCCAGTTGATAGTTCACAAGCCATGATGATAGTTGTGTGTTAGTGGGGGTTAGAGATCTCCATATAGACTATGAATCCCCCTGTTGTCCAAATGGAATGGGGTGCAAAAACTCCATGATTTTGTAGTAGTCCACAACCAGTGCTTGAGACTTAGTGAGATCACCATCAAACCATCCTGTCCTCGCATTATAGTGTGAGTGCGAGTGCCATAAGGGCTTAGATCTGAGCGATCTATCAATCTAACACAAGATCAAGTGCTTGGAGGAGGGTTTTCAATATTGGTCATCTTTGACACAATAGGGACTTCAATACAACGAGTTTCAGCTAGCAATATGTGATCAGCAAAACACTCTCAGACAAGAAAGTGCACATACCTCTTAGGCTGCAAAAGTATTTTAAATCATGACATAGTGCAGGGCCACAAGCTGGTAGCCATAAATACACTAAAAACTATGCAGAACAATAGACCCGTCATAGTGTTTCTCAGGTGCCAAATCATAGTGAGGGCAATATGGAAAGCATTCAAAAATCTGGGAATGCATTGAAGTCATCGATCAAAACTAGATTCGATCACTCACAAGTGCTGTAGATCAGGCCATAATGGTTTTCGAATCAGCCATGAATGGTTACACAAGGGTGCTTTATCTAACCATTATAGTGCAACTAAAATTATGGCTAGGAACATTAGATGGCCAATCAAGGTCTTGAATACACATAAAGAAGTAGAAAGGGCTAAACAGTAACCAACAACCCACTGAGCAGGGAATGAATTAAAATAAAAATGCAAGAGCCGACTGAGCAGGGAATGAATTAAAATAAAAATGTAGAAGGGCACAAGCAGCCAGATCATGCTGCTTTGATACCAATAACAAGGTTCCAAAATAAAACTATTTATTTCATTGATTTACAAAACATATATAGGCACTATTATACCCATAATACAAGAAGCAAATCAAAATAGCTAAGCAATCCTCATGAATTGTTAAAATAGTTGTAACAACTAACAAACCAAGAATAACATAATAGAAGGTATCCTTAGCACAAACATGAGTTAAATATGTGCTCATGTGTTTACAATTAATTAATATCCTATGATATTTGTATCAGTATTGTGCATTCTTCTTTTGTGGTTGATGGTGTTTGTCACCTTTAGTTGAGGAATTGAACTAACATTGTTTAGTTTCATGAACTTTTCTCTCACAAATGTGGTAGTACCTCTTTTGATTTTGAGATTTCTTCTATGAAGAGCTTGAGGTAGTAGAACCTTTGGAGGAATAAGCCTTTTGGAAAGAACCTAATGGTGGTTTCTTGTTGCCACATTTCTAGGAAATAAGTGCACTTTGGATAACTGATCTCTCAAGTTGTTGTGGATTATTCTTGTTACAACAAATTTACCAAATCCTCAAAAGATATTTTTTTATTTTACACTTGAAGTAAAGTGAGTAGCACTCTAAAATAATTTGGTAAAGCTCTAAGCATAATGGGTACTAGGAATTTGTCTTCCAGTTTCTCTCCCATTGCATTTAATTTTGCTTCGTTGATAAATGGAAGAAGTTAATCCTTTAATTCATTTTACACGACCGTACGTGAGAGAAACCTTAAAGTACTAGAAGCAGAAAGATAAGTGATACATAGTTAGTACTGGAAGGGATTCACTCTATCTTTGAAACCTACTTAAAAAGACCTCTACATATGTAAGGTGTAACTTTCCTTAAATACTTGGAGGAACTTAATTTTAGGATTTACACCTAACGATAGTAGTGAATAAGGGTAATTACAAAGTGAAAAATGATATTGAATTTCCTTATTTCTCCACAATGGTTTATAGGGATATACCCCAAATATCGTTGTTGTAACTATTCTAGGTGTTAAATGCAATATCTCAATCACCACATCATCACCTGTAAGAGTGAGCCAAAGGCATCATAAATATCAAACACTGTCTTGTGTAATTTGTAGAAATATAGGATAAAAATTGGGGTCTTTTGTTTGTTTTTTTTTAATACATTAAATGCATTACAAAAGAAATTAATACACACAAACAAGACTCCAAATTTTAGAGGCGTCATTTTCCACAAAAAATGCACCTTTTTTTACAATACCAATTTTATAATAGTTTTGAATAGATTTTACAAAACAAAACAATAAAATATTTTGCAAAGGAAATAGACTTTTAAGCTAGAATTTTATTAAATATTTAACTAATTAATTAATTAAATAAATCAATTACTTAATTAATACAAAGAAAAAGTAGTTGCAAGCTTACTAGAGTGGTAAGGACTTTGGACGTTTTTTGAGAGGTCCAAGGTTCAAACCCCACTCAGTATGAGGGAACTAGGACCCCTCATAAAAACCTGTGTAAACTCATTGAAAATATCAAGTGGCATTAGCTCAACTGGTTAGATTCCTCAACATTTCAAGGAGGAGATCTAGGTTTGAATCTTGCCAAATGATACATGGATAATATCTAAGCTTTGTTGTAATATCACTATGTGGTGATGAAGTAATATTGGTGGGGTTTGTTTCAATTCCATATAACCCATTGAAAAAAATTAATCCAAAGAAAAAAGTAATTAATTAATTAGATTTAAAAATAATTTAATAATTTAATTTTAAAAAATATTTTAAACTTAAAAGGTCTTACTAGGCTAGGGTTTTGAGTATCATTATGGTCCCCAAATTTTGCGAACCAATGCACAACATTGGAACCGCAGAAGATAATGCATGTGATAATGACTCCTCTCATTCAACTATGTAGGTTTATGCTGAGAATGGTCCACAAGGTAACCTTCATTCTCTTGATGTAATTATTTCTTTACCTAAAGTTGATTTTGCATGTCACAATTTAGAATCTCTCACCCTTATCGGGTATTTCATTGGACGCATCCCTAATGAGTATTCCTTTAGGGCCTAGGTTAATATAGCTTGGAATCCTCATTGATTCAAGCTAACGATGGTTCAAAACCTTACAAAAGGATTTTTTTTATTTTGCTTTGCAGAAACAACCCATGCTAAGGTGATTTACGAACATGGCCCCTGGTACATGAGAAGCTCTCTACTTATTTTTCTCCTTGGATCTTTGACTTTTATATTTATGAGGGAAGATCTACTAAAGTCCCTGTGTGGGTGGAATTCCTAGGAGTCCCTCTACCTTTATGGCCCTTTCTCAGTCACATAGCAACCCCTCTTGGGTGTGTCATTTTGGTGCAGGCAGACAAATTTTTTCATGCATACCCTCAAAAACGTGTTTGTGTTGATATTGATGTTTCTAGAGATCTCAAGGAGTCTATTGACATACACGTTGATGATATCATGTTATCCCAATGGGTCCTCTACATTAGTTTACCCAAAACTTATTTTTGGTGCCAAGACTCAATACACAAGATCAAATATTATCCCTTGATGCCGCATAAAAGGGACAAGCAAAACCCCACCACGCCAAGTGCACCCACTCATCAACCTCAGGAGGATGGTTGGAAAATTGTGGGAGGACTTAAAAATGCACATTTGGCTACTTCAGTCATATAGCAGCCCCTCTTAGGCGTGTCATTATGGTGGAGGCAAAAATTTTTTTCCATTTACATCCTAAAAAATGTGTTTGTATTGAGATTGATGTTTCTCGAGATCTCAAGGAGTCTATTGACATACAATTTTGTGATACTATGTTATCCCAGTGGGTCCTCTACATTAATTTACCCAACACTTGTTTTTGGTACCAATCCTCAACACACAAGATCAAATATTGTCCCTTGATGCCGCATAACAGGGACAAGTAGAGCCCCACCACACCGAGTGCACCCACTCCTCAACCTCAGGAGGATGGTTGGACGATTGTGGGAGGGCATAAAAATGCACATTTGGTTGCTTCTAAAGGTACACAATCCAAGTCGGCACATGTCTCATAGTTGGTAAAAAAGGATATGAAAAGGAAAAAGTTGATCCTATAGTTGAAACTGCCAACAATGAGGCTCCTCAATCTCAATAGAGAGATGCAACCGTACTTGCTTCAAATTCCTCTAGTACATTTTACCTAGCTAACACTAAGAACTCCTACATCCCGAGAAGGGGATCTACAGAAGAAGATGTTGCTCTAGAGAAGCGACTTCATATGACCAATGTTTAGTTGGGAAAAAACTATAGTGTATTGGAGTATTTTCAGTGAGGATATGTCATTGGTGCAAAGCCATCATCGATGGAATTGATAGTTCCTCCAGAGAAAGAAAAATCTAAAGTTCCCTCCCTTTCTTTGTGGTTTTGACGTTCTCGTAGTCCTTGACAAGGGAAAGAAGATGAAGACACTTTACCTAAAAAATGGTTTCACCCATTTGACCCAAAAGTTCCAATAATTTTGAGTTGGGAAGATGTAATTCTACTTGGGAATACGTAATTCTACCTGGTGCCTAGAGTTATAGTTCTACAGTTTAGGGTTTCTAGTTTATTTTGCTATGCTTAATTATGTTGTGTATTCACCCTTTTAGGGGTTGATTTCATTTTGTAAGGGGATGTTGAAAATTTGTAATTTGTTTGCTTGGGTTATCGCTCTATTAATAGGATGATTTTTTTACTAATGGTGTTAGCCACATGGCGTGTTTATCCGTTTATTTTTTTTGTTTGTAAAAATATATATTTTTTACATAATTTTAAAAAAATGAAAAAAGGTGATCCACCATTTGCCACTTGTCCATGTTTGGCTCAGTCTATTAGTAGAGACTTTAGATCAACTGCCACAATCAACCTCCACTCGGTGTTTGTAGGACTACTTTCTCATGCAACCACTTCAAAGACGAGAGAAAAAATTGCTCATGTAACCACTTCAAATATGGAAGCAAATTAATGTTATACTCCAAATAATCTATCTTCCCATACATGTTGGATTAATTGGTGGTTAAAAAACTTGGTTTATCCACCTTGAGCCATCGATGACTTGTCTCCACCTGGGTGAATCCCTAAGCATGGATGTTGTTGGCTTCTCTTGAGATGTTGCTCCTATTTCAGGCCACTTCACCTTTTGAAATTGCCATAGGTCTATTGTGACCTATCCACCTCTTCACTTGACTATCTCTCAGCCACACAACCTCACTTTGGTGTCACTTCGCTTAGATGTACCTCCATTGTAGTGTCTTAGTATCACCTCAACTTGCCACTAGTCACTTTGAATTTACGTTTAGTAGTAACCCAATCATCAATTTACCTCCATGATGGTCACTTCACTTCACATGTATTATATCATTAATTTCCACTTGATCATCTTTAGATGTCAACCTGGGATTATTATTTGTTGACTTGTCAAAGATTTTATAGGTTTACTATTGCATGTCATCACCAGACACTCCTTAATGTCATAGCCTCATCTCCACGCACTTCGATGATGACTTTATATGATGGAGGAATGCTTTAGAATATCCTATTATAAAGTTTTTGTAAGGATGTCATCTGTGGCTGAAGCAACATCAAATCTAATACTTTTGCATCAAATCTTCATGATCATTATCAAATTTAATCCTCAGCAATGATGGAAAGAAAAAATTTAAACATATCGACAATGACTCATTTTTGCCATGGTGTATTGAGTTTTATAAATACACCAAAATGCACACTCTGCTTATCTATGATTCAAAAAATAAAATTTCACCACCTACTATTTGTTCCTCTAGTTAATCCATAAACATTTGCTTTGATGCATAGAATCCTTCCATCGACATTTTTTTTTGCCCACGTAGCACAATTTGCTCTGCCAGATTATATTCTATATCTATATGGTCAATCAGATTTGTCATCTTTCTCTATGTTCTTGGACTACAATGATAACATAATGTCCTTCATGTTCAATATGCCAATGACCAATCTTAGGTCGACTATGGAGGTTGAACTAGATTAACAACTCTTAGAATGTATCCTCCACTCTCATAGATACCACTTTGATACTAATGTAAGTCACCCTGATCAAATAACTTTATTCAATATGTACATAAATTTATATAGGTTACATGGCCTATATTAGTAGTAACCACTAAGCTAAACTTAGTGAACAATTAGTTCAAATATTTCTATCTTAAACTAAACAATATTCCTATAAGGTGATACATGTAAGCTTCTAAAAAAACCAACTATAACAACACTATAGGTTTCTAGAATCTATCTAAATAATGTAATAATTTTTTTATCCTAAGATAAACCTATGTCCTTGTGAGAGTTGTGGGGGACATAATCACTCCGAAAGAAGGTGTTAGCACCAAGAAAGTAGTAAAAAAAATACATGTTGATTGTGGTTGGATGGATGCGATGGAATGAGACATAGTAAAATAAATGTTGAGTGAATTCTACTACTAAAGGTTTTGTTTTCAAAAGAAACCAAAGACAATACAGAAATGATGGACTTGTGAAGAAAGCCAAGCTAAAAATTGTAATAAATTTGAAGAGCAATTATTGTTTATGAGATAGAGCTCATGGAACATTTTCTGTTAATTAATGTGTATGGTGTGGAAGAATCCAAATAAAATATCTTAGGGTTAAAAAATGGTTATGCGTGCAACTATTATGCTAATGATCAACCATGTGCATAAAAGGATTTGTTATCATGTATTGAAAAGGAGAAGTAGTAGGTAGGAAGGAGAAGAGGAAGAGTAAAATACAAATCTAGATGAAGATAAAAGGAAGGGAAGAGGAAATGATAGGAAAAGGAAGCAAAAAAAACATATAGGAAAATAAAAAGAGACATGTTTGACAATGACATGAATGGAAGAATTAAAAAAGGAAGGCAAAAAAAGAAGAGAGAGAGAGAGAGAGAGAGAGAGAGAACGAAATGAGAATTGTTGGAAAATTGTGATAAAGTGTTGTCTTATGATTATTGTCATCGTCTTATGATGTTCTAGTGATATGCAAGTCAAGTACTAAGACTGGATGATGCAAATTATCAAATTACGATCTAGTTGGCGAGTGAACTATATAAGGAGACAATTTTTTATTAAATCCTCTTCTTACATCTGCATCAAAGGTTGACCCCTCAAAGAGGAAAATGATATTAATATATTTTCTCTTGTTAGATCAATTCATAGTTTTCATGTTCCACTTATTTAGCATCTCTATTATTATAAATTCAATATTAATTCTACTTTTGTTGTTAGTCCTTGTATTTTAGTTAGAATTATCCTCAGTGCAATTTTTTTTGTCTTAATAAAACTCTAAACCAAGAAATTTTAGGTGAAATACTCACATTAGTTGTTAAGGTTAATTACAAGTGGTATCAAATCCCTTTCTAGGGTATGGCAAGCTTCTACTGTGGTTAAAAATTTTTTAAGCATAGGTCTATAGGTTAGAATATGTGTTTTGACTATTTTAAAATAATGAAGAGGATATGTCATTAGGGTAAAGTATATTAGTCTTTTACGATGATGTGTGAAGGTGCAAGAACTACAGGTCCTATAACCAAGCCATGAGATATGAACCTATAATACAGAAGTGAGCTCCCACATACCTTGTATATATAAGAAGACCATTATTAAAAACCTTGAGCTAAACTTTAAAATATAGGAAGTCGATCTAGCCAAACATGTATTTATCCATAGTGCACCAAGAACAAACTCGAGAAGATTACCCTGATGTACTAATCAGAGAGCTAGGTAATGCATATAAAGGTATGGTCTAAATACTCCTTGGACAATGGCCTAAAATATTGGTCTGAGCATTATCAATTGTTGTTGTAGTATATTAAAGGGCTATAGGAAGTACACACACCTTAGCCTATACTACCCCCCTTCCCTACTTCTGCTTGTGGTAGTTTTATAATTACGTTGACCTTTACAAGATAGGAATTATAGAGAAATAATGGCTTAAAGATATTAGTTCAACTAAAGACAATGTGATCACAATTGAGTTATAGTTGCATAAAGAAAAAAGTTTTTTTTATATACAATTCATAGCATTTTAAAGAAGATATGCAACACAAAATAACTTTCCAATAAAAAGTGTTAGTGCTCGAAAAATATTGATTCAATATATTTGTCATTTCGATCTCCTCGATGACATGATCGTTTTGGTATGTCACCACAATAGGGTTCCACACTAGGATCCTTACTAAAAATAGTAATTTATTAAAAATTGCAATTCTATTTGTAATAAATGCAACCAAAGACCCAAACTCAAGCAATGGAGGTCATAATGAACAAGATGGAGGAAAAACTCACTACGTTAAATTCCATAAATATACTTACTACTTAGATGTCTACCCTATTGAAATGCTTAAGCTCAAAGATACAAGTTTTGATGGACATAGTGAAAATAGCCTTGTAAATATAAAAAGTCATAAGGGAATGGATCTTGATAGGTCAAAATTTTTTAGGATCATTTCTAAGAATAAATACTAGCAGTTAGGAAACCACAAAGGTATGACCCCAAGAATCCCTAAGATAGATTTCCCAAGGATCAATGGGATAGATAAATACTATGTTTATTATCTTTAACTTATGAGATGTTCAACCTATTCTATGTACCTTTAATACAACATATACAAATATTCTAACAAAGTTTATGCTAAAGTTAATTTTTGTACTACAAGATTATCTTGGTGTAGGAGGGCACCCATTAAGAAGGGATAATTGATAAGGATCTCTCTAAATGAATTGTTTGAGATATAGTTACACAACAATTAACAATGTAAACTATATAAACGAATAATTGAATATATATATCCCTATGGGACA
Source organism: Wollemia nobilis (assembly GCA_028583015.1). Lineage (NCBI taxonomy): Eukaryota > Viridiplantae > Streptophyta > Pinopsida > Araucariales > Araucariaceae > Wollemia > Wollemia nobilis. The sequence goes on along the minus strand of JAQPPZ010003059.1, from coordinate 276,121 downwards.
CTATAGTGGTTTAGCTTTGGGATATATTTTGAGAGATCTAGGTTCAAATTATGATGAGGTGTGTGTGTGTGTGTGAGTTTGTTACAATATATATATATATATATATATATATATATATATATATATATATATATATATATATATATAATATAACATTTTATTAATATTTAGCAAACTCATTTTGATGTTAAGCTAATGTTGTAATAATGCTACCTTTACATGCAAGGGAGTGTTATGCTAATGTTATTATTTGATGTTACATCAATGCTATGTTGACATAGAAAATGCATAACAAAGCCATGATAGCACCAACAAAAAACCAAAAATACCATAAATTTTGGTGCTATATTGAGATAATTATGACACTATAGTACAAAATATGATATAGAATGTAGTAATGACAAGTCATTTGTTTTAGTTTCATAAGCTCTATGATATTAAGTTACCATAGATAAATAGAAAAACATTTTGAAGATTTTTTATTTTTTATTAGTTATATGGGTTTGAAATGACCCACTCACCACATATTGGTATTATAACAGCTTGACAATTATGCATATATTGTTTGTCAAGATTCAAATCTAGGCCTCCTCCTTGAAAGTTAAGGAGTTGAACTAGTTGTAAGCTCAAGTCATTTTGTCATTAGTTATGGGTGTCAAAAAGGGGAGAACAATTCTAGTCATGGCATTCCATAAATAAATGTTGACCCAACTTTAAAAATCATCATTAATGTTAGATAAAGCCAAACAAGTCTATTGAAAAGGTTTGTATATAAAACTATCAATGACGATGATAATAATAAAACCATTACCAAAATATTCCTTATAATATAAAAAATTATAAATATAATTAAAAACATTCCCAACAATATAATTTTTAACATTTAAACCAACAAAGAGAAAATTTCCATCTAAAATCATCTATATCACTTCACAAAGGTTTAGGGAAATATTTTTATAAATGATGCCTCATATTTTAGGAGTCATATATTCATGAAGTATTGTTTGATTTAGCTAATTATTGGGCCACTTTGTGTGAAATTTTAATAGCTTTAAACTAATTGGTCATATGAAGGACTCTAAGCAATATTGAGGGATATATTACCCTATGAAGTCAGCCATCTGGAACAAAGGCAATGCTGATTTTTCAAGTTGCAAAAAACAAAATTACAAATATCTATAAGCCAAGGTTTGGATGATGGAAGGAGAAATGGAGGGCTAGGGGATTAAATGAGACAAGAAATTCTATCTGTACATAGATTTTTCAGCTAAGTTTTTTTTTTCCTTATTTATATTAGAAATTTTGCTTGCAAATTATTATAATTTTTTTATTATCAAATATTATATTCTCTATAGGATATTATGGTAAATTTTAGTAGATTTCAAGTTTTAGATTCCTTTCCATGGATTTATTTATAGCTAAATCCTTAGAATCATCTCTAGTAGTAGATGTTAGTGACAAAACCACAGAGGATCGATCCTGGCTGCTCAAAGATAGGGTGGCTTTTGGTAAATTTAATGGGTATTGGATAGGGGCTTCACCCTTGAGAGAATAGATTGATAGGAGTTGGAAGTCTCCAGGAGAGATTCTATCCCTTCTTCCCAAATGTTTCTTCCTAACCATTTTTTTTCTAGGAAAAAAAGAGATAGAAACTTAAAAGAGGATCCTTGGTTTATGGGAAGAGTAGGACTCTTCCTTACCTATTGGTATGAACACTTTTCATCTAAAATGTAAATCTATCCTTAACATCAATATGGGTTAGGATGTATAGGATTTCCATTGAGTTTTAAGATACCTTCAAGGTAATAGGAAACACTCTATGAGAATTCCTTGAAATTTCATAAACAATGAAATATAGATTCTTTCATATTTATGCTTGAATATTGGTCATGATTGACATAAGTAAACCTTTAATAGAATCAGTTATTCTTAAGTATAGGTATAATATGTGGACCCAAACCATAGATTAAAAAAAAATTTCTTTTAGATGTAGATGTCATGAGGTGGGGCATATTGAGATATCATACCCTAAGAAGAGTTCAACAAAATCATATGTAGAAAATATTAAGAGAAACCTACAAATGGATATGGATGAGGATGGTTTTCAACTTCTATAGAAATGGATAAATGAAAGCATATAAACAAAGGATACTAGTAAGGACACAATTATGAATAAATACAACTCTTTAGAGGCTTTAGCCTATGAAGAAAAAGTAGATCAAAGCTTAGAGGACAAAATACAATAGGTTCAAAATATTAACAAGGATTTTTCTAATGAGTTTGATCTTGATTTAGAAATGAACATTCTCGATGAACCTAAGGAATGTGCCAAATCATAATTTTAAGACTCTCTTGAAGTACCATACACCATTCATGAGAAAAAAATGGTAAATATAATGTAGTGTTAGATGTTAATACATTACCATTAGAAAGGAAATACCAAAAAATGAGTAGGACAAGTCAAAAGCTTCCATAGTAGAGCCAAGAGAGGATAAATTTGAGGAAAAAGAAAGTTGTGAAAGAATATTGAGGAATATAATAATAAGACTTACTCTTGATATAGGTAAGACAAAAAGAGGAAAACCCTCAAATTATCAAGTGAGATCCAGGGAAACAAGAGCAAACATAAAGAAAGGAACACAAACTAAGTTGGTTGAACTTCTCTTTACCAAACAATAAAATAATATTGGTAATTTGTAGGCAGGGCCAGTAGCCCCTAACGAGACATGATTGCCATCTCATGGGATATAAGTAGTGCTAATGCCCTCTCAAAGTAGAGGTATATAAGGGACCTTTGTTTAAGTAATAAGCCTAATATTATTTGTATCCAAGAAACTAAAATGACAAAAAAAGTTTCCAAAAATATGAAAGTAGTATGGGCAAGATGTGAATGAGATGCTATAGATTCTGAAGGAGTGGTAGGGGAATTCTAACTTCTTGGAATCCTATTAGAATCTCATGTGTAACCATTCATAAAAATAGGTATTGGATAGCCTCTTTAGTCACATGCTTCAAACCAAATACTCATTTCATCCTTATCAATGTATATGGACCTACAACTCAGTCAGGCAGATTAGAAGTTTGGAGTGGGATTAAATCCTTTATGAGAATTAAAGACCAGGAAAATCGATTCATGATCATAGGATATTTTAATGCCATAACCAAGTGGAATGAAAAATTAAGGGGGTTTAGGAAACTAACCCAAAGTACAATATATTTCAAATTTTATTTAAAATAATAATCTATGGGAGGTTGAGTTTGAAGAAGACAACTATACATGGACCAACAATAGGAGAGGCCATAACCTAATAGAAAAAAATTAGATAGATGTATTCTCTTAGATCATTGGCTAGATGAAGGGACTTGTGCTAAAATTAATACCTTGATAAGGATTGGTTTAGATTACTGGCCAATAAAAGATAAAATGGTGGTAAGTGAATTCAAAAAAATATCATATTTTAAATATGAGTAGATGTGAGAAGATCATTCTATGATAGCACAAACATGGAATTCTTCATAAAACGGTGGGTTGTATACACTTCCAAAACAAATTAAATCAATGACATCTAGATTAAAAGAATGGAATAAGAACACTTTTGGAAATAATTTTGAGAATAAATAACTAAAAGGAAAACTTTCAAAATTATGAAAAGATGATTATAATAATCCAAGCTCAGAGGAAAGGGAGTTGTTTAGTGAATATCATAATAGTTTGAGTAAGGAAGATAAATTTTAGACATTAAAATCAAGACATACTTGGTTAAAATGAGATAATAATACAAAGTTTTTCATAGGATAGCTATAGTACATAGATCAACATCTAGAATTAGTAGAATTAAATTAGTAGAATAGGTTTGGATTGAAGATAAAAGTGAAATTATAAAGGAGGTAAGGTATTTTTATCAGAATATTCTAGGATCAGATGAGTCTGAAGTTCTTAATGATAAACTTCTACAAGAAGTACCTTCAGTTATAATAGATGAAGATAATAGGAAATTGATGGAGCATATTACTTTGAAATAAGTTCATTTAGCTCTTTTCTATTTTAATAAGGATAAATTCTCAGGTTCAGATGGGCTATTTAAAATATTCTATCAACACAATTGGAATATAGTGAAGGATTTTTTATTGGTGGTAGCATAACAACCTAGGTTAAACTAATACATACCTTATAAGATAAATGCAACATATCTTACCCTATTCCTAAAAAGAATGATGCATAATTGTTTGATTCATTTAGACCCATAAGCCTATGTAATATGACATATAAGATTATCTCCAAAGTGATGGTAAATTAGTTAAGACCATTGGTAGAAAAAATATTTCAGAAGAGCAAGGAGGATTTGTGAAAGGAACATAAATTCTAGATGACATCATAGTAGCTCATAAAGTTATACATTCAATATTTAAAGAAAAGATAAAGCAATGATCTTAAAATTTGATATGAGTAAATGCTATGATAGGATTAAATGGGATTTTCTTTTTGTAGTATTAGAAAATTTTGGTTTTGGGAAGAAATGGGTTATATGGATTAAATATTATGTCTCTACAATTTTAAATTTAGTGTTGGTCAGTGGGTTAGTAACATAATATTTTAAATCCAAGAGAGGTATTAGAAAGGGAGATCCTCCATCACCATATTTGTTCATTATTATGGTAGAGGTTTTGGGTAGGAACTTGAATAACGATAACAAATATGGGCTTATAAGTGGACTTAAGGCTAATAAAAACATCGACAACATCACCCATAAACAATTTGTAGATGATAAAACCCTTTTTGGGAGGGCAAAGATAAACGAGCCCAGAGATTTGAATAACTTATGAAAGGAATATGAAAGAGCATCAAAGTAGAAATTTAATAGGACAAAATCTAAAATTTACTTCCTAAACATCCCAACTAAAATAAAATTAGGGATATACAAGTTACTTCTAATGGAGGAGGTAAATTTACTAACAACTTATCTAGGGATGCCCTTATTTAAGGGGAGAATGAGGATAGAATTATAAAATCCAGTTATAAGTAAATTTTAGAATAAACTACTAGAATGGAAAGGTAGATGGTTATTGTTAGCAAAAAGAGTGTAGCTAATTAAACCAATATTACAGGCCATTCCAGCATATTATATGTCCTTGTTAACTATGTCAAAATCAATAGAAAAACGATCAAGCTTTATTATGTGCTCATTTTTGTGGTCAAGATTAAATGATTAAAGGAAATTTTATTTAGTAAAATGAAGTAAGATGTGTGATGATAAAACTAGGGGAGGTCTCAGTTTAAGAGTTCTTATGGATGCAAACTTAGCTCTTAGGGAAAAAGTAATTTGTAGATTATACAAAGAGAGTCAAATAAAATGGGTAAGAATTATTTTAAGTATGTTGAGACCAATGACCTAAGCTTAATATTTACTGCATTCTCTCTAAAAAATGGTTCTACACTATGGAATGATTTAAAAAAAATGATTGATCTAGTGATTAAAGGTTTAATATGGATGATGGAAACTGGAGAAAAAAATTCTATTTGGATGGATACTTGGTGTGATAAAAAACCACTCAATATAGATCCAATTTTGAAACCATGGATGAGATTACTTAAAGACAAATATGGTGATAGGGTTTCAAACATTTTGTATAAGGATTAGGAAGGAAGATACAAATGGAAAGAATATTTTTTTACAAGTATACAAGACATTGATGTGAGGAGGCACTTGAGTAGAAAGATAAAAATAATGACTACTTCGAGGGGAGCCAAGGATAAGTTGGTTTGGGAGTTGAATAGCTCAGGAGAATACACACAAATAAGTGGATATAATATAAAGCACCATCAAAATAGGAATATCACAAGAATATGAAGAGATATCTAGGATAGCCCGAGCATTCCTCAAGTGAAAATATCTAGTAGGTCATAGAAGAATTTTATCTTGGGATAACCTTATGAAAAGGGGTTTTCATGGACCCTCATAATGTGTTCTTTGTAAAACTAAAGAGGAGAGTATATACCATCTCTTGGCATATCGCTAAATAATCTAAAAACTATGGCAATGGATTCTTAATATGTTTAGTAAATACATGGTGATGAATGACAGAATTGAAGAATGGTTAACATAATAGTAGAGCACTTTTAAAAGTGATGCTTTACAAACAATATGAAATATATCAAAAGATACAATACTTTCGATTGTATGTCTAGAAAGGAATGGAAGAATTTTTAAAGGAAAGAAAAGCAATTTAGAGGTAATAAAAAGGAATATTTATTTAGCCATAGAGAATTCTAAACCAACCCTATCAACTCACCCAATATCTAATATAGAAGTAGAGGGCCTTGATAGATGGATTCAATTCATAAAACAGAATTATGATGTTGGGGATAAGAGAAACAAAAAGAAGGAAAATAATATAAAGTGGAAACCACCAAATGTGGAGTTGGTCAAATTGAATTTTGATGGAGCATCTAAAGGAAATCTAGGACCAACATGAGGAGGAGGAATAGTTAGAAATAATAGAGGAGATATTTTTCTCATTATGCTTTCAATAGTATATTTAAGACAAATAATAAAGTTAAAGCTTGGGTGGCTTTGGAAGGGTTAAGAATATGTAAAAAAGTGAAATGGAATAAAGTATGGATGGAAGGTGATTCACTCATAGTAATAAATGGTATTTTGAGGAAAGCAAAGGCTCCATGGAATATACAAGAGATAATTATGGAAATTCAAGACCTTGCTATATAGTTTGAAAAAATTAGGTTTACACGTACATTAAGGTAAGAAAAAAAATGTGTAGATAAGATACCCAAAAGAGGGGTTTTAATTGAGGATCGTGAAGTTAAATTCTCTTTTCCTTGGTTAGAGGAAGTAGTAAGTTTAGCAAGAAAAATTAGACAGATGCGTACTCTCATATCATTGGCTAGATGAAAGACTTATGCTAAAATTAAAACTTTGACTAGGATTGGTTTAAATAATTGGCCAATAAGAGTTTTTTTAAATAGAAAAAAACCCCTTGCATGGCCACCTTGGTCTGAGAAACCATGACCAGGGGATTCTACACCGTTAAAATCACCCAATAGTCACACCCTACCCTAACTACACCAACATTATCAACTAGATTTTTGGTACTGATGTGCATTTGGTAGGGTGGAGATTCGAACCAGGGACCTCCCTTGGAGGATTTCCCTACCCTCTTCAACTCACCTACAACATGTGGGTACTAGCCAATAAGAGTTAAAATGGTGGTAAGTGAATTAAAAAATATTATATTTTAATTATGAACAGATGTGCAAAGACCATCATCAATTTTTTGAAATGATAACACAAATGTGGAATTCTTCAAGAAATAATGGGCTATATATACTTCCAAAAAAAATAAATCAATGACATCTAGATTTAAAAAATGAACAAGAACACTTTTGAAAATATTTTTGAGAAGAAAGAAGAACTAAAAGATAAAATTTCAAAATTCTAAAAAGGTGACCATAATAATCCAAGCTCGGAGGAAAGGGAGTTGCTTAGTGAATATCATAATATTTTGAGTAAGGAAGAGAAATTTTGGAGATTAAAATCAAGACAAACTTGGTTAAAAGAAGGAGATAAAAATACAAAGTTTTTTCATGTGATGCTATAGTATAGAGATTAACATCTAAAATTAGTAGAACTAAATCAATAGAAGGGGTTTGGATTGAAGACCAAAGTGAAATTAGAAAGGAGACAATGTATTTTTATCACAATATTCTAGGATTAGAGGAGTCTGAAGTTCTTAATGATAAAATTCTACAAGAAGTACCTTAAGTTATAATAGATGAAGACAATAGGAAACTGATGGAGCCTATTACTCTGAAAGAAGTTCATTTAGATCTTTTCTATTTTAATAAGGATAAATCCCCAGGTTCGGATAGGTTCTCTATAGTATTCTATCAACATAATTGGGATATAGTGAAGGATTCTTTAATGGTGGTAGTGGAATAGTCTTGGGTAAAATAATATATACCTTATAAGATAAATGAAACATATCTTACTCTATACCAAAAAATAAGGATGCATAATTGTTTGATTCATTTAGATCCATAAGCCTATGTAATATGGCATATAAGATTATCTCCAAAGTGATGGAAAATTAGTTAAGACCATTGTTAGAAAAAATTATTTTAGAAGAGCAAGGAGTATTTGTGAAAAGAAGATAAATTCTAGATGAGATCATAGTAGCTCATATAGTTATACATTCAAAAGCTTCAATAAAAGAGAAAACAATGATCTTAAAACTTGATATGAGTAAATGCTATGATAGGGTTAAATAGGATTTTCTTTTTGAAATATTAGAAAATTTTGGTTTTGGGAAGAAATGGGTTAGATGGATTAAAGCTTACGTATCTACAGTTTCATATTTATTGTTGGTAAATGGGTTAGTAACATAATATTTTAAAGCTAAGAGAGGTCTTAGACAAGGAGATCCTCTATCACCATATTTGTTCATTATTATGGTAGAGGTTTTGGGTAGGAACTTGAATAAGGCTAACAAACATGGGCTTATAAGTGGACTTAAGGCTAGTAATAACATTGACAACATCACCCATCAACAATTTGTAGATGATACAACTCTTTTTGAGAGGGCAAGGATAAACGAGGCTAGAGCTTTGAATAAATTATTAAAGGAATATGAAAGAGCATCAAGGCAAAAATTTAATAGGAAAATATTCAAAATTTACTTCCTAAACACTCTAGATAAAATCAAAGCAAGGATATGTAGGTTACAAAGGCAAATTTATCGTCAACTTATCTAGGGATGCCCTTATTTAAGGGTAGAATGATGATAGAACTATGGAATCTAGTTATAAGTATATTTTAGAATAAACTATCAACATGGAAAGGTAGATGGTTATTGTTAGCAGGAAGAGTACAACTAATTAAATTAGTCTTATAGGTCATTCTAACTTATTATGTTATTGTATACTATGCCAAAATAAATAGAAAAAAGTTTAGTCTATATTATGAAATCATTTTTGTGGTCAGGATTACATGATAAATATAATTTTTCTTCGGTAAAATGGAGCAAGGTGTGTGATAATAAAACTATGGGGGTCTCAATTTAAGAGTTCCTATGAATGTAAACTTATCTCTTATGGAAAAAGTAATCTGGATATTGAACAAAGAGAGTCAAAGAAAATGGACAAGAATTTTTCTAAGTATGTTGAGCCTAATGACCCAAGCTTAATTTTTACTACAGTCTCTACCAAATGGTTCTACACTTTGGAATGGTTTAAAAAAATCTATTGATATTGTGATTAAAGGTTTAATTGGTGCGATAAAAAACCACTCAGCCTAGATCCAATTTTAAAACATTTGATGAGATTACTTCAAGATAAATATGGTGATAGGGTTTCAAACATTTTGTACAAGGACCAAGAAGGAAGATACAACTAGAAATAATATTTTTCACAAGTGTACAAGACATTGATGCTAGGAGGCAGTTGAGTATAAATATAACAACTGTGATTATTTCAAGGGGAGCCAAGTATAAATTGATGTGGGAGTTGAATAGCTCAGGAGAATACACAACAAGAAGTGGATATAATGTAAAGCACCAACAAAATAGGAATATTACACGAATATGAAAAGCATTGGAGAATATTCATTATTTGGTACATGCTAATGTACCTCCATGGTACCTTGATGGTTCAAATGTATATATGTAATAGATTAGGGTTGATTATATAGTTTATATGAGTGATTTATATTTCTCTTTTATGTGTCAATGTGTAGGAAATGCACAAGTGTCATATAAGTAAGAGTGCAAGTGTATATTTAGAGAATGTGCACACGTGTCTTGTATGTAAGTGTGCAAATATGTAAAGTGAGGATGTGCACAAGTGTCTTATATTAGGTATGCATGTAAAAATAGAGTGAAGAGTCTAGTATACAAGTGGCAAGATGATAATCCAAAGGTCATAGGAGTTGTCATATGGAGAGCAATAGTCAAGTACATGAAGAGTCATCTTCTATGTCTATATTATGGAGATAAAACTCCATACAATAGAGAGGTTAGTAAGGAAAAATATTTTGTAACTCACCATATAGCAAGCATTGATAATAAATATTGTATACAAATTTTTGAGCAATTCATATTGTAAGTATTCTTCATGCATATACATGAATGATTTTGGAGATTTTACATTCATATTTGATATTATAAGTGAATGTTATTTTATCATTATATTGGCCTAGATATATATTTGATTTCTCACATATATAATTCTACTCTTATTATTGATATTTTGACCTATAATATTGTGGCTTATTTATTAAAGTACCTATGATATTTTGAGATAGTAAGGCTTAAAATACAACAAAGAGATATTTGGATAGCCCAAGCATTCCTAAAATCAAAATGTTTGTTTGGCTAGTAGGTCATAGAATAATTTTATCCTAGGATAACCTTATGAAAAGGGGTTTTCATGGCCCCTCACAATGTGTTCTTTGTAAAAAGGATAAGAGTATAGACCATCTCTTGGGACATTGCTCAATAGTTTGGAAACTATGGCACTAGATTTTTAGTATGTTTGGTAAATACATGGTTATGAATGACATAATTAAATACTGGTTAAAACAATGGCAAAGCACTTTTAAAAGTGAGGCTTTATAGACAATCTAGGATGTATTAAAAGATACAATACTTTGGACTATATGGCTAGAAAGGAATTGAAGAATATTTAAAGGAAAGAAAAGCAATTTAGAGGTAATGAAAGAAATAATTTTGTAGCCATAAAGGAGTCTAATCCAACCATATAAACTCACCCAATCCCTAATATGGAAGTAGAGAGCCTTGATAGATGGAGTTAAATCATCAAATGGATTTATGATGTTGTATATAGGAGAAATAAAATGAAGGCTAAAAATATAAAGTGGAAACCACCAGATGTGGAATTGGTTAAATTAAATTTTGATGAAGCATCTAAAGAAAATATAGGACTAGGAGGAGGAATAATTAGAATTAGCAGAGGAGAGATTTTATCTCATTGTGTTTTCAATAGTGGATTTAATACAAGTAATGAAGTTGAAGCTTGGATGGCTTTGGAAGGGTTAAAAATATGCAAACAAATGAAATGGAACAGAGCATGGATGGAAGGTGATTCACTCATAGTAATAAATGCAATTTTGAGGAAAGCAAAGGATATATGGAATATACACGAGATAATTATGGAAATTCAAGACCTTGCTATGGAGTTTGAAGAAATCAGGTTTACACATCTGTTAAATAAAGGAAACAAATATGTAGATAGACTAGTCAATAGAGGGGTTTTAATTGATGATCATGAAGTTAAAATCTATTTTCCATGGTTAGAGGAAGTAGTAAGTTTAGCTGAAGCTAACAATAAAATTTTGATTACTTGATTAAAATAATGATTAAGATTTACTTTAAAGTATTGTATAATCTTGACAAGATAGTATTGTATATTATGGAGCAATGTGGTATCTGTAAAATGATTTGATTTTATTTAATGATTCTGTATTACGAGTAATAGGTCAATATTGGATGGAGTTATCATAGTTCATGAAGCTCTGCACTCTGCTCATAATACTAACAGGTCTATTTTTGCCCTCAAGCTTGATATGAACAAAGCATTTGACAGGCTAAATTGGGACTTTCTGATTGCTGTCCTCCTTAAGTTTGGTTTTCACCACCAATGGGTTAATTTGATCAAATAATGTATTTCTAAAGCATGGTTATCAATTCTAGTTAATGGAAAAACTACTGGTTACTTTCAAAGTCACAGAGGAATTCAGCAGGGGGACCTTATCAGCCCCATGTTATTCATCATTGTGGTAGAAGCTTTAGGTAGAACCATAAAAAATGCTTGTATTTCAAGGCTAATATCGGGAATCAAGGCAACATCTCTCACTAGGGTTTTTTCTCACCAAAAATTCATTGATGATACCCTTATATTGACTAAGGCATCGGTGGTTGAGGTCAAAATAATTAAATACATCCTGCAACTCTACGAGGATGCTACTGGTCAGAAAGTTAATTTCAGTAAAAGCAAGTTATATTTCTTGAACACCCCCATTCAGAGGCAAGGAAGGATTGCAAAAATTTTAGGGTGTGATATGGAAAACCTCCCCACTTCGTATCTTGGTCTCCCTCTTTTCATTGGTTCTCCAAGAGAGTCAATGTGGGACAGGGTTATTGAAAGAATTCAAAAAAAACTTGCTAGATGGAAAGGTCATATCCTATCTCAAGTAGGAAAGATGACCTTCACTAAGGCCTATATTCAGAGCATTCCGGTCTATTTCCTCTCCGTTTTCAAAGCCCCTGTGAAGGTTTTCCAAAAAATTGAGAAACTCCAAAAAGAATTTTTATGGACTGGATCAGAGGAGAAAAAAAGGATACACCTTGTCGGATGGACCAAAGTGTGCAGACCTAGGGAAAATGGGGGCTTAGGTCTGAGGAGAATTGCTCATATAAATTTAGATTTACTAGCTAAGCAGGCATGGCGTTTCATTTTTGATGAAGAAAATGAATGGACAACTATCATCAAAAATATGGAATTTCTAAGTGACTCAGTTCCAATCAGAGGTTCTGCTTGCTTTTTGGAAAGCAATTCTTAATTGTAAGTAAATCATCAAAAAAGGTTTAAGATGGGTTTTAGGCAATGGTGAGAGGATAAATTGCTGGAATGACAGGTGGGCTAAGGACAAACCACTAACGCAATATCCTAACTTAGCCCGAATTAGAGATATCACGGAAGAACTCATTGGCAAAAAAGTCTCCGATTATATGGTTGAGGACAGAGGTAGAATGAAGTGGAAAGAAATAAGAATTCAGGGATTTCAAGTAGAATCAAATGATCTTTGTAACATTCTCGGGCAACATTTTATCCCCATGAGACCCAAGGAAGATCAAGTGACCTAGGATCCTACAAAAAATGGGTAGTTCACTATTAAATTAGCTTACAAGCTTTTGCTTGATGATGAGGATTTTGTCCTCCAAAAGGACTTAGTTTGGATAAAAAATTTAATTCCAAAAATTGCAGTCTTTTCATGGCTGGTTATCCAAGGAAGAATTCTAACCATTGATAATATGATGCGTAAAGGTATTTGTATCACTAATCATTGTTATCTATGCAAGGCTAATTGGGAGACCATTTATCACATTTTCCTTGAGTGCCCTTTTTCCTTGACTATCCTAAGTGGGGTTTTTCAGGCCTTCAATATTTCATGGGTTAAATCATCCATCGTACTTTATTTGTTCGTCCAGTGGCCTTGCCCATTTTCAAGCCAAATACTTAGATACATGTGGAAAATTTGTCTCAATCACTATCTTTGGCAGGTGTGGTTAGAAAGGAACCATATAGTCTTTAATGAGTCTATCCATGATCATCAAACTATCATTGCTAGGATCATATCCTTTACCAATGAGAATGTGAATCTTATCCCTTTTGATAGTTGTAAACCTCATCTGCAAGAGATCATGATTGCTCAATATTTAAGCTTAACCTTGTTAGATGAGTCTGTGCTTAGGGTAGTCAACCCCAGAGCCAATGTTAAGTGGTCTCCACATCCTATGGGTTGGTTTAAGCTTAATTTTGATGGAGCGACTAAGGAAAATCTTGGTAGAGTAGGCGCTAGTGGCATTGTGCGAGATCATAATGGGAATATGATGCTTGCATTTTATGAATATTTGGGAACAAGGATGAACAACGAAGCTGAAGCTAGAGCTATGTGGAGAGGCCTTCAAATGACTCAAGACTTAGAAGGCAATTTGATCGTAGAAGGAGAATCTGTGCATGTTATAAATCTCCTCAATAATTGGAAAACACCTCCTTGGAGGATTAAAACAATTGTTGAAGAGGATAGGATCCTTTTTCAGAGAAGACAGGACAGAAAAGACTAACATGTCTTTCGAGAAGCTAACAAAATTGCTGATAAGTTGGCCAATTTGGGTGTTGATGGTGACCAACTTTTCAAATGGGAACACGGTGTCCCGAGTAAAGTAGAGGAGCTTATTCAACAAGAATTCCAAGAATGATAGTCGAATTTACCAATAGGGAAGGCACTATAAGTTCGAAGGCTAGGAGTATTCCCGTCTCTTTTTTGAATTGGACTCACAATAAAAATTATTTGAGCTATCAGTCTTCGTGGATGTTGCTTGGAAATACCACAAAGACTAATGGGGATAGTCACATGTCAGATAACATGGCTCCTAGTCATCTTAGTAATTTGAGGTTGGTTGATAATCACAGGGAAGGAAAGAAACGATAATATAAGACTTCGAACCAAAGCCACGTGGACCACCAGATAGCCACCACCATAAATCTAGCCAGCAGGTTCACTTCTCCAAGGCTGATTGGCTAAGATAGTATGTGGTACCAAAGCATGTCATATACAAAATAAAGCAATTATCAAAGAATTATTAAGAGTAACTGTCAATACAGAGCTTGTGGGAGTTTTTTTTAGGACTCTGCTATGTGTGTCTACAGATTTTTTTTTCTCTATTGTCTCAAGGAAAGGATTCGTATCTATTTCTTTTTTGTAATTATGATGCATGTGTGTTTTATCGAGGTATACCCAAAATGTTGTATGGGAAGTTTCTTTTTGATAACAGACTATGTGCCTTATCGGATGTAATGGCTTTGGCGGCATGTAGATTTTGACATATATATGATCCTTAGTAAGGATATGTTCATCAACATCCTTGGGCTGATTTTTGTAAAAGGTTTTGGCTCAACCTGTACAACCTGGTATTAATGTTATAGTATCTTATCTACCAAAAAAAATAGTGATAACTAAAACAACGAATATTGAGAGTAAGGACATGATAAAAATTGTTATTTTTATCAAGCTCTTAGAAGTTGGTGGATGGTGAGGGAGAAATGATTAAGGGATCTAGAAAGCTTCATTATTTCTAGATAAAAAAATTTAGGCTTGGTGAATATGTTTGCGGTAGTTTGAAGAGATTCTCTAAACATCCCCCAAGTTTATTACATATTTTTTATTTTTGAGACACATTGCGTGTGATTGTTTGTAGAAGTTTATTTTTTTGGTAAGTTAATATTTCATTAAAAAGGATTTTGAAAGGGCCCCAAAACCTTTTTACAACAGGTCATTACATGTGATTTTTTGTAGAAGTTTATTATTGACTATTGTATTGATAGTTTTTTGTTTAAAGGATTTGTGTTTAGGTGGAGTCCAAGGATCCTGAGTCATATTTGGATGTTTGATAAAAAAATGTCTAGTCAATTATTTTTCTGTATAAGGATTTGTGTCTAGCTATGGATTTTGTTCTTTTTTCCCTACTTGTCAACCAATTTTTATGCCTATTTTTCCTATGTTGATCTTGATTGTCATCATCTCTATAAGACTTTAGTACTTTTATTTTACTCTAACACAAATTTTTACATGTTAATGCTTTGGATCAACAACTTGAGGAGCAAGAGCAATGGTCCCAAGATGACAATGATAGCTATGATATATTTATTAGCATCCTTAGTAAGTAGTTGAAGGTATATCATGATATGGTAGAAGCCATGCAAGATATGATCAAGAAATTGTTTTGAAACAATTATGATCAAGAATTGGTAATTATTAAGGTTCAACTTGGAGATCTAATTCATGGAATGAAATTATTGTATGTTGTTAAGCCTTAATTAATTGGTTCTAATTGTTATAGTGTTGTAGTGTGATATGGTTTGTAAGCTTAGGTTAGCTCATAAAGTTTTTTTTAATTGTTTATGTGAAGGTCTTTAAATTCTTTATATTATTTTATTATGCATTCTTAATATAAAAATAAAGTAAACTTTTTAATTTGTAGAAACATTCGATATAGTCAAAATAATTAATAATATTATAGAATAGTTAGATAGGAATAAGTATGCAAGATTTGAGATATTGTAAAATAGAGAGAACTAGAATAGTAAATATAAAAAACCAAGGGGATGATAAATATTGCTATTGTATAGACACAAGATATTTTTGTGGATAGTTAAAAAGATTATAAAATAGTTGGATGCAAATAATTATGATAGATTAATGATATTGTAGAATGGTTGGATGCAAATACTTCTACAAAATTTGATACATTACAAGATAGGGTTATGTGTAGGGAACTTTGTTGGATATATAATGTATAGTCATTCTTCAATTTATAGTTGATTTAGTTAAAATGGTTTTTGTAAAAGGCGGTGCAAGGATCACTTCTTTATGACATATTATTAGTATTTGAACGTTCATGAATTTGGACAAAATAATTTATGTAGAAACTAAAACCTCTATGTCAAAATAAGATGATAAATTTTATTTATGCAACAATGATCATTATATATGGATGAGAAATTCAAGTTGGAATGGTCATATTATTTAATAAGATATTATAAATAAATGAAATTTTGTATTATGATACTAAATCATTTAAGTTTTATGTTGATTGTAAAATAATAATATCTTCTTGAAGGTGATAGACTTGAAACAATGGTTTAAATATCATAACCTATACATTATAATAACCTCTTAGTTTGTAAGTAATGAAAGGATTATGTGATGGGCAAAAACCTTGGTTTTATGATAGGTTAGTAACTTAGGATGCAAGTATGAGGAAACTAATAAATGTATCAAGATAGTTGATTATATTGCTCAAGACATGGATTTTAAATGACCTTATTTAAAGTAAGAACAATATAGAAAAAATCACTGTGTTAACGTACGTACTCTCCTTATAGATTTTTAAACTTATATGAATGTAAGAACAAAATGAATAAGCATCAAGAGAATTTTATTTTTTAACCATGCTTTCCCTATAATAAAGAATTGAATTATTAGTTATAAAAACATAAATATTATAATTGTTTATTAACATCTCTATGAAAAATTAGTGTGGAACGAGATAGGAAGAGGTCAAATAAATTGGGAGATGAGGGTTTCAACAACGTTTGACTTGTAGATTTTTATAGTTTTCAATATTTAGAGCACCTCTTGGCTAGTGTGGAGGTTTAATGCACTAAGTGCGAGTAGTGGAGAACAACAAAAGAGGTCCATTTGGGCCAAAGACTCAAGGGGTTTGTGGGCCTCTTGAAGGGTTTTCAAAAATCTAGCATGAGTGTGAAAATATTATGGTCAATAGGGATAATATTCCAAGCATTGAATCAACTAAGCAGCAAGTAAGGAAAATAGGGGGAAGTAATATCCAATGTTCCTTCATGCATGTGGAACAAAAAATCGAATAGAATGAACATGTATTGAACAAAACTAATAACCCTTTTCAATTCATAGATCAAAACAAGGAGGAAGGACCTCCTCCTCATAAAAAGTATAGACAAGGGCTAAAACAAAACATAAATAAGATTCAAGAGATGGACCAAACAAAGGGAGATAACATGTTGATAATGGATTTGGATATAGACAAAGTTACAACTGGATCTGAGATGCACAACCAAAAAGACCCAACCATAGCAAAAACAACTGAGGGGAAGGAGCCCAAGGACCTACCTCCAAAAATAAATTTTAAAGAAGCAATCCATGGAGGACCACCCCAAACAATAGGGAAAAACAACCAATGACTATCAAGGAAACCAATGAAGATGCCAAAGGTTAATTTAAGGAAAACAGAGATGGGTTGCATGAAAACCACTAATGGATTCCCATTAATGAAGTTGGAAATAGAGGATGTCTAGGTAGGAATAGATTCTATGGAGAGGAGAGGACTAATTTACCAATTCATGGGATTTCGATCGATCCTTGCTACCTTCAAGCAATGGGCTACCAAAAACTGGAGAACTAAAGGTGAATTCCAAATCTCTACTTACCCTAATGGTTACTTCCTTATTATGTTTGCTACTGAAGAACATAGAAAGGATATTTTTCAAGGGGGGCCATGGTTCTTTGGTAGGCAGGGCTCTTCATGAATCCTTGGCATACCAAGTTCAAAGTCAAGAAAGAAATGATATCAACTACCCCTATTTGGGTCTATGTATTTGGTCTCCCAGTAGAATACTAGAATCCAAATGTATTAGCAACAATTGGGAATTTTTTAGGAGTTTTCATGATGATTGTTGATAGCACTCAATAGTTAGATCATATGATCTATGCAAGGATTTGTGTTCTAATTGACTTTGAAAACCACTTCCAAAGAATATCACCTTATAATATGGGAAAGAAATATGGGAGCAAGTAGTAGATTATGAAAATATTCCTTTTAGATGCAAAATTTATCATGAATATGACCATCTACCCAAGTATTTTCCACATAAGATACATAACAAAGAGAAAGAGGATGGGGACTTGGTAGGGTTTCAAATCCTCAAACAAAAGAACACAAAAAAAAAACAACAACAAAAGAGAAAATAGTAATTTCACCTAACACCTTTGAAATTCTCTCCATGGATGAGCAAGTAGATGATGAGGATGATAAAATAGAAACTTCGATTATGGAAGCATAGTTTGATGAAGAGAGGGAACATGAAGGAATGCATGATGAAAATAGAATAATAGATATTACCCTAATTATGAGAAACAACAACCAAGGAGAACCATCTCATCTAGCATTAGACTTATATATATATATATATATATATATATATATATATATATATATATATATATATATATATATATATATATATATATATATATACACACACACACACACACACACACACACATATATATATATAGAAAATCAACACAAGTGCAAAAACAAAGGATAAATTCAAACCACAAACAAGCTAGATCCTCAAAAATACCATATAGATTCCAATAGTAGTGCCTTGGTTCTAAGTAAGCATCCTATAGTCCCAACCATAATGAAGCAAGATACATATAAAAAATGAGGATGGATACGAATCAAAAGGTAGGATGCAAATCCAACTAGCATCATCTAGCAGAGGAAGGCCAAAATTTAGTTGAGGAAGGTAAGGTAACAATACCTACCTAGTTGTTCAAACCTTGTTAATTATGAATATTATTACTTGGAATATTAGAGGACTTAAAGGAAGTCCTCCTAAAAAATGAAAAACTAGAAGAATGATCCAAACAAATCAGTCTCAAATTCTCTTTTTTCTAGGAGACAAAGGTTTCAATTGAAGAAATAGAAATAATATCAACTATGATGTGGCAAACCAGTAAAGGAGTGTTCCTCAACACCCAAGAGACCTCGAGCAGAGTGGCATGTATTTGGGACCCAAAGAAAATTACAATTTAGTATATTATGGTAAGCAGGGGATTGCTAGCAGTGGTTTCCCAAAATAGATATTCAGATCAAGTTATTATTTATATAAAATGTGTATGATATGTGTATTATGGAAGAGAAATGATCAATATGGAGGAATATAGCTTTTATCACCTCCTAATTCCCTAAATCTTGGGCTTTGATAGGAGGAGATTTCAACTCCATACTCTCCTTAGAAGAAAAAATAGGAGGTAATAAGAAGTTGGATGGGAGTTCTAAACTCATGAATGAATACATGGCCAACCTTCACCTAGTAGATATCAAGCCAAGCAATGGTTTGATGACTTGGTCCAACAAAATACAAGGCTCAACATGCATCCTTGAAAGGCTATATAGGTTCTTACTTTTAGATAAGTTTTTGATACAAGGACACACCCCAAAAGTGAAGATCTTAAATAATGTAGGATCTGACCATTGGCTAGTTTTAATTAAATTTTGGAGAACCAATAGTAAGCTAGCACCATCTCATTTTCATTTAATGTGGCTTAGAGATAAATCCTTCAAGTCAAGGCTGCAACAATGGTGGCAATAAGGCAATCCAAGACATGGTACAAAGATGTTTTATTTTGTTAAAAGGGTGAAATATATTAAATATAAAATAATAAATTGGAATTGGGAGGAATACAGAGATTTTAGGGCAAAGAAAAGGGAAGATTTAACTTGGCTTGAGGATTTGAATGAGAAAATTTCTTGAGAAACTTACAAAAGATAGGATTAAGACAGAAATCAATCTTTCAATCCATGTGTAGGAATGGGATAGAAGAGAAGAACTGATGTGGAAGCAAAAGTCAAGGATTCAATGGCTACAAGGAGACCAAAACACAAGTTTCTTTCACAAGTCTCTCCTAGCCCAAAGAACACATAACTTTATCCCCTCATTGAAGAATGAATATGGAGATATAGTCCACACTTGGGAAGGCATGTCTTCATTAGTTGTGAACCATTTTTTAAACCTATTTATAGCCAAATTGCTTGACCCAAAAGCCCAACAAGAAATTCTACATGAGATACCTATTCTTATTTTTGATGAGGAGAATGTGGCCCTGACTACACCAGTAACTATGAGGGAACTATAATATGTAGTTTTCAAAATGCAAAATGGAAAGACCCTAGGTTCGGATGGATTCCCTATTGAATTTTATCAAGAATTTTGGGATTTTTTGAAGGATGACACTCTAGATGTGGTAGAAGAGGCTATAAAGGTAAAATAAATCCTCAAAGAAATCAACAAGACATACATAGCACTAATTCCAAAATCTCAAGAAGTAGATAACATTACTGGTTATAGACCAATCACTTTATGTAATGTTATTCTAAAAATCATCTCAAATATTATGTCTAAAAGGCTTAAACCATTACTACATAAGATCATCTCTCTATAACAAGGAGGATTTGTAGAGGGACGACAAATAGTGAATGAGATAGTGTTAGCCTAGGAAGCAATTCACTCTATGGAAGCTCACAAATATCCATCCATGTTCATTCAATTGGATCTATCCAAAGCATATGATAGGGTGGATTGGCACTTTCTCATCCAAGTAATGGAAAATTTTGGATTCTCACAAGAATGGACAAAGTGGATCAAAGGTTGTATATCTTCAGTTTCTTATTCAGTTATTCTCAATGGTTGTCCCACTCATTTTTTCCCAGCATCTAGAGGTATCAAGCAAGGATACCCTCTCTCTCCATACCTATTCATCATTCTAGTAGAATGTTTAGGGAGGATATTTGCTAAGAATCAATATTTCAAAAGATTAGAAGGATTCACAATAGCTAAAGGAGTCACACATATCTCTCATTTACAATTTATTGATGATTTCACCATTTTGAGGAAGACAACAATAAAGGAAGCAACCTTAATAAAGCAAATTCTTAATTGCTTCACTAGAGCCTCAAGGCAACTAGTTAATGAAGATAAATCAAAAGTACTCATTTTCCATTGTTCACCTAGAAAAGAGACTTTGATATTGGATAGATTAGGATTCAAAAAAACTTCTCTTCCAATTAAATATTTGGGTGTTCTAGTTAATCTTGGTAGCCAAAAGAAAGAGCATTGGAGTTGGTTACTAGATAAAGTGTAGAATAGAATAGGCAGTTGGACCAACAAATGGATTTCCTCATGAGGACGAATAAATCTTATCAAATTAGTTCTTCAGTCTATCCCAATCTTTGTTTCAGTAGTGTTGAACATCCCTAAGTCAATGCTAAAAAATTGGATAAAATTAGTCACAAATTTCTTTGAAGATGATAAAAAATGGAGAAGAAATGGGCCCTAGTAAGGTGGAAGACCCTATACCTTCCTACTCATGAAGGAATTCTAGGTATTTGGTAGGGTACCTAGGAAAATATATTTGGGGATATATTATTATATTGTATAAGGGTTGGCATAGGCCACTAATAACCCAAGGTTGATTGTATTATAATATTATATTATATTATAATATTATAATAGTAGTAGGCTCCCCAAAGTAGAATAAGAAGAGATATTTGTCATTGTAATGATCATTGGAGAGTAATCTTATGTAATTGTCTATACCCACAAAGTGATCTTATGGAGTTATTCCTTCCTTAAGGATTATTATTGGTGTTTCCCTACCTTAAGGGTATTATCTATCTCTCTCTCATTTGTGGATTGTTATTGTGGATAATTATTTGTGGATGAATGATTCGATATTTTTGCATATTGGTGAAAGGTTTATATTTAATAATAATAAAGTTCTGCAACAAGTGGTATCAAAGCAATGATTTTGGCAAAGTGGGGATTTTTTTATGAAATTGCAAAATTAGGGCATTTTTTTTGGAAAAACATCTCATATTTTAGGAGCCATATCTCTGCGCAAGTTTATTCGATTTAGATGATTCTTAGTTCAGATTGTGCATAATTTGAAGAGATTTAAAATGAGTGATCATATGAAGGAATTTGAGCAGTATTGAGGGAGATAATACCTTTTGAAGTTAGTCATCTGGAATAAAGATAGTGACGAATTTCACAGATTTTTTTGGAAAAAAATCTAATCTTTCAGAAGACATATCTCTGTGAAAGTTTATCTGATTCAGGTGATTCTTGGACCCGTTTGTGTAGAATTTGAAGAGATTTAAAATGAGTGGTCATATGAAGGAATCCAAGTAGTATTTAGGGATTTATGACATTATGAAGTCAGCCGTCTAGAACAAGGGTAGTGACGAATTTTCAATTCATAAATTTTTTTCGAAAGACGAAATTTGTTTAGTTCATGTAAGAAAATTAGTTGCAATTTATTTTGTTTGGAAGAAAAATTTCAGATCTAGTTGTCTCTATGGAATTTTAGCTTCAACTTAGTGGGAAGATTTTTATTTCCATAAAACCCTAGTTTGCATTAGGGCATGATATATATTGTCAAAAAACCCTAGTTTGCATTAGGGTATCAACTATGGAGCTACAAAAGTTTTCAGGAGAAGATGATATTGATGTTATAAATTGGTGGTAAAATTTTAAATCCTTGAATCATCGGAATCCTATTTGGAAAAGTACACTTTATTTTTGTCTTCATGGAGAAGCTCTTTTTTGGTTTTGTAAAATTCCTCGTGTCTATTATGATGAACTAACTTGGGAAACAATGGAGCATGAATTCTTGAGTAGATGGAACCCATATAAAAAGATAGCTAGTTTGAAGGTCACAATCAAGGGATATGAAGAAGAAATAAAATTACTCAAGAAGAAAGAGGAAAAGGTCAAGGAAGATAAAAAATATGTCAGTATGCAAACAGAGGAAACCATACCTTTGGTAGAAGATAAATAAAAAAATGGACAAAGGAATTTGTTTGAATCTCAAAAGTCTATTTTACAGGTTCATGGAAGCATTCAAAAATAATAGGTTATTATTTCCATTGACCCTTGTAGCAGATATAATTTTATTAATATTTCTTTGGCTAATAAGTTGCAAGTTCAAGCAACAAAAATTAAGGACACACAGCTAGAGGGTGAGCATGTTTATATTTTTGAAGATTTGAAGATCACCATGGATAAATATGTTTTACATTCAGATTTCTATGCTATTGAGATGGATGATGAGGATATTGTTTGTGGTTATCCTTGGTTAGATTCTTTGGGTACTATTAACATTAATGTGCAAAAGAAGATTATGAAGTTATGGTACAGGAAAAAGAAGATAACATTGCAAGATATTTCTCAGCTTAAGGAGCAAGGATACAAGGAAAATTAAGAAGTGGTTGTAGAAGAACAAATTGAAGAACCTGAAATAGAATCCACGAAGGCAGTAGCAGCAATAGAGTCCATGGAAGAAGTAGCATCAACTGATTTAGGGGAAATAATAGTAATAGAGTCCAAGAAAGCTTTGATAGAAGAGCACAAGGACACACCAAACAAAGAGAACATGAAAGAACAATGTGTAGAAAATTTTAAAACAATGGAGCCAAATGTTGAGAAGTTAAAGAAGGTAGAACATCAAGTTAAGGTTGCACCATATCGCCATCCACACCACCATGAGCGACAACATTCTTGGAGGCATGGCTCAAGGCAACAATATTATGGTTCCACATGGAATCATAAGGGCACCAACTATGACAGTGTTTGGCAAAGAAAGCATAGTGATCATGGTTTTCAGAGTGGTTCATCAACATCAAGGAACAAGTGGACCCATCATTCAAGTTATCAAAATACAATAGTAGAAGCATGGAGCCAACGAAGTAGATTTGGATACTCAAGTAACAAAATGGCATACCAACATCAATGTGTTTCACTTGGATGGATGGATGATAGAGATTGGTACCAGTTGCTAACATTGCTTAGCAAATCATATTATCATGTTTCTTCATATGTTTCGAGGATGGTGGCATGCTAGGGTACCTAGGAATAGATATTTGAGGATATATTATTATATTGTATATGGGTTGGCATGGGCCACCCATAACCCAAGGTTGATTGTATTATAATATTATATTATATTATAATATAATATTATAATAGTAGTAGGCTTCCCAAAGTAGAATAAGTAGGCATGATCATTGGAGAATAATATTATGTAATCGTCTATGCCCACGAAGTGGCCTCTCACCTTGGGAGATCTTGTGGAGTTATTCCTTCCTTAAGGATTATTATTGGTGTTTCCCTACCTTAAGGATATTATCTATCTCTCTCTCATTTTTGGATTGTTATTGTGGATGAATGATTTGATATTTCTGCATATTGGTGAATGGTTTATGTTTAATAATAATAAAGTTCTGCAATAGTCTTCGATCGATAGTCAAGAATAACAAGGCTTTGGTAGCAAAGTTATACTAGAGGTTAATTAACCACCCCAATGCTTTGTGGACCCAAAATTTGAGAGCCAAATATGCAAAAAATAAATACCCTTCTAATATAATTCGACACCAATTACCTTCTAGAGGGTCCCCAATTTTAAAGGTCCTATAATTTGAATAGGATTTGATAAAGAATAAGCTCTTATGGATAGTTTAGAATGGTCAAAAGGCACATTTTTGGATAGATTCTTGGGATGGATACCTTGTGTTGTCAATTCAACATCCAAAATTAAGGCCTATAATGGAGAAAATGCATAGGATGAATTGGATAAAAAT
The DNA here is from genome assembly GCA_028583015.1 of Wollemia nobilis. Taxonomy (NCBI): domain Eukaryota; kingdom Viridiplantae; phylum Streptophyta; class Pinopsida; order Araucariales; family Araucariaceae; genus Wollemia; species Wollemia nobilis. The sequence goes on along the minus strand of JAQPPZ010003059.1, from coordinate 251,344 downwards.
TATCAAACATTATAAAGATCATATTATAAAGGTATATGTGGGAAGATGTTGGATCCCAATTGAAGACTAGCCAATCCAACTCTCTAAAGATCAAAAAAAGGATATTCATAGACTCCTTCAAATGCGATCACCTTCATGGTCACAAGCTGAGGACTGCATTGGTTGGAATAGCTTAGGGTATGAAGTGTACACTGTAGCTTAAGGTTATTTAGACTTAAGCCATATTAACCCCCATATGGCATAGGATTTGTTCAAACATTTATGAGCTCAAAAGTTATGGCCAAAAGTTAGGTTTTTCAACTAGTTGCTACTTCATAAAAGGTACTCACAGGGGAGAAACTTATGAAGAAAGGATTTAATGGACCCTTTCAATGTGTAATGTGTTGGGATAACATTGAAACATTAAACCATTTATTCATAGAATACCCCATAGCTTCTAATTTGTGGAAGATGATGGCTTCCCTTCTAAATTTAAGATGGTCCAATGAACAATTTATAGAATAGAGATGGATATATTAGAGTAAACAAGAAGGAAATGACTGGTATGTGAACCAAATAGTTTGGACATGAATGACTATTCTTCCTTGGAATATTTGGATGAAACAAAACAAGAAAATATTTTAGCAAGAGAGTAGGGACATCCACTATGTTTGGCTAAAGACCATAGAAAATGTGATAGAGATTGTCCAACATTTATTAACTCATCCACACAATTCAAATCAACTATGGGAACAAATGATGGCTCGATTAAAGATTAGCCATGGATTAGCCCAATACAAAAGGAAGAAAGTGACCAGTCAAATGATGGATAGAACAAAGCAATGGTAGCCTCCCCCATAGAATTTTGAAAAAATCAATACGAATGGAGCAACCAGAGGAAATACTGCAAGAGCTAGTATAGGAGGGATGGGAAGATTGGAGGATGGTACTCTGATTTTTACTTTTGCAAAAAATTTAGGAATTCTATCCAATAAATTGGCTAAAGGGAAAGATATTTTGAGAGGTTTGCAGGAGGCAATAAAGGCAATTTGGAGAAGGGTGATAGTAGAGTCACACTCTCAAATTATGATCAATTACCTAAAATCAACTTCAAGGCCTGAGAAGGTAGATTGGAGAATTCAAAGGATCATAGATAAGATTAGGTTAATAGCAACCAGTTTTCAAGAGGTTATTTTCAATCATGTGCCTAGAGAACAAAATAGAGTGGTAGATGTTATGGAAAATTGAGCTTTTGACAAAGGAGATATTAGTTGTTATGGTTTCCCTCCCAGGTGGTGGCCAAACCAAACTAGGACCAATCTTCTCCTTGTTCAATCTCTTGATGGCAATATCGGAAGCTATGGCTAACTTGATTAGCAATGCAAGGCTTTATTCTTGACTTGACCCCAATCTTCCAAAAAGAGATGCATTTGATAACTGAAGACCTGATGCTCCTAAATCCCTTGTGACTTTTTAGATCCTCATTGTGGCTATGAAGTTTTATCAAATTCTATTGAAAGTCTTAGTGTAGATTGTTCTCTATTTTAGTGCAGTTCTTCATTTGTTACCTTGATAGAGGTTGTTAGAGGGTCTTGTCTCTATAGTCTTAAGCTCCATTGGTAGGTTGGATGGTTTTTTGGGTAGGCAAAATAGTTTGAATTTGTTGTTTTTATTAGACTACATCTTGTCTAGTAGCCAAAAGGCTACAATTTATTAAATTTGTAATATATTCTTGAGTCTCGCTCTTGAGGGCTAGGTAGATTGGTAAGTACTTGTCTAGTAAGACATTTACCAAGAAGACCCCTAGGTTCAAACCTTGGGGGTAAGCCTATCTACAAAGGTAGTAGTCTGATCTATGAGTGCACACCAAACCAATGATGATGGTACAAATCCTCAACGATCGGTGGTCCCATTTACATCGAGTCAAAATAACGAAGCAAAATAGGTTCAGTGAAAGCAATCCCTATGGTTTGAACCCTGCACTTGTCAGGTACTAAAAATAGTGTGGTTTTGACCAACTCTCCTATGTAACTAAAAAAAAGGGAAAAATATATTCTTGAGTCTCTCTTAATATATTATTTAAAACAAAAGTGTGGAACTGACTAATTTAGAATGTTGTTGGATTCCCACCCTCTCTAATGTTGTTTCACATTTCATTACTTATATTTTAAAATATTGAAAACTTAAACAAAAATATTGAATTAAGAGTAAATAATATTTGTAAGCTTTGATTGGATTTAAAATACCCTTAAGACTTATTTATTAAAAAATATTTTACATATTAATTTAAAATTATTTTTTGCTATACTATAAAAAATAAAAATATGCTAAGGTAATTTAAAAAAAAGTCCTAATAGATCTAAAGATGCATTCTATAAGATTCAATGTATCATTATAGCTTAAATTTTCTAAATGTTTTATTTGAGTTTATAATAAGCTACATCATTGATACTAAAATTACTATATTTCCTTCCATATACACAATTAAAAAATAACTACATTGCCTTCCTACAAAACTAAGAATATCTTAAACATAACATTCAACAACAAGCATGTCATAAATAAGCCAATGAAAATACCATTTTTTCTTAATAAAATATAGCTATCTAAGACATCTTTGAAACATACTAAAAGCTATCATCATGTACAACTAAAAATATTTTTATGGATGCATTAATATAGTGCCTTAATTACCTCTATTAAACCCATAAAATATGACCAAAATACCACACACACACACACACACACACACACACACACACACACATATATATATATATATATATATATATATATATATATATATATATATATATATATATATATATATAACTAAATTTTAAAGGTTTAAAATTGGTACACATATCAAGACTACCTCATAATTCCCTACTATCCATTATGCATGGGAGGAGGCACTCATGTTGTATTATCCATCTATGAGACATGCATCCCCTACCCCTCTTTGGATTTGAATCTTGGACCTCTTATCTAGAGTACCCAAGCCTGTACTATCAAGCCCACTTGGGATGTATAAGAAGTAAAGTAACTTTTACTTGATCCATGAGCATTGTGTATATCAAATCATCATGTACTCCACTAGATCCAGTATGTGTGGGAGCAAGCACTTGTGTTGTGTTGTCTACCTATGGGAGTATATATGGCCTTCCCCTTTTTTGGTTCAAATATTATACCTCCTATCTAGAGTACCTCTTATCCAAATTAGTGAAATCTTTGTATAGTTGAGGGCTTAAAATTGTGTATCAATTAAACCATTGGAGGATAAAAAGAAAATATACTAAACCCACATACATATTCTAAAGTACAAATCAATATATATTTGAATTTGAATTTACTTGTAAACATATTATAAGTAAAAAAATTTAAAATGTGCACATATATGTATGTGAGTACTTCATCATATTTTAAAACAAAAATCACCTAGGATTATAAGAATCCATATAAAAGACCATCACGAAATTATTGCATAAAATAAAAGTTTGAATTTCAATTCCACAATGTCTACATAGATGAACTTACCTTCCACATTTTCATATGTACCATCAAAATCAACAATATATTTTACCATTTCTCTAAGCATACTAATGTTATATCTCTTCTCTATTTCCTAGCTATTTCCTAGACAAACCAATATATTATTGATTTATAAACTCCAATTGTGGTAAACCATTGTCATACATATTTACAAGTGAAGATAAATGTAAAGTCTATTTTATTATTTTAATGCTATTCTATGTCCAATTATGTTTTTTATATAACCACGTATGTTTTAATGCATTTCATTATTTTTTCGATAAAAATGATTAATAAATTAAATTAGTTGAAAATCAGATTACATCTCCTGCCTTTCCAATATTGAAGGCTTTTAAGCCAAGTTTTAATAGAGGATGTGAGACTATTATCCCTCAAATTTAATATACTACAACTATCTATATAACAAAAGAGTAACCATGTAAAACAAGAATACATAAATATGTATACAATAAACAGTACTATCATCAGTGGTAAGAATAGAAAAAAGAACTTCCTTAGTCCACTAAGGCCACCATTTGGGAGGATATCCATAGCAAGTGAAGTATCCTCAATCAAGAGCCCAGTTAGTTGTCACTTCTACCACCATATTTTGATCTCTAAACTCTACTGACTCAAAGCATTATTGGGTCATCTGTGTTTTTTCAAGTATTCTTTGTATTCTTCAATCTTTATTATTTTTCTTTCCTAGTCATTTTAAGTGGTTAATCATAATTTAAGAGTTTTATTCCACCTAAATTTTCCTCCAAACCACTTTTAAATCCTCCTATAATCTCCTTAATATGGCATATCTTTTTTCCAGGTTATTGGATAAGATATCAAAGGTTTTTTATGAAGATAAAAGTAGGGGTGCCATTCGAAAGGTGACCTATTGCCCCCATACTCACTCTTCCTGGATTTCTCCTTGAGGCTCCATTTGTATTAATCTTACCTAGTCCCTCTAAAGGAGATTTCCAATTCCTAGTTATGATTACTTGTGCATGATTTGGGGTCACCCTTTTTTATATGACCATAATTGAAGACACTTGTAATCTAGATATTATTTGAATTCACTTTTGGTTAGGATTTTGGGGCTCTTTTAACAGGTATTAGATTGACTCCCTCATATTGGCTATGATCATTTTCCATACAAAGTAGTTGTCTCTATATTATTGGTTGAAGATACAATTATTTCTCTCCTTCCATAGATTCCATACAAGGAGATTCATCCCCACAAAACAAAATTTTTGAGTGGGTTGGTATGTTTCCTCTCATTTAGGCCACTTCCTCCAAAGTTTTTCTATAGAAGATATCTCAAACTAGTGGATGCCTAGAAAAGTTACCATATGTTTCCATAGTTTGATTGTGATGGGGTATTCTATAAAAAGGTGAAAGATTATTTCCTCATTCTCCCAACACATCTCACATCTAAAAGGCCCATGCATCCCTCTTTTCATCAATTGTTCCCCTATTAGCACCCTTTTATGAAGTAGAAGCCAAATGAAGAATCTACCTCTAAGCCAAAGGTTTTGTGCCCATAGTTGCATGAAAATATCAATTAACAAGATCATGATACTCTAACAAAGGGTTAAGTATCCAAAGGTAATTGTATATTCACTCTTATTTTTCTTACCTTGACAAAGAGTATCCTCCTCTTGAGACCATGAGAGTGATCTCGTCTGGATGGTCCTATAGATTTCTTTTCTTTTATCCTCTAGGATTTGGATTGGTCACTCCTCTATTGGGATCCATTGCCTTCCTACCTCCCAACTACTACTTTGAGGCTTATAATATTTGGCTACCTTAACCCAATTTTTTCTATGAATATTCTCCAACAATGATCTCCAAGTAGAGTATTGAGTTATTAATTAGAGGAGGATGATCATCCCACAAATTTATCTATCAGTTAGCCTTTTGTCCTTATCGAGAATAATTTTTTCCTGATCATATCCTATTCTATTCTAAGTCCCATTAAGATGGGTTATCCTCTTCTAGGAAGCAAAAACGGGATAAGTAATGTGTTGATTCCATTTTTTCATGAATATATTATAAATTGCAATTATAAATAAGTTTAGGGGTATGGCAATGAAGATCAAGATAATAACTAGAAACATCTTAATTGATAATAATCAATAACTAATTAATCAATAGTAAATACTTTAAATTACACAACAAATAATTAAATATCTTTATATTACATGTAATCAATTAAAATCAATTAATTGTTGTTTGAGATATAGTTACACAACAATTAACTATGTAAACCATATAAACCAATAATTGAATAAATATATGTGTGTATGTGTCCCTGTGAAATACCATAGTGGTTTAGCTTTGGGCTTGCTTTCAAAAAAGGTTTAAATTATGATGGGGCGTGTGAGAGCTTGTTACAAAATATATATATATATATATATATATCTATATATATATATATATATATATATATATATATATATATATATATATATATATATATATATATATATATATATATATATATATATAAATCTACCCTCATAAGCTAATGCTACAATGATGCTAACTTTACATACAAGGGAGTGTTAAGTTGATATTACATTAATGTTATGTTGACACAAAAAATGCATAACACCAAAAATATCATAATTTTTTGTGCTATATTGATATTATTATGACACTATAGTTCAAACTATGATATAGAATGTAGTAATGACAAGTCATTTGTTTTAGTTCCATATTCTCTACGATATTAAATTACTATAGACCAATATAAAAACTTTTTAAAGCTTTTTTTTTATTATTAGTTATATGGGTTTTAAATGACCCACTTACCACATATCGATTTGATAATAGCTTGATAATTATGCATATATTACTTGTCAAGATTCAAATTCTAAGTCTATTCTTTCAAATTTAAGGACCTTAACCTTAACTAATTATAAACTCAAACCATTTGATAACATTTTGAAGCTCATTAGTTATTAGTGTAAAAAATGGGAAAAAAATTCCTCTAAATAATTTTGCATAAATAAATGTTAACCCAACTTTAAAATTCATAATTAAATTTAAATAAATCCAAACAAGTCTATTGACAAGGTTTGTACATAAAACTATCAATGATGATAATAATAATAAAACCATTACCAAATATTTATTATAATAAGAAAATTTATAAATATCATTTAAAACTAAATATAAATATAAATGATTAATTTATATATTCTAATTATTATTAATTATTATATTAAAAAATTAATAATTAATTATTAATAATCAAACAATATTAAGTTCAAATGGTTAAATTCTTCAACATTCAAAGAGGAGACTCAAGTTCAAATCTTACCCAATGATATATAAATAATAGGAAAGCTATTACAATACCATGACTTGGTCATGATGTAAGATGATGGAGACTCATCTCACTTCCATATAACCAATTAAAAAATAATAATAATAAATATAATTATCATTACTATTATTTTTTAATCCAAGAATTATTATTAATATTTTTTAAATAAACACCATACATGATGGAATAACAAGAAAATTTAGATCATACTTACTATTTTTTATATAGGGGAATAACCCTCTCCCCCACCTCTTAAATGTTTACTCTGAGTGATTTTATCTTAATTTTTACTAAAAACACTTTAATAGATTATCTAGGTGGATTGGTAAGTGCTTGTCTAGCCAAACATTTACCAAGAAGACATCCAAGTTCAAACCTAAGGGGCAACATGTTTGCAAAGGTAGTAGTTTGATTTGAATCCTCTGAGTGCACGCTAGACCGACGATGATAGTATGAATCTCGAGCAATCTGTGGTCCCCTATGTAACCAAAAAAAAAGAAAAGGAAACAAATATATTTTGGGGTTTTATTGGTAATATTTTTATAACTTTATGTTCAATTTTTTAAAAATATTAGTTTACTAAAACTAGAAATCATGAATTTATAAGATTTAAATTTAAAATAAATTAATTTTTAATATTCATGAAACCATATGTTATATGAGACGATTCTTACAAAGAATATTATTTAATTAATAGTTGTTTATTCAAGAAAATTTTGGCAAGAGAATAATGATATACAAGTCTATTTCATTGGGTTGAAGCATCAAACCTTGTTAAACCCACTCATAAATTATTAAAGATGGCGTGGATATAAATAATTAAAGAAAAACCAAATATATATATTTTTAAACATTAAAAAAACCAAATGTCCTTTAAAACTTGGTTTACCAAGAAAATATAGAAGAAGAATGTTTCTCCATGGATAAGTAAAATATAACTAATTAAAAATCATAAATATAAATATAAATTCTATTTTCTATGTTTTACTTATTTTTTATTTTGTCACCAACGATGATATGACATTTTTTTTGTTGGTAAAAATTTATTGAATCGATAAACCTTACAAAAAATAGAGAATCTCATAACAATAACCTTTACAAGGTCTAGAAGAAAGACACCCCCAATACCACTGAGCATCAAACCAAAAGACACCCAACAAACAACAACCTCAACTAGGCATATCCGCAACAAGCAAATTAGCAAGATGACGAGAACAATCCAATGGAAGTTGATCCCATTTCCTAATATTCCAGTCTTCCTAAAGCTCAGAAGCTCATTTTGTCAAGCAATCATCCACACCGTTCCATTCCCTATGAATATGAACAAAGAAAATAAACTCCAGATGCCAAAAAATTTGAAAGATCTACCAAGCCACTAACGTCAGCTGCTAATGAACATTAGAAATATTATGAGTCTTCAATAAATTATTAATAATCCGAGAGTCCACTCACAAATTATATTTGGTCATCCTAGAGCATAAAATTTTTTCAAAGCAAAACAAATAGCAAGGGCCTCCATATAATTATTAGTTTGCTTCCCCTTATAACAGGAAAAAATGAAAAGAACTGCACCACTACTATCTCTCCCAACACCACCAATACCTGCATACCCAGGATTCCCTTTGGAAGAGCCATCAATATTAATCTTAAACACCCCCCGAGATGGAGGATGCCATATAACATATTTCTGCACTTTTTGATTGAGGCCTCTCCTCCTGATCGATAAAGAAGGATGAGGGTCATTCTCCACTAAACCCAGGTCTTGCATCATCAAAATCTCAAACTGCTCCAAAGGAAGACTGATCTAAAATTTAGAAGAAATAGTTTCTTGGATCATACTAATAATCCTCTACCAAGTTTGATAAACAATTAACTTTCTACCTTGAAAAATTCTTCAATTTCTTGCAAGACAAATATGCCATATAATACTTGAGGGACCAATACTCCATGCAACTTGAAGAAAGAAAACCTTAGCAGGAGGTCTTCCTAAAATCCTCCAGAAATCAACAAGAGAAGAGGTATGAGAACAAGACTGTTTCCACATCCTCCACCAAAGATGCCAAATTTCCCATGCAAACGAATATTATAAGAGCAAATGTCCTACATATTCGTCACTATTATCACAAAGGAAAAAAAATTAAGGGCCCTAGAAACCTCTATTTTGGAGATTATCCTAGGTAAGACATTTGTTTTGAGTAGCCAACCACAAATAGAAATTGCATTTGGACCAGGAAACCTTATTCCAAACCTGTTTCCACCAAGGAACCTCCTCATCCCCAAAATGTTACCTATCTAAAATACGGTAACTAGAAGCCATCGAGAAAACCCCTCTAGGATCCAAACCCCAAGACAAGACATCATCATCTTATAAATAAGAGCACTCCCTAGTAGCAAAAATACGAGCCAACTCTTCTCTATCCTGAACAGAACCACTTGCCAACCAATCTCTAGGATCTTTCCACTGAACTACCTCCACCTACCCAACTCTTTTGGCAACTTTATAATCCATCACCCTATACCAACCAGTAGCTAAGAAATAATTACATAGCTCTTGAATATGAGGAAACATAGATAAAATTGTAGGGAAACCATCCCAAGAATCATGCCAGAAAAGAGCCTTTGAGACAAATCCAGAATAAACCTTACTTAACAAGATATGCCCCCTTCTTAAGGGTGTTCTAGATCAAATAATATTTACCAAACAAACTGTATATAGGTATGTCAGAGTCCACAACCCCATTAAGATACTTAAAGGAAATAATTTTAGCCCAAGCATGGTCTTGAGAAATGCACCATCTCTAATAAATATTGGTTGCCAATGCCTGACCAGAAAGATAAGTCAAATGAAGACCCAAACCACCATCTTGTTTTGATCTACAAACAATATCCCACTTAACCAAACTCTATTTTGAAGACTCCAAATTTCCAGCCCATAAAAATCTTCTTGACATAGATTCAAGCTCATGAATAAAACTAGAAGGAGCAACCTAAATCATGCATCGATAAATATATGAAGCTTGAACCACCGACTTAAGAAGAAACACTTTGCCAGCAAAAGAAAGCCATTTAATAGTCCAATGAGAGACTTTATCCCTGAATTTATCTAAAATGATATTCTAGATGCCTCAAGGTAGAGGGTCTATTGGAAATATTAAGCATATTGAGTTGTCATTGATGTCAAAGGGTTGATGTCAAAAGGAAGCATGATATTCAAAGAAGAAATATTCTTCAAGGTTGTTGAGTTTATGAGGTTGGACAAATTATTCAAGGCAAGCATTATTTCAAGGAAAATATTTTTAAATAAAGGTTTATAAATATTATAAAGAGAAAAACAAGGGCTTAAAAGTTAAAGTTATAATATTTAATTTAAATATTATAACCCAAAGTTTTTGGTGCCAACGTATGGAAGAAATTTGAGTTTATTTTTGAAGCCGACGTGACAATTTTGTAAGCCATTTGGAAGCATATAAATATGGTGATTTATTTACCTTTGAAATTCACGACTAACGACATGCAAATAAAATCAAATACATTATTTTCTCTGTGAATGCGAACGACAAAAATATAAGAGGATAAGACAACGAAAAATGAGGCAAGGACATACAAAGTTTATCTTGCACACTTGTGAATTCATTCATTGGATAGTACAGCTAGCAATGTGGCTGGGCAGAAGGTCAAGGGGTCGAACCCCATGGATGTCGGTTGTATTTTTGCTATGGAGAAGAGAGGAGGATGAAACAAATACTATTACTTACATTTGAAATCTCGTTCGTTGGGGTAGCCTAGCCAGTTTTGGGTTGTGCACGGAGTGCTATTTTATGGAAGGTAAATGTGTCAATTCTCGTCATCATCGATTTTGTGGTTTTTGTGTTGTAAAGTGCACAGAATGTGGTTTAAGTAAAAGGTGCCCCTCCTTTGGTCTCAACCATCGTGGTAGCGCAGCTGGTCAAGGTGCTTGAGAGAAAGTTGCTTGTCATGAGGTTGGAGGTTCGATTCACAGCAGCACCAAAGGTACTAAAATTTTGATTAAAATTTTTGGATTAAGGTTGAAGAAAAATAAGGTGTTGGTGTATTGTTTTCAGATTATAATTTTTGAAAGTAAAGGAGAAATAAGGTGTAGTAAAGGTTTTTGTTATTTGTAATTTTTGAATATCTTAGAAAGGAGAAATAAGGTGTATTTAAGATTATTGTTATTTGTATTTTTGAATATCTTAGAAAGGAGAAATAAGGTGTATTTATGATTATTGTTACTTGTAATTTTGGCATATCATAGAAAGGGAATAAAAAGGGTTTGTGTTATTAATGAAGCTTTATCTTGTGAGAGAAATATAAGGTATTATTTTTTAGCACATTTTGATAAAGGATTTTAATGAGAATATTTTGATATCTAATTAAGAAGAGAAAAAGGGATTTACTAACCAGTTTTTGAAGTGGCACAAGAAAGGGAAATTATTTTTGAGACAGGTTTTGAGGACACATCTTCATCAAAGTAGTTTTAGAGGTATGGTGATTTGATTCCTTTCCAAAGGGTGATGTTTGTTTGAAGAAAATATTTTGATGTCATAGAGTTGGAGATATAAGGATTAAGTTTATGTGCATTGTTGGAAATATATGTGCTAGGGTTTGAGAACAAATTTGTGCATTATTATTGAAACATATGTGCTAGGGTATGAGAACAAAGTTGTGCATTATTGTTAAAACATATGTGCTAGGGTATGAGAACAAAGTTGTGCATTATTTTTGATAGAAATTGAAAATATAAGAGCAAGGATTTGAGAGAAAATTTGTGCATTAACTTTGATTGATATTGGAAACAAATTTGCAAGGGTTATAGAGTAGTTTTGTGAAGTAATTTGTGCCTTGTTTTTGAGTGACATTGGGAATGAAAGTGTAAGAGTTATAGATTAGCTTTGTTAAGAAAATTTGTGCATTGACTTTGATTGATTTTGGGAAGTGCATAAGAAGGTCAATTATCAAGTGTTATACTAGAAATATATTTTGAAAGCAATAAAAGTGGGACATGTGAAAGTGACAAACTTAATGAATGTGAAAGAACATATTGAGTATTTATAATTGCATATCTTTCTCTATATGTTCATGAAGAAAAAGAATTCTAGGTAGAATATGTCTGAATTACTTTAACCAAAGAAAGCACTTTTGAAAAATATATAAGCATTATTTTTTAGCATTGTGTGTATGCAATATTTGAGAAATATTTGAGCAAATTTTATGAGTAAGTTTGAGGCAGATTTGAGCAGGTTTTGTGAGTAATATTAAGTAGTTTTTGGAGCATATTTGAGCAAGCCTTGTGTGAAGGTTTTGAGCAGAGTTGAGAGTAGATTTTGGAGCAAATTTGAGCAAGCCTTGTGTAAAGGTTGTAAGAAGATTTGAACGAGAACAGATTTTGAATCAGATTTGAGCAAGCCTTGTGTGAAGGTTTTGAGCAGATTTGAGCAGAGTTAAGAGCATATTTTGGAGTAAATTTGAGCAAGACTTGTGTGAAGGCTTGGAGCAGATTTAAGCAAATTTGAGAGTAGGTTTTGGAGTAGATTTGAGAAATCCTTATGAGTAGGTTTGGAGCATATTTGAGCAAGCCTTGTGAGTAGGCTTGGAGAATATTTAAGCAAGCCTTGTGAGTAGGCTTGGATAATATTTGAGCAAGCCTTGTGTAAAGACTTGGAGCAAACCAGAGCAAAGGATATTGGTGTTTCCTATGGATAGATGTCCACAAAAAATATCAAATGGGATTGGTGTCTCCTATGGATAGAGGTCCACAAACCATAGCAAATGGGATTGGTGTCTCCTATGGATAGAGGTCCACGAACCAGAGCAAAGAGGATTGGTGTCTCCTATGGATAGAGGTCCACAAACCAAAGCAAATGGGATTGGTATCTCCTATGGATAGAGGTCCACAAACCAGAGCAAAGGGTATTGGTGTCTCTTGTGGATAGAGGTCCATGAACCAAAGCAAAGGAGATTGGTATCTCCTATGAATAGAGGTCTACGAACTTGACCATATGGGATTGGTGTCTCCTTTGGTTTGGTGCCCATAAACATTGTAATAGGGAATTGGTTTCTAAGAGATTTATTGAGAAAATTTATAAGAAATATTTTTTTCATGGATGTAGCTCACATTGGGTGAACCACGTTAAATTTGTGTCTCTTATGTGTGTGATTATCTATGCATTAATTATTACAATTGATAATATTGGATGATATTGATTTGAAAATAAAAGTAAAAGTTTGATCTTATACTATTCACCCCCCATCTCAATATAAGCTTGTGTTCTTCAATTGGTATCAGAGTGGGTTCCTTCGTGAAAGCCTAAAAACTTGAAGGAAGATCTTACAAGAACACAAATGGTGAAGAAAGAAAGAAGATTTTATCATGGAAAGAAAAACAGGCACAATTACGACCAAGAAGAAGAGACTGAAGATGCTCCTGTTATTGAAGATCTAGAAAAAGAGAAAGATTCAAAAAATGAAGAAGAAACCATGGTTAACATAGAGGAGGAACTTAGTGCTGCTCTTGGAGAATTGAAAAGGGTTAGAAGGAAGAATTTAGAATTGAAGGCTCAAGTTCAAGAGGATAAGAAAACAAAGACAAAGCTCCTACAAGATCTCATAGATTTAAAAGTTAAGGTTTAAGAGGTAAGAAAAGTTGAAGAAGGAATGGTTGAACAGTTAAAGGCAAAAAAGCTAGAATGTGAAAGATTAGAACATGAAGTGGTTTCTCTAAGGATGGAAGTAAAATATTCTAATGATAAGCTACATAGATTTAGGAAAAACATAGAAATATTGGATGATATTATCAAAGCACAAAGATATCCATTTATGAAGACTGGACTTGGTTTTGAAGAAGGTCAAGAGAAATAAAAGGGAGAGTCAACATCAAAAGGAAAAGAGACATCAAAGAAAATGATTTAAGAGGAACCTAAGACCTATGCTGATGTGTGTAAAAGTGGAAGCATCAAGGAGGATGAAAACAATGCACCATCAAGGAACAAGGACCATCACAAAAAAAGTAATGAGAGAACCATGCAACAATATCCTCCAAGGCAATCAAACTGGTTTCACTATTTCTTCCATGGTTATTGTTTCTTATGTAACCATTTTTGTCATAAAGCTATACATTACAGGGTTTGCACTTTTCAAGGACTACAACATCATGTGTTTCAATTGCAATAATTTTTTTCATAAAGCTATACATTGCAAGGTTTATGGTAGGAATGACTATAGCTTCACCAATAATTCATTTGCACCTTTAAAGGAATACAACATCAAGTGTTACAAATGCAATAATTTTGGGCATAAAGCAAAGTGGTGTAGAACAAAATTTTTGGAACTTCCAAAGACAAGCAATAAAAAGGATGCTCAAAATGTTCAAAGAGGTATGACTTCAAAAGTTTGAAAAAAGATTGAAAAAGAAGAAGAGCATTGTAATTTGGGAGTAGCTTTACTCCCATCCCAAAATTAATCACCTCAAGAAAAGGATATGGTGAGGGGGTTGAGCTAAGTGTTTTATTTTTAGCGCCAAAATCCCTTTGTCATTGATTTCAAAGGGGGAGAGATTTCAGTAAGGGGGAGTAGTTTTGGAATCCAGTTGTAGTAAAAGAAAATTTTTGTAAGGGTTGCCATCAATGACAAAGGGGGAGATTGTTGAAAATAATAAGCATATTGAGTTGTCATTGATGTCAAAAGGAAGCATGATATTCAAGGCATAAATATTCTTCAAGGTTGTTGATTTTATGAGGTTGGATAAATTATTCAAGGCAAGCATTATTTCAGATGGAACAAGGTATGGAATTTTTTTTAAATAAAGGTTTATAATATTTAAATTTCATATTTAAATATTATAAAGAGAAAAACAAGGACTTAAAAGTTTAAGTCATAATATTTAATTTAAATATTATAACCCAAAGTTTTTGGCTTCAAAGTATGGAAGAAATTTGAGTTTATTTTTTAAGCTAACATGACAATTTCATAAGCCATGTGGAAGCATATAAATATGGTGATTTATTTATCTTTGACATTTAATGACTAATGACATGCAAATAAAATTGAATACCCTATTTTCTCTATGAATGTGAACGATAGAAATATAAGAGGATAAGACAATAAAAAATGATACAGGGACATACAAAGTTTATCTTGCACGTCTGTGAGTTAGTTCACTGGATAGTCTAGTTGGCAGTGTGGATCTGCATGGAGGTTTTTTGGGTAGAAGGTCAAGGGGTCGAACCTCGTGGACATCAGTTGTGTTTTTACTATGAAGAAGAGAGGAGGATGAAACAAATACTATTTCTTACATTGATGTCTCGTTTACTAGGGTAGCCTAGCCAGTTGTGGACTATGCACGAAGTGCCGTTTCGTGGGAGATCAATGTGTTGATTCCTGTCATCGTCGATTTTGTGGTTTTTGTGTTGTAAAGTGCGAAGAATGTGGTTTAAGTAAAAGGCACCCCTCCTTTAGTCTCAGCCACTATAGTAGCGCAGCTGGTCAAGGTGCTTGATAGAAAGTTGCTTATCATGAGGTTGGAGGTTCGATTCATAGCAATGCTAAAGGTACTAAAAATTTTTATTCAAATTTTTGGATTAAGGTTGAAGAAAAATAAGGTGTTGGTGTATTATTTTTAGATTATAATTTTTAAAGTAAAGAAGAAATAAAATGTAGTAAAGGTTTTTGTTATTTGTAATTTTTGAATATCTTGGAAAGGAGAAATAAGGTGTATTTAAGATTATTGTTATTTGTTTTTTTGAATATCTTAGAAGGAGAAATAAGGTGTATTTATGATTATTGTTACTTGTAATTTTGGCATATCATAGAAAGGGAATAAAAAGGGTTTGTGTTATTAATGAAGCTTTATCTTGTGAGAGAAATATAAGGTATTATTTTTTAGCACATTTTGATAAAGGATTTTAATGAGAATATTTTGATATCTAATTAAGAAGAGAAAAAGGGATTTACTAACCAGTTTTTGAAGTGGCACAAGAAAGGGAAATTATTTTTGAGACACATCAAAGCAGTTTTAGAGGTATGGTGATTTGATTCCTTTCCAAAGGGTGATGTTTGTTTGAAGAATTTTTTTGTTGTCATAGAGTTGGAGATATAAGGATTAAGTTTATGTGCATTGTTAGAAATATATGTGCTAGGGTTTGAGAACAAAGTTGTGCATTATTGTTGAAACATATGTGCTAGGGTATGAGAACAAAGTTGTGCATTATTGTTGAAACATATGTGCTAGGGTATGAGAACAAAGTTGTGCATTATTGTTGAAACATATGTGCTAGGGTATGAGAACAAAGTTGTGCATTATTGTTAAAATAAATTGAAAATATAAGAGCAAGGGTTTGAGAGCAAGTTTGTACATTAACTTTGATTGATATTGGAAATATATTTGCAAAGGTTATAGAGCCGTTTTGTGAAGTAATTTATGCATTAGTTTTGAGTGATATTGGAAATGAAAGTGAAAGAGTTATAGATCAATTTTGTGAAGCAAATTTGTGCATTGGCTTTGATTGATTTTGAGAAGTGCATAAGAAGGTCAATTATCAAGTTCTATACTAGAAATATATTTTGAAAGAAATAAAAGTGGGACATGTGAAAGCGACAAACTTAATGAATGTGAAAGAACATATTGAGTATTTGTAATTGCATATCTTTCTCTATATGTTCATGAAGAAAAAGAATTATGGGTAGAATATGTCTGAATTACTTTAACCAAAGAAAGCACTTTTGAAAAATATATAAGCATTATTTTTTAGCATTGTGTGTATGCAGGATTTGAGAAATATTTGAGCAGATTTTATGAGCAATTTTGAGGCAGAGTTGAGCAATTTTTGTGAGCAAGATTAAGCAGATTTTGGAGCAGATTTGAGCAAGCCTTGTGTGAAGGTTTTGAGTAGAGTTGAGAGCATATTTTGGAGAAGATTTGAGCAAGCCTTATGTGAAGGTTTTGAGAAGTTTTGAGCAGAGTTGAGAGTATATTTTGGAGAAAATTTGAGCAAGCCTTATGTGAAGGTTTTGAGCAGATTTAAGCAGAGTTGAGAGTAGATTTTGGAGCAAATTTGAGCAAGCCTTGTGTGAATCCTTGGAGTAGATTGAAGTAGATCTGAGCAAGCCTTATGTGTAGGCTTGGAGTAGATTTGAGAAAGCCTTATGTGTAGGTTTGGTGCATATTTGAGCAGGTTTTGGGGTAAATTTGAGCAAGCCTTGTGAGTAGGCTTAGAGTAGATTTGAGCAAGCCTTATGGGTAGTCTTGGAGTAGATTTAAGTAAGCCTTGTGAGTAGGCTTGGAGTAGATCTGAGCAAGCTTTGTGTAAAGGCTTGGAGCAAACCAAAGCAAATGGGATTGATGTCTCCTATGGACATAGGTCCATAAACTAGAGCAAAGAGGATTGGTGTCTCCTGTGCATATAGGTCCACGATCCAAAGCAAAGGGGATTAGTGTCTCCTATGGATAGAGGTCCACAAACCAGATCAAAAGGTATTGGTGTCTCTAGTGGATAGAGGTCCATGAACCAGAGTAAGGGGATTGGTGTCTCATGTGGATAGAGGTCCATGAACTAGAGCAAATGGTATTGGTGTCTCCTATGGATAGAGTTCCATGAATTAGAGCAAAAGGGATTGGTGTATCCTATGGATATATGTACACGAACTAGATAAAATGGGATTGATGTCTCCTGTGGATAGAGGTCCACTAACTTGAGCGTAGGGGATTGGTGTCTCCTTTGGGTTGGTGCTCATAAAAATTGTAATAGGGAATTGGTTCCTAAGATATTTTTTGAAAATTTTTATAAGAAATATTTTCTTCGTGGATGTAGCTTACATTGGGTGAACCACGTTAAATCTGTGTCTCTTATGTGTGTGATGATTTGTGCATTATTTCATTATTGCAATTGATAATATTGGATGATATTGCTTTGGAAATAAAAGTAAAATTTTGATCTTATACTGTTCACCCTCCCTCTCAGTATAAGCTTGTGTTATTAAAGGCCCATAAAAAGAGGATTTCCAAAATAAGTTAAAGAAAGAGCTTCAATATGAAACCGAAGAATCTGAGCAATTCTAGCCTGTATAAGAGGATCAGTATTGAAAAATAATATGGAGGATTTTCCCTAATTTATATTCTTCCTTGAAGCAGCCAAATAAATATCCAAAGATCTTCTAAAATTAGTTGCTTCCCTAATAGAGGCAAGACCCATTAGAGCAGTATCATCCACAAATTGAAGATGAGAAGACATAGGTAAACTATTACCCCACCTCCAACCAGAATCAACCCCTAACTGACATGCAATTTGAGAAGTCTACCCAAGCCCTCAACCATAATAATAAACAAATAAGGAGACAAAGGATCCCCTTGACAGAGACCTCTCAAAACCTGAAATAAAGTAGAAGGCTCACCATTGATAAGGATAGAATAGGATGGAGACATAATAAAACTCATCACCCAACTAACCCAGCTGGAGTCAAAACCAAAAGCAAGTAGAATTTTACTTAAGAAATACTATTTAACCCTATCATAGGCCTTATCCATATCCAATTTTATAAACATAGCTTTTTATTTAGAAATTTTCATAGAATGAATGGCCTCAACAACAATAACCACACCATCAAGGATTTGTCTACCCACCACAAAACCTCCCTGTTCATCAGAAATAACCTTACTAAGCCAAGGCTTAAGTCTCTTAGTAATCAACTTGGAGATAATTTTGTACACCACATTACATAGTGCAATAGGTCTAAAAATATCTAGAGAATTGGCTCCTTTTGGCTTAGTAATAAGCACCAAGAAGGTAGAATTCATAGCTCCCAACATCTGTTTAGTTCTAAAAGACTCCTACACAACAGAAAAAAGATATAGTTTGACAATATTTGAGAATTCTTGGAAATTTTCCATAGGAAAGCCATCAGGTCCCGAGGCTTTTCATTTTTTCATTTTGAAAACAATACCCTCCAACTGTTTGATTGAAACTGGTCTCATGTGAAAATCATTCATCTTCGCAGTGACAACTGAAGGAATACAATCCAAAATACTATTTTCTTTAGCAACCACCAAGGGAGAATCCTTAGAATACAAAGAGGAAAAAAATCTTACAACCTCCCTTGAAATATCCTGAGCAAAAATCAACTAGACCCCAAGAGAAGAAATAAGAGAATAAATAGCATTACCATACCTTCTAGCTTTAATTGAATTGAAAAATAAAGCAGTATTTTTGTCTCCTTCCTACAACCAATCAATCTGAGCCTTCTATTTCCAATAAATTTCCTCCCTCAATTCCCACTCAACTACCTCCTTAAGAGCATCAAATTTCTCTTTAATTTTCCTTTATATGAGGTCATAATTCCTAATCTATTTTGTAATAGCATCTAACTTATCTTGAGCAGCCAACTTAATCTCAAAAATATTAACAAAACTTTGCCTATTCCACTTCTTAAGCTGATATTTCACATATTGGAGCCTCTTAACAAAGGATAACATAGCAGTTTCATGATATGGATGACTATATAACCACCATACTCTCATTAAATCATGTAGAGAAGGCACCCAAAGCCATATTAATTGGAATTTAAAGCAAGGTTTCCTATAAACTCCTTGACGAATGGCGTTTAGCTTTATAGGACAATGATCAGAACCTCTCCAATCCAAAATTTCTGAGCTGATTTGCCAATTATTACTGATCCAATAAGGAGAAACCAAAAAATGATCCAATCTCTCAAAAATAGCCTCAGTACCACATCTCCTGTTGCTCCAAGTAAACATACCATTACTAGGTTTAATATCCACAAGGTTTAAGAAAAGGATATTATCATTAAGGGCCAAAGATGTCTGTCCAAGAGAACCCACACCACCTCTTTTCTCCTCCAAACTGGTGATATCATTAAAGTCTCCAGTAATAATCCAAGGATAGTGAGGAGCCATTAATCGCACCACCCGAATATGGTTCCAAAGATAAATTTTACCAAAAATATCAAAGGGAGCATAAACATTAGTTAATAATACCACTTCACCAGATTCCTTACAAGATGCAACCATCGAGAGAGATAAATTATTAGAAAACCACCATATAGGAGAGAGCTTCTAAGGATTTTAAAAGCTAACAATACCACCAACACTACCCTGGGCACCAATACATTGACATTGGCCACGAGGCCACAATTTGGAAGCAATACTAAACAAACAATCAACTAATAATTTTGACTCTTGCAAAAAAACAATATCAGGCTTATGCAACTTAATCAACTCGCGAATAGATTTTTACCAAGGGATGTTATTCAATCCCCTCACATTCTAAGATAAAACAATAATTTATGAGTGTAAAAGTGAGAGCCAAGGGGCCTAACCAACCCTGACTCAGCCAAGGAATTCCCCTCAAGTTTAATTTTCTCCACATCTTTCTTCCTACCCACCTTAGAAG
This sequence comes from Wollemia nobilis, assembly GCA_028583015.1. NCBI lineage: Eukaryota > Viridiplantae > Streptophyta > Pinopsida > Araucariales > Araucariaceae > Wollemia > Wollemia nobilis. The sequence continues at coordinate 231,091 of JAQPPZ010003059.1, read as the reverse complement.
ACTTTTTAGGTACCCCATTTTTAAAATTATTTTGATGCAATCCCAACATAGAACTCACCTTAGAACCTTTTCCATGATCGAAACCCACCAAATCATCCAACAACGGATCATATGCCACCACACCATCCTCTTGAACAACCATATTTTCCTCAAAAGGAATAGAAATTTGGTTCCCCTCAATAGTCTATGTCGCACAATTCACCAAAACTGGAATAATCACATTACCCAGAGATTGATTAGTGTCCATCTGAGCAACAGATAGACCCCTTTGCAGATTAACCCCAACAAGCCGATCCAAATCATCCAAAACATCAAATCTATTATGTAGTCCATCATCTGACCTCTCATTAAAGGATCTCTTCAAACCCCTACCTTTATTACAGGACCTAGCAAGAATGAAACCCTTCTTATCAATCCCACTATCCTACATTGGAGATTTCCCCTCAATAGACACATTAACATGTGTAGGAGCTTTTCCTTTATCTATCCCACTATCTTGCTTAGGAGGTTGAGGCTTAGATGACAAATTCCCAGGTAATTTTGAGCATTTTCTCTAAAGGTGTCCATATGCATGACACCAGCAACATCGAAATAGTAAGGTTTCATAGTCCAACTGTTGAATCCAAGAAGAATATCCAACACAAATTTCCATAGAATCTAACAAAGGCTTATTTAAATCTATCTCTACACAAACACGGGTACAAGAAACTACCTTTTTATTTAGCGTTTGTTGAGAGGGACCCATTGACTTCCCCAGTAACAACACAATCATGTGAAGCATATCATTCTGTCAGAACTCTAGAGGTAACCAAGGGATTCAAACCCAAACCGGCACCCGCAACAGAATTTCCTCTGCAGGGTTAAAACCCACATGCCAAGGCTTAATGAACAAGCCAACTTGGTTATAAAAATAAGGCCTTCCTTAAAAAATTTTATGTTGATCCTCCATTCAATAGAAAACAACCATGAAAAAATCATTTACCCCCAACATGATCTCCATATTTCCAATCGAGTTCCATACTTTTCGAGCCCAAGATTCCAACGAAATGAGAGAGACCCGAATTCCTAAAAATTTACAAATTAAGGTATGATTAGCCAAGTATTCAACATCCTTTGCAATTGAATCTGGTTGAATCACCACGACAGGCCTATCCAGAGTCCGTTCAAGACAACCATTCACTTTTGTAGCTCTCAAAACCCCATCCGAATCAGCGCCAATTGGGCTTGATGATTTTTCTCGAGATGAATACCTTGAAGAAGATGGACTAGAGCCCATGAGAGCCTCTTGGAAGGATAATATTTGCTTATCATTCAAATCCCCTGCAATTCGATCCGCTACCAATCATTCCTCTGCTTTTTTTCGCTCCTAGGATCATATCCACATACTTTTTCACTTGTCTTTGGTAACCTCATTAAAAATGTTTAAGTTGTCATATTCATAATATCGATGATATGAAATTTAAACTTCCTTTGAGATACTATAATAACTTTCTTTTAAAAAACCAAATTTAAACCATAAAAAGATGTGTGATATATTAAAAAATATAACATTTAAATTAAATAAAAATCTTTAATTAATAATATTTAATAAAATTCTTAGATTGTTTTAGTTTAATTTATGTTTCTTTTGACCTTGGAGGTTGGTCTGTGTTTAATTAGCCTTATATTTCTATACCTCATGAAACCTTTCAAAACCCTGTTTTTCACCATTAATCAAAAAATATTTAATAAAATTCTAATACCCATAAGATTAACCAAAAACACAAACCACTTTGAATAGACAACATCATTTTGGAAGATAGACAACTCTTTAACTAAAAGCTCAAACCTAGGGACTACGACAAGGCATTCACATGATCACATGATCGTAGTAATAGATGGGAGCATTCTTATTCTATATATGGGGGCGCTTAAAATATATGTTTTGTGTAAAACTTATTTAATATATATATATATTTTTTGAAAACAAATATAATAAACATAATTATTTTATTTAAAATTATTATTCATATGTTTTAATCATCATTTTTACTATTTTATTGGTATTATATATTTTATTAAAAATATATTTGAAAAAAAATATGCGAGTGATCAATTAAATAAAAAAATGAATTTTTATATATTATTAATATTTTTTAACAACAATTAAAGTAGATAAAAAGATGTAATTTCGTAATTCTATAATGCCTTGTAGTTTTAGACAACTACATATTATAGATTCAATATTTTAATAACAAATAGAATAAAGAGAAACATACAAATTTATAATTCCATAATGTATAGTATTTGTAAGCAACACTACATTAAATAATCATTGTAGTTAATGCATTAAAAAGTGTATGATAATTATGGAATGACATTAGTTTAGCCACTTAATAGGAAGTCTCCCTTCCTTCCGGTAGTTTGAAGTACCATTAGGGTATCCTCTTAAGGATGAAACTAGAGACTCAAGTTTGAATCTAGTCAAGCAATAAGCAATACATGTATAATAGTCAAGTTGTTATAATATTAATATTACTATTTGGTATAGTAAAACTATTTTCAATCCCATGTAACCAATTAAAAAAAATTGCATAAAAATTATGATAATTTTTTTACTATTTTCAATCCCATATAACCAATTAAAAAAAAAGTGCATAATAATTATAATAATTTTTTTACTATCCTTAAAAAAAGTGATTCTTGGCAAAGATGTAATCATCCTCTGTTATCTTTTAAAAGAGGAGAAGGTATTAAAGTGAACAATACCAAATATGTCATTGGAAAAAAAAAATTGTATTATAAAGTGTTTTCAGCAGTGTAACACGTTTAATTTGATTATGAACAACACAAAATACTATGACGACTATAAAAGATGGACAAAGTGCTCGTAACATTATTAGTATTTGAATATTCATTTAAATGTAAAAATAAAATAAAGAATAAATTATATAAAAACTTGTCCCTTGGTGCTTTCATGGGTGTAACAGGTTTAAAATGATTATGACATGGTGGTTATAGAGACAAACTCTGTAAGTGTGGCAACTTCTTTTCTTTAGGGGCAGACACCACAAAATACTATGGCAGCTATAAAAGATGGACAAAGTGCTAGTGACTACTACCAATTCCACCTTGTTAAATAAATAAAATAAAAATTATATAAAAACTAAAAAAATTTGCTCCTCCTTGAAATGTTGAGGGGAATCTAACGAGTTAAGATAATGTCATTTAATTTAATATATACATTTTTTTTTGGTCCCTTCATATTAAGTAAGATTTGAACCTTGAACCTCTTCCAAAACCCTTACTACTACAATAAACTTACAACCTCGAAGGTTACATTGATCATTTTATCTAACAAAACATTATTAATAGATAAAATTTACATCCTATTAGTTTAAAAAAAAATTAAAATATTTTATCAACTATATACAACAATCCAAATAATACGAAAATCAATTCAGACCAGGACTCTTTATTATTATTATTTTTATATAATACTTTTTATACACATTCATTAAATTGAACCCAGGTAAAACGACGCTTTATCTTCCTTGAAATAAAGTTTGTGCCGGCTATGATGATATGATAAGAATGTCTGTGTAGCTCTCTAGAAAAAAAATGATTCCGGCGTTGCAGTACAATTATTTTCTACTTAAATTCTTAGAACGGGTCTGCACTGGCGGAAAAAATGATTCCGGCGTTGCAGTACAATTATTTTCTACTTCAATTCTTAGAACGGAGCTGCACCGGTGGAGTTTTTTTTTTCGATTAATTTAATATTTTTTAATATTTTTTATATGTTTCCTTTTCATTTTCAAATATTAAACTTAGGTTCAAAATTTTAGTACTATTTTTATAGTATCTACCTCACCTTGTTATTAACGATTCTGCGTGAGTAAGACCATTACTGACTGTAGATTATAAAAAATCTTTCGTACACACTCAAGCGCATTAAATCCTTAATATTTTTTAAGGGAGGTATCATATAAAAAATTCGGGAACACCAAGTTCTTATTTTTGTTCTTAAAAAAGAAAAAAAAAGGTCCTAGGGAGAGTCCAATGGATCGAGTTTTGGTTCGTAAGGTCCAAAGTTCAAATTGCTACGTGGAGGAGTGTGTGAGGGAATGGATGTATATATGGCTATGTGTTTGGTCCTTATTGATAAGCTTAGTTTTTGGGACGTAGAGGAGTGTGCGAGGGGATGGATGTATATATGGCTATGTGTTTGGTCCTTAGTTTTCATCTTTATGAGGTCCATGTAAATTCAACAAGAGTTATATTAATATTATTTTATTTGAAAGTTTACAAAGTTTTTAAATTTTAAGATTTAGTAACATAAAATAAGTTTTATAAAATTAACACAATTGAAATTACATAAATTTTTATGAATGTTTTGGTTAATTCTATTATATATTGTTATTGCATAACAACTTCTTTAAAAATTTTATTTTGTTATATGTGGTTTATAACTCCTATACTAACCTACATTGGGTTTTCCTCTATATTAAATTATTAAGAGTGTCATTAAGTTAGGTATTGAAATTAATTGGTAGATACACAAGGTTACATTCATTAAGTTTTTTTATATATTTATTTTGATTACTTGCATTTATATTAATATGGTTTTATAATGAAATTGCTTTAGCACTGAGTTAATTAAGTGGTAAGTTAATGGAATTTGTTGAGGTTTCAATTTTATGAGAATGAATTTTATGTAAAATAATATTTTAATATGACTAATATATAATAGTACATGGGTGTATATATATATATATATATATATTGCTTGCTATTCAAATCCAACCTCATATTAAGTAGCCCCTAGGTAGTCCCTAGATCAACCTCTTGAATCAACTTCTCAATTTCTAACTTAAGTGCATCGGGGTATCTATAGGATCTAATGTTAGGTGGCAAGCTACTTGATACCAACGGTATTACATGATCATGGCAATGACATGGAGGTAATTCCATTGGTTTTACAAAAATACATTATGTATAGTCAAAATGAGTTGCAAATCCCCTTGAGGTTTGTCTGCTTATCTATAGTTGAATTGCAAACAATTGGGCTACTATGCAATGTGAGGATTTTTTTAATAACTTATCCATGTAGCTTGAACTGATAATTTGCGAAGATCCCATCGATGAACCATAGAGAGTGTAGGACTTTCCATTCTACGAGAATTACATCCATAATTCGATTAAGTTCTAGGCTACTATGTCCGAGGTACAAAGGCATTGTGCTTCCAACACAACATCACATCCTTCAAGTAGAAGAGCAAACATATCAGTTTTGAGTTTATAGTCCCCTATCTCTTCAACTTAATATTTTGGCAATTATCCTTATAAGGTAATGTTCCTCCATTTGCCACCATGACTTCAAAAGAGTTGCAAGCATGTATGTATATAACATTTTGCTTGTTTAACTACTTGGGGATCAATAAAATTATGTGTACTATCTAAATCAATAAGAATCATAATTATTTTTCCTTTAAAAAATCCTACTACCTTCATCATTTAAGGGATCGAGATTCCTACAAATGCATGGACAAAAATCTTTGGTTGTGGTTCTTCTTGTGCTTCACCCCCATCCTAAGGCTCTTCCTCTTGTTGTTCTACTTCATCAAGTATTTCATTCACTGCTAAGTCATCCACATCCAACAAAAATAACTTTTATTGTACACAGTTATACTCAAATGAATATTTCTCATCACAATTATAACATAAGCCTTGTGCTCTATGGGCATCCATTTCCTCCCTAGTCAATTACTTGATTGGTGGAGATTTATTGTTAGTATTCGATGTGAACTTGGATGAAAATGTAGGTTTGGCCTGCAAAAATTCAGATGATCACCTTTGGGCAAACAAAAAATTCCTCTACTAGTCTAGCCAATCTTATGGCTTGCATCATAGACTGTGGTTTGAACATTTTTACTTCTACCTTGATATCATCTTTCAACCCATTGATAAAACTTTGAAAAATATTGCATTCAAACCCTTTATCCTATTTTCCAATTTCTCAAATTGACTCTAATATTCTTGAACAATAAAGGTCTATATCGATTTTGTTAAGGCTCCCGTAAAGTCCTCATATTCACTAGGTCCAAAACGAGTGAGTAATTGAGTCTCAAAGTCTTCCTAAGAAGGGTCAGGAGCCATGTTATATAACCATTGATACCATTGTACGATCACAAATTCCAAGGATGCCATGGTGACCCATAATTATCGGGGAGCATTATGGATTTTGAAGAATTGATCTCCCCGACACAACCAACCATCAACATCCTTGCCATTAAACTTGGGAAAGTCCAATTTGGGTATTTTTTTAAAGGGTATTAATGTCAAAAAGAGCGTGATGATTTTCTTCATCTTTGTTTGCTAAATTGCCTTTTGGTCCTTTGGTGTTAATCTATTGGTATAATTTTGGAACTTCCTTTAAATGCTCTTCACCCTCAAGAAATTTTTCCTCAATCCTTGTTTTGACTTTAATCTAGTCAAATTTTAGGACCTGCATGTGATCTTTCATTTGTCTCATTTATATTCCAAAGTATGACATTTGGCTCTATAGGTTACTAATTGTTTGATTTAATTGTTCCATATATTGGCTTTGTTCCACTTCCGTCATTACTCCTTTGGTCCCTTCAATCATATACTTATTATTTGGACTACCCCAATTGAATTACTAAAAATAGAAGTGTCGTTCTAAGGGTTACTAATTTTAGTAATGGTACAAAAAATGCTTGGGTGTTATATATCAAAAAAATTAAATTGAAAAGATGAATCCAATGGACTAGGTCTTATTATGACATTTTTCGACACCCCAAACAATTTTTTTAAGCCGTGTTTTTTGTTTTTCTCCTAAAGCTTTCCTTCACCTAAAAAATGTTTTTCTTCTCTAGTCCTCGACAACTACTATAACAGTTATTAGTCAATCTTTTATCCCCAAGTACCTTGTCAGATTCTATCATTGACACTACTTTGTTTGACCTTATACTGACTATTATTGATAACTATCTTGATATACTCTATTTTGACTATTATTGACAACTATTTATTTGACACTGATAATTGTCCTAACAACTGCCTTATTTGACTTTGTTCTTGATTGTTACTAACCCCAATAGTTTCTTCTTCAACAAGGAATTTTTTACAATATGGTCAAATTCATGTTAGGTGTAGTCTCCGTAGTATGCTCAAATCTATGGTTAGGGTTTTGGATGTGTAACATATGAACATAATAAGGTAACACTAGGTCAAGGTGTGTGCACTATCCATAGCCCTCTATTATACTACAATGACGAACGATAATGCTCAAACCAATATTTCAGGCCACTACTCAAGGAGGGTTCCACACATACCCTTGAGCACACTACCCACCTCTCTTATAGTATAGGAGGGTAATATTACTAAGTGTTATTCTCGATGTACTATGGATAGATACATGATAAAAAATAATCATATAGCTAAAGGTTTCTTTTAATATTATGGGGTCTCCTAATATACCCAAAGATACATGGAAGATCAAGTCCATAAATGGGTGTTGTCCAAGTATTGGGTATTGGAGCCCAATCACCCCTCACTTCAGTTGATGCTTTATGGATAATCTAGACTAGCCAATAACGACAACTTCTTTGTGATATTTTAAAACCCACAACACATGGTTTCTAGCCTATTAAACTAAAAGTAGAGGAAAAAATGGCTCAAATTTTTTCTTTTTTTTTATAGAAAAAAAAGTAGAAAAATAAAAACAAGAAAATTTTATACCTAACAAGTGACTTTACACAATATTTGCACTACAGCAAGACACGACCCTAGAAATCACATTGATACCACTTGTTATAAACCTTGTAGTAAAATAAAAACACATCCATACAATATTGCAATAATAATAGAAAATGAGCTTAAAATTAACAATAATGCAAGATGAAATGGAAGTGTAATATATTATATGGTAGAAAAATAAGAACACATCACAAAATCATATACCTCTTTAAGGGGGCAACCTCCTTAGAAGTAGAGCTTGGATACAACAAAATATGATATGCCTTACTTTCTTAAAGACTCTTCGTAACCCTAACTATAACACTAAAGGGTTGGATTCACATGCAAGTGGCTACCCAAGCTAGAATCTTCTACCAAACAAGCAATTTAATTCTCTATAATTGTTACATTAAATAGCCCCACTTGTTTAGGCACCTCAAATGCTACATACAAATTATAAAATATTACATAATATTATTAAGATAGGGTCCCCACATTAGGAAGGGGGTAATTACACAATAAGGTTAGGATTGGGTCCTAAAAAATTCCTTCTACTATTATTTATCATGTATAGGATGTACCTCAAGCTTATTTGGATGGATTGATACCTAAGTGAGATCAAACTCTTGTTTATGATGCATGACTCTTTCTTGAACAAAAATCTTAGTGAAATCCTTCTTCTTATCAATCTTTGATTTTGAAGGTTGATAACTCTAGAAAATGTCTCACTTACTCCAAAACAAGGGGTGTCTTTAGTGGGAAGATGTTATATTGTCAAAAATGAGTCTATAATGAAGAATAAAACTTTGGTGTTGGTTTCACTTCTCAAGGAAAATAATATGGTTGGATGTAACTAGGGCCCATGTTAAATCTAGGGTCCATTTGTCGCTCCTCTCGTACTGCCCAGTCTCGTAATTTATTATATAAAAAAATATTAACACCTTGAGCAACACTGCAAGATTTTTGAGCCATTATACCACATATATCCTATGATGGCCTTCACGGTGGTATATAAAGCACAAAACTCGCCTAGAGCTTTGCAAACCAAGTAGGCTTTTGGGTGAAATTCCCTAGTGGAAGCAAGCAAACCATGACCCAACCCCTAAAACGAGTGAATCATGGCCCAACCATATACTTCATCCTCTCTCATGGGAGTATCGCTCAATGGTGGTAAGTGTGGAGTTCTACCCATATGTGGTTTCCATTGGTTGATTTCCCTTGTGGGCTCAATGTTAACTCTAGGATCCATTCTTTGCTCCTCTTATACTGCATAGTCTCGTACTTTCTCACTTAAAAATTTATAAACACCTTGAGCAACACTACGAGATTCTTGAGCCATTATCCCACGTATATCCCATGATGGTCCTCATGGTGGTATAGAAAGCACAACACCCACATATAGATTTGTAAATTGAGAAGTAGGATTTTGGGTGAAATGCCCTAGTGGAAGCAAGCAAACCATGACCCAACCCCTCAAACAAGCGAATCATGGCCCAACCATAAGCTTCATCCTCTCCTATGGAAGCATCATATAATGGTGGTGAGTGTGGAGTTCTCCTCATATATGGTTTCCATTGGTTGTTTTTCCTTATGGGACCCATGTTAACTCTAGGGTCCATTCTATGCTCCTCTTGTACTGTCTAGTCTCGTACTTTCTCACATAAAGAAAATATTTATTACTTATTTCTTAGTTATGAATTTAATGGTGTGGGGTAAAACATGCTATTTAAATTGAACATTATCATGGAAAATTATTGTTAATGTGCTTTGTGTTGATGATTTTATCATCATGGGAAGCTCAACATCCTTAATCTAAGAGATAAAACTAACAATACAACTTTGAGAGGATATATTTGGGTGTTAGTAAGGATTCAAATTGATCAATCACCTTTTGAGATCACTATTTCATAGCCTAAGTATGCATTGGATATTATATAATGATTCAATATGGAGGAACACAATCCCAAGTATACTCCATTTGCTTTAGGTTTAAAGCTCTTAAAATTATTCTACTCCTTTGGTTTATGTTAGCTTGGGATGAAATATTACCTTTGTTATCATCTTTGTTCTCAATATATGAATTTATATCATGAGAGTCATTGGATAGTAGCTAAGCAAATATTGCAGTATATCAAAGTTACCTACTAGATAGGAATTCATTAATCTATTGGGTTTCTTCCTATTCCATGGGGTTACTTTAATGTAGATTGAATAGGTGATGTTGACAAATGATGATCTACTATTGAATTTATATTCTATCTTGGTTTTCTATTGGTATGTTGGTATTATCATTGGCAATATACCATATATCATTCTTTTATAGAAGTTGGATATTATGCTACCAATGAGTCCTTGAAATATCTTTGATGGATATTGATAATTCTTGATCAATTGGTCTTCGTAGGTAGTTTCTTTTTACTTTATGTTATGATAATTATATCTCCATCAAGCTTGTTTGCAATCCTATTTTCCATTAACGAACAAAGCACATTAAGGTGTGAGTGCTCTATGTTTGTTATCTTAAAATTATGAGATGCTTGACTTAATCTATGTGTCTTTGATACAATAATATGTAGATATCCTAATCGAGTTTATGTTAAAGGTAAGTTTTGTACAAATACAAGTTTGTCTTGGTGTAGGATAGCATCCATTAAGGAGGGATAATTAATAAGGATATCTCTTTATGACCCTCATTCAACTCAAGGGGGATGTTGAAATAAGTGGTGTTAATATTCATTGAGGCCACAATTAACCTCATATTATAATAATTTGTATATTTTCCTATGGGCCCATAAGCAATTTAGTAGATGACTTTATTGTATTATAATATTATTAGCCATTAGGTTAGTTCTTTAACCTTGAGATTAAATAAATTATACTATGGGTATTTCTATACATTCTTATCCAACATTTTTCTCATCAATTCAAGACAAATTTTTAATTATTAGTTAGATTTATTGATGTCTAATAACACTTTTTATATCTATATTTTGTTTATATGTAATTTAATTTTTATATCTTTGTCCATGAATGTATTACAAATTGTAATTATAAAGAAGTTTAGAGGTATGACAATGAAGATCAAGATAATAACCAAAAACATATTAAATGATAATAATCAATAACTAATTAATCAATAGAAAAAACTTTAGATTACACTACAAATATTCAATATCGCCATATTACATATAATCAATTAAAATCAAATAATTATTGTTTGAGATATAGTTACACAACAATTAACTATGTAAACCATATAAACCAATAATTGAATATGTCTATGTAGTGGTTTGGGTTTGGGCTCATTTTCGAAGAATCAGGTTCAAATTACGATGGGGTGTGTGTGCGTGAGCTTGTTAATAATTAGCAGACTCGCTTCAAGCTAATGCTACAATGATGCTAACTTTACATGCAAGGAAGTGTTAAGTTGATGTTCTTATTTGATGTTACATTAATGCTATGTGTCATGGGGCGTGTGTGTGAGAGTGAGCTTATACAGTTGTGTGTATGTGTGAGCTTGTTACTATATATGTATATATAATATAACCTGGTATAAATATTTAGCAAACTCGCTTCATGTTAAGCTAATGCTACAATGATGCTAACTTTACATCCAAGGACCGTGAGTCATTTTTGGATGTTGGATAAAGATTTTGTTGGTCAACTATTTTTTGTGTGTAAGGATTTGTACCTAGCTATGGATTATGCTATTCTTTCCTATTTGTCGATCAATTTTTATGCTTGTTGTTCCTATGTTATTCTTGATTTTCAATATTTTTGTGTACACTATATAAGGATCCCTATAGGTTTTAATACTTTTATTTTACTCAACACATATTCTTATAGGTTAATGCTTTGGCTCAACAACTTGAGAAGCAAGAGTAATGGTGTCAAGATGACAATGATAGCTAACATATCTTTATTAGCATCCTTGGCAAGTAGATGAAGGTGTATCATGATATTGTAGAAGCCATGCAAGATATAATTAAAAAAAATTAAAACAATTATGATAAACAATTGGTAATTATCAAGGTTCAACTTGGAGATCTAATGCATGAGATGAAATTCTTGTATGTTGCCAAGCCTTAATGAATTGGTTCTATAGGTTATAGTTTTATAGTGTGATATGGTTTATAAGCTTATGCTAAATCATTAAAATTTGCATGATTGTTTATGTTGAGGTTTTTAAATTCTTTGTAATATTTTATTATGCATTCTTAATATAAAACTAAAGTATTTTTTTATTTGTAGAAACATCAAATATAATCAAAATAATTAATATGATTATAGAATAGTTAGATAGGAATAAGTGTATAAGATTTGATACATTGTAAAATAGAGAGAACTAGAAATATCAAAATGAAGGGGATGATAAAGACTGCTTTATATAGACACAAGATATTTTGTAGATAATTTAATAAGATTGTAAAATAGTTGGATGCAAATGATTATGATAGACTAATGAGATTGTAAAATGGTTGGATGCAAATAATTGTCCAAAATTTGATATATTACAGGATTATGTGTAAGGAACTTTGTTGGATATATAATGAATAGTCATTCTTCAATTTATAGTTGACCTAGTTGCAAACTTATTGGAGTGGTAAGGGCTTTGGCTTCTCTTCGAAAGGTTTGAGGTTCAAACCCTACTTAGTACTTGGAGACCAAGAGCCCTCATAAAAACCTGTGTAAACTCGTTAAAACAAATTTATAATTAACTTAATTAAAATGATTTTTATAAAAAATAGTGCAAATATCACTTCTTTATAAAAAATTGTTTGTATTTGAATATTCATAAATTTAGGTAAAAAAAAATTATATAAAAACTAAAACCTCTATCTTGAAATGAAATAACAAACTTTATTCATACAATAATTATATATCATAAATATTTAAATATTCATCAATTAAAAAAAACAAGTTAAAAATAAATTATATAAAAACTAAAACCTCTATCACAAAATAAAATAACAAACTATATTTATGCAAGAATATTCGTTATATATAAATACAAACTTTAAGTTTGCATGGTCATTTTATTTAATACAATATTAACAATAACTAAAATTTACATCCTATTTATTTTTATTTTTTTAATATTCTTTGAATTATATACAGCAATCCAAATAGTACATATAATCAATGCAGATCAGACCCGGACGCGACTGTTTATCGTCTTTTGAAATAAAGTTCATGGTGGCAATGATGTGATAAGAATGTCTGTGTAGCGCTTTAGAAAAATATATTCCCGTTGCAGTTGCAGTACAATTATTTTCTACTTAACTTTTTAGAGTGCGTGGGTGTTTGGTGGAGCCCATTTTTACTGATGGAGTTTTTTTTTTTTCCTTTCCCATTAGTAAAGATGATTATTCTGAAATATTCCTTAATATTGTGTGATAAAACACATTAGTTAATTAAGTGGTATTGATTTATGATTTTTGTAATATATTTGTAAGTGGTTAATTATTTTTTTATGTAATGTTTTTGGGTGATACTTCATTTATTTGGGTATTTGAGATATGAGGTGTAACTTTTACACGTTTTTTGAAAGTTTACTTTCATATGGAGATGAAAATCTTTTAATTCTTAAAAGTAGGTATTTTTTATTAGAAAATTAATTGATCATTTTAACCATTTTATTTTCTTTTATATATTATTTTGTAGAAAGAGAATTATTGTTTATTTTCTTATACATGATCAATCATACAATTACATGCAAATCTTGATAGTAAGGTAGTTAGAAAAAAAATTGGATTGTTTATAATTCATTAGATCCATTTTAGGCAATGATAAAAAACTTTAATGAAGTGTCATGGATCTACTAAAAGTATATTAAAACATATTAAGAGTTATACGAAATTGGTGATATTCGTTTTTGTCTGGCTCTTAAGATTCAAATATGCAAACAATTGTCTAGCTCTTAAGATTCAAATATGCAAACAACTCCTCTATATTATTATTCATACAAGATTTAGTGAAAGAATGATGAGAATATAGAAGAGTGAGATTGGTTAAGGACTCTAGGTCACCTTATTACAAATTAGATTTGGTAATAGACATAAGATGAATTTTAATAATAGATAGGAATGATGAGTTTATAAATTCAAAGTTCAACAAAGAAGATGACACTATCACAAGTGGAATGGAGATTAAAGATTAGGTGGATGTTGAGGTAGAGATGATAATATAAAACTATGTTGAGGATTCCCAAAGGATGAGTAGATAGATTCAAATGAGAGTGACATGAAGAGGTAACCTAGAGCTTAAAATAATTCAAAGAGGAATTGATTAGGTCAAACTAAAAATTAGAAGAATATATTTTTTTTGGGGGATACATAGGGGAGTTGATTACATCCACACTATTTTTAGTAACTGCCAAGTGTAAGGTTCAAACCACAAGGGCTGCTTCCAACAAGCCTATACCACATTGTTGTTGTTGACTCATTGTGAGGGGGACCATCGGTCATTAGGGATACCATTGTTGTCAATCTAACACACACTTAAAATATTCATAATAGACTACTACCTTTACAATAGATATGTCCGCAAGGTTTGAACCTAAGTCTTTTCTTGATAAGTGCTTGGAAACATACAACTACCTATCCGCCTAACCCTTAAGAGCAAAGAGTCTATAGGTTTATTAAATTCTTTTCGAAAAACTCATTCCTTAAAATAATTGTTTATTAAATTCTTTTTTAAAAACTCATTCCTTAAAATAATTGTTTGTTTAAATACGAGAAACAAAACATAAACATTATTCATAGGATGATTGTTATTATTACAAAGTACCTTCTTTAATCCTAACCAAACGTACACCTCCTCGTATATTTTATAATAAAATTTAGTTCCACTTTAATATTATTCTTCTTCTCTCATATTTATTTTTAATAACATATTCTTGTTTGAAATTTTCTCCACTTTGATACCTCTTCTACCTCCTCTGTGTCTGTACTATCCACTCGGCCAGCATAATTTCCTCACCGTGTGGGGCCCTGGTACTACCTGCTTTAAGTCGTTATTCGAAAAAAATACAATGAATTTTCCTGGAGGGCGGCCCAACACTTCTGTATCTTGGGAAATAAGTAGAGTTTCTACATTGATCATTGTTTTTTACACTTTACTCTTCTCTGGAGCCCTCCTCGTTGCTATTGGTACTGACGGCCTCTGTATTCTTCACACAAAGAACTAAAGAATTACAGTGCTTTCAAGGAAGATATGGAGGGCTTCAAACATTACAGACCTTCCTCATCTCAATATACCGTCCAGCACAAAAGAAGATACCATGTATTCCTCAGCTTTAGAGGCGCCGACGTCAGAAAATCTCTTGTTGATCACCTCTTCCAATCCCTCTCCACTGCAGGACTTCATGTCTATTTAGACACTGAAAGATTAGAAAAGGGAAAGAATATTCAGATCAGCCTCGAAGAGGACATTCAAAACTCCACAATACACATTCCTATATTCTCCTCTAATTATGCCAGATCAGCGTGGTGCTTCGAAGAGCTCTCGCAAATCTGGACTTGCAAATCTACATGTCCAGAGACTACAACCATTCCTCTGTTTTACGATGTGGAGCCATCAGTGGTGAGACACCAGACAGGCATATACGGAGAGTCATTCAAGGAACTTTGCACAAAAGACAGACATAGTGTAGAGGATATGGACAAGTGGAAGAAGGCGCTGTATAACATCTATCTTCTCTCCGGCTGGTCCCTCTCACTCACAGCAAACGGGTAAAATTGCTGCTCTTAGTGCTCCTCGTCCATGTTTTATTTTCTTTTGCCTTATCTTTGTGTGTTGTTGCACTATTATCTAAGGATATATAGGCTTAAGCATTTTTTTAGTAGTAAAGTTTTATAAGATATTGTAGTAGTAAATTTTTTGTTTTTATTTATAAAATTTGATGTAAGGTATAGGTTTTTTATAAAATCTAAGGACAGAATAAGGTTTTGAAAAAGTTTTTCAAAAGATTTAAGTTCAAACTATTTTTATTAACTTAAATTCAAATCACAAACTTATTTTAAAAAAATAAATTAATTATACATTTTATTAGCTCAAATTCAAATCACAACCTACTAAAAAAAATAAACCAACTATATCTTAAAAAATTTAGAGTCCTCCAATTCTTTATGTTTAATTGTTTTCCTTTCTAAAAAATAACCTAAATAACGTCTGGTCCTACTAATTTTTTATGTGAAGAAAAAAAATCTGAAAAATTGGCCTGAAAAATTAAACTAGGTTTGATATCCTGTATAAAAGTTTTTCTTTGAAAAATTAACCTGGGTAAGGTCTGGTCCTACTGATTTTTTATTTTAAAAAAATAAAAATTTAAAAAATTAGTTTGAAAAATTAATTTAAATTTGATATTTGAAAGATTAAGTTTTACGGTTTTTAAACCACAACTTAAGAGGGTTTAGAGTCCTACCAATTCTTTATGTTTAATTTTTTCCTTTTCTGAAAAATTAACATGGATAACGCCGGATCCTACTGATTTCCTATGTCTAAATAATCTGAAAAATTGGCCTGAAAAATTAACCTAATTTTTTCCCTTGAAAAATTAACCTAGGTAATGTCTGGTCCTACCGATTTTCTATGTGTAAAAAAACAAAAAAGTGAAAAATTGGTCAGGAAAATGAATTTAGATTCGATATCTGGAAGGTCAAGTCTTACTGATTTCCTATGTATGAAAAAATAAAAAACTGAGAAATTGGCATGGGACTTGCTCGTACCAGAGCAGTTTGATTGGCATGGGACTTGCTCGTACCAGAGCAGTTTGATGAAGTGAACTAGTTATTCTTACATAGATCACATCTTACGGTACTTCACTTTTCAAGAGTAGAGAAGAGGTGAAAATTTGTTTTTAAAACTTTTACCATTGAAAGATCGTGTCTGATAATTGGAAGGTCCTGCAGGTATGAAGGCAGGCTTGTTAAGCATGTTGTGATGGACCTCCAAACTCTAAAGATTGATTGGGTACATTGTTTGGGCTTTCAGATCCTATGGAAGAGGTGACAAAATTGTTAGAAATGGATAATGATATTCATTGGTTAACTGTTGCTATTTGGGGTATGGGAGGTATAGGTAAGACCACCCTTTCCAAAGTCCTCTATAATAATCTTCGTCACCTGTTTCAAGCATCTTGTTTTGTATCCGATATTAGAGCCACCGCAAACGAGTCTGTTAAGGGCTTAGTCAATTTACAAAGACAGATTCTCCATGAGTTGGTGAATGTAAACAGAGAGTTTTATAGTGTTGCTCATGGCATAATGCAAATGAAAACTCATTTGGCATCCGCAAAAGTACTGGTCATTTTAGATGATGTTGATGACAAGAAACAATTAGATGCTCTCGTTGGCGATTGCTATGGACCAGGTAGCAGAATTATCATTACAACTAGAAATGAAAAGGTATTACAGCTTGGAAAGATTGATAAAATTCACGCCATCAAAGGGCTTAGTCAGGACGAAGGTGTGCAATTATTTAGTTGGCATGCATTCTTGAGAGCCTGCCCTGAGAACGGCTATGAAGATATAACACTAAAAATTGTAAATGCGTGTCAAGGTCTTCCTCTGTCATTGGAAGTTTTAGGGGCACATCTATATGGTGAAAGAAGCATGAGAATTTGGAGCGAGGCCCTTCAAAAAATTCATAAAGAAGTGTATCAGTCTCTCAAAATCAGTTATGATGCACTTAGTCATGAAGAGCAGCAAATGTTTTTAGACATTGCATGCTTCTTCATCATGAGCTATTTTTCCTCTAGTGGATACAACACCTTGAATTTTTATCTTGGTTTCTGGGAAGAGTTAGGGTGCACCACTGCATATACAAGTCTTAGAAGTCTCCAAGGCAAGTCGCTTATTAGAATAGAGGAGCATGACAGTGATTGCAGATTTTGGATGCATGACCATTTAAGGGATTTAGGAAGAGAAATTGTTAAAGACGAGTCTCCGGATGACCCGAGCAAACGGAGTAGACTATGGTGCGAGAAGGATATACTTAGTGTACTGGAACATACAGAGGTAATGTGTTCGCCTTTATCGAACCTTTAAGATTTTGTTTAACTAAATTCAATAGAAATATCAAGTAACAAAATTTCTGAAACACTAGTGACTTTGTTATCATTAACAGGAAATGCCAAAAGTAGAGGCCTTATGTTGACAGGGTTGGAACTTCACCAGATGGATAATTTGGCCTTCATGCACAATTTGAAATTTCTATTTTGCAAACGTCTACCTGGTCTGAGGGAGATAACAGTATTACCTAGAGATCTAAGATATTTGTTTTTGTCTAAGTGTGGCAGCAAGGTAATAGTTTTTAATTTGTTTGGAAAAAATTCAGTCAGGATACATATCTATTAGAAATATCTTTAAAAATATATTCTATTAGAATACATATCTATATATTTATATTTTAAATACTTTGTTCTAAAAGAGCTGCATATTATGTCATGCCCTCTAAAGGAATTGCCAACAGTCCCAGAAAGTGTCATACATATCAAGTTGGACCGCTGCAGCCAACTGCAAAAAATATCTCCGATGATTAAGTTAGAGACTCTTCATGTGTCTCGTTGTGATTCTCTTGCTCAACTTCCAGAATTGAACAGGATGCAATCTCTAAGAGAACTCACACTATCTGACTGTAACAATCTCAAGGAATTGCCTTCATTACCAGAAAATCTCATTCATAAGAAGTTGGAAGGCTGCATGGAACTGCAAAAAATATCCAGTATGTCTCCGATGATTAAGTTAGAGACTCTTCATGTGTCTGAATGTTATTCTCTTGCTCAACTTCCAGAATTGAACTGGATGCAATCTCTAAGAGAACTCACACTATGTTACAATTGGAAACTCAAGGAATTGCCTCCATTACCAGAAAGTCTCATTCATATCAAGTTGGACGGCTGCATGGAACTGCAAAAAATATCCAGTGTCTCCGATGATTAAGTTAGAGACTCTTCATGTGTCTCTTAGTGGTTATCTTGCTCAACTTCCAGAATTGAACAGGATGCAATCTCTAAGAAAACTCACACTATCTTTCTCTGAGAACCTCAAGGAATTGCCTCCATTACCAGAGAGTCTCATTTGTATCACGTTGGAAGAATGCAACGCACTGCAAAAAATATCCTGTATGTCTCCGATGATTAAGTTAGAGACTCTTCATGTGTCTTTTTGTGATTCTCTTGCTCAACTTCCAGAATTGAACTGGATGCAATCTCTAAGAGAATTCACACTATCTCACTGTAACAATCTCAAGGAATTGCCACCACTTCCAAAAGGTCTTCTAAAACTCGACCTATCTTACTCTCGCAATATCAAGGAATTGCCTCCACTTCCAGAAAGTCTCGTTAATGATTAATCTCAGCACCCTCGGCTGCGAACAACTGCGGATAAATGCTTCCCAGCCGAGCACCAGAGACAAAGGAAAACACATAATTTCAGAGCCAAATAACGAGACAGAGCCATCCGCCATGCGGTACTTTCCGAAACGTTCTCGCACTATGGAGCTATCACCCTGCTTTTCTGTGCACGATTTCTTTATGGAACAGGGCGAATCCTCCGTTCCTCCTCCGGCAGATCCAGATTATGAGATTCCAAATAATGTAGACACTGTCCTATCCTTAGCCCTACCTGTTCCTGAACGTCCACCAATGACAGAGGCATCACCACGCTTTTTACACGGCATAGCAAAAGAAGGTAATGTAGAAAGCATGGGCGCCACCAGGGAAGAGATGGTCCAGGATCTGCAGAGCATCTTTATAGAACAAGATGAGTCCTCTGTACCTCCAGCAGAAGATCTCCATTATGAGATTCCATATATGTTTTTGTAAGGCACCTAAGACTCCCAAAGCGGCTGAATGCGGAACCTTGGAACCTTTCCCTGAAATGCAGAGCAGAGCAAAGTCTGGACAGAAAACCTTCAACTGCTGCTCAAGAAGAGGTCTGGATTTTTAAAGCACCAACAGAGACAATTTTTTTAGGCCACTTCACTGCTGGTTCATTTTGCTCTCTATACTTGTTGGGCTTTCTAATTGTTTTTGAGACGTGTGGCAGAAGCAAAACATTTCAGAAACATGGAACCTTATCTCTGCTAAAAGTTTATGAGCATGTAATAAATGGGGCCAGCGCTTGGATGTATATCGAATTTCATGCTCATGGCTTTGGAATGCACACTTTCTGATGCTACAAATGTGTGAGTCACCATATACCTCATAATTTTATTTTATTTTCCCTTTTATTTACATTGGTTTTGACTCATTCATTTTTGGAACTGCAGGCACATTTGTTGGAGCTTGACTGATTTCTATGTGTTTTTCTATTTTCATGAGGTAATATTCCTTGTGAATATCTTGAGTTGTAATAGGTAATATTTAGGTGGTTTGGTGTGATTCTCATGTATCTGTCTTTTACCCACTTGGGAGATTCGTCTGTTACATATTCTCATGTATCTGTCTTTTACCCACTTGGGAGATTCGTCAGTTACATTCCCAATCTATATATTGTAATGACTTATCATGAATAAATCAGTTCAAATTAATTCTGGCTCACATGTGGTATCAGATTCAGGTTTGAGAGAAACCTTGCTAGTTTTTTTTAAGAATTTTTTTGTGTTGTTTCAGGATGGCAACGATGCCTCCTCCTCTTCCAAAGTTGGGTGTTCCTCCACTTCCGAAGTTGGACATTCCTCCTCGGATTTTTCCCTCTCATCTGAGCGCCGCCTTTCACGGCATGACTTTTCGTGTCGTCTGCTGTAATCCTTTTCGCCTCTAATTTTTTCCTCAGAAACCCTAGCATCGTCGCCATCAACAGACGGACTTTGATCATCCTTTCTGCTGCCTTTTCTGTCATCAGAATTCACCCTGCGGGATTTCCCATCACAGTGTAGAGTCCATTGGAAAGAACCACTCTTCAGTCCCCTTCACCAGTTAAAACTGGAAGCACAAAAACAAGGCATTCAAGGCCTTCGAGTTCTACTTCAAGGTCAGAACCACGGAAATGTTTCATGGCACCATTGTTCTGTGTCTTTCAAAAAGCTGAAGTTACAAAACATCCTTCAAGCCGCCCAGATTCTTCCAATTCGTTAGGGGCCAAAGAGGAGGGTTCCTTGAGGAGTAAAGAATGCCAAGCACATCCTGCCTCCCTCTCTGCTTTCTCGTCGAGATGGCTGAATTTCCCCATTTTTTTTTAAATAAAAAAATATAATTAATATATTATTTTAGAAATAAAAAAAAAAAAAAAATTGATGTTCTTTTTCACATTAGTTTAAGCATCAAGTATTGATTTAGTAGATATGGATATTATTTTTTGGAATTTGTAACACTTGGTAACATCAACTTTAGAATATAGTGGAAGTAATTATTTTGTTTTCAAAAAAAAAAATTGATGTGCACATTAGCACGTGTTTCTGTGATCATTGGAATTCAACGATGTCTGCTGCATTTGAAGAACAATCATTAGGATTGAAAATCCACTAGCGAGTAAGGAAGGACCTGCAACATTGATTTGTAAAAATGTCAAATGGCAACATTAATGTCCCAATCCTAGAATTTAGAGGAGACAACTATGACTACTGGTCAATCAAGATGAAGCACTTGCTCATTAGCAAAGGTGCTTGGGAGATTGTGGAGGATGGCTACACAGAGCCAACCGATTGGAGTAATGTTCCAACTTTCGATAGACAAGCAACAAGAGAGGCACAAAAGAAGAACAGTCTTACAATATTCTACTTGCAAACAACCTTGGATGAGAGCATTTTCCCAAGGATTGCAAGTTGTGCATCAACCAAAGATGCATGGCAAGCTCTAAAAGAGAGCTATGAAGGCAACACTCAAGTCAAGCAAGTGAGATTGCAAACTCTAAAAATGGAGTTTGAGAATCTCAGGATGAAGGAAAATGAAAAGGTTGGAGACTATTGCATGAGAGCCAAAGCATGTGTTGACAAAATGAAGACTCTTGGTAAAGAAGTGAATAATGAAGTCATTGTAAAGAAAGTGTTGATGACACTTTTACCCAAATGGAACCAAATATCCATTGTAATTGAGGAGAGTAAGGACTTGACTATTGATCCTCATGGGTCTTAATGCCATGAGGAGAGATTCTTCCTAAATGTTGGGGGAATGGAAGAAAAAGCATTTTCATCCAAATAAGGTGAATCTAGTTCAAGAGGAAGAGGCCAAGGAAGATGCCAATGGAGAGGAAGAGGTAGATCTTCTTCAAGAGGTAGAGGTAGTTTTTCTCCAAGAGGAGGAAGAGGTGGCTTCCAAGAAAGAGGAAGAGGTGGCTTCCAAGAAAGAGGAAGAGGTGGCTCTCACGAAAGAGGAAGAAGTAGCTATCAAGGAAGAAGTAACAAGCAATGTTACTATTGTAACAAGTATGGGCACTTTGAAAAAAATTGTAGATTGAAAGCATCACATGGAGGAAGAAGCAATAATGCACACTATGGTGAGGAGGAGGACTTGTCAATTTTGTTTTTGTCGTATGGCAAATCTGATCAAAATTTGAATGAGACATGGATTCTTGATATCGGATGTTCCAATCACATGACCGACAAGGAGGAGTTGCTATCTACAATTGACAATTCCTACAAGTCCAAGATCAAGCTTGGAGATGACAAAGCATTGCAAGTTGAAGGCAAAGGAACCATGGAGGTACAAACTAATTAAGGTAAGAAGAAAGTGATTGATATTTACTACACTCCAAATTTAAAACATAATTTGTTGAGTGTTGGGCAAATCATGGAAAAGAATTTTAAGCTTGTGTTTGAAAACAATAAGTGTGAGATTTTTGATAAGAATCATGGGCATAGGCACGTCACTACTATTCCCATGACCAAGAATAGATTGTTTCCTCTAAATTTTGGAGAAGAAAAGAATGATTTTGCATGTGCAGCCATTGATAGTAAAAGTTGGCTATGGCACTTAAGATTTGGCCATGTAAATTTTCCTAGTTTGAGGAAAATGGTTTCTCAAGAGATGGTATATGGGCTACCTAAAATTGATGCTCAAAAAGGCGTGTGAAGGATGTGCTTTGGGCAAGCACTCAAGGATGAATTTTCCAAAAGGTAAAGCATGGAGAGCCACTTATCCCCTTCAATTGGTACATTATGATATTTGTGGGCCAATGCAGACTCAAAGTATTGGTAAGAATTCATACTTCCTCACCTTCATAGATGATTTTTCAAGAATGTGTTGGGTTTATCTTTTGAAGACAAAGGATGAGGCATTTGATTGTTTTAAAGATTTTAAAAATCATGTTGAAAATCAAAGTGGGCACTATGTAAAATGTTTAAGGACTGATAGGGGAGGAGAATTTTTTTCAAATGAATTTCTTCAATTTTGTAAAGATTGTGGTGTTAGAAGTCAACTCATAGTTGCTTACACACCACAACAAAATGGTGTGGTTGAGCGTAAAAATAGAACAGTGGTAAATATGGCAAGAAGCATGCTATAAACAAAGAGGTTAACTAATATGTATTGGGTTGATGCGGTAAGGACTTCCATTTATATTTTGAATAGGAGTCCTACTTCTAGCTTGGATGACATCACTCCATATGAGGCATGGTATGGAAGGAAACCAATCTGTAAGTCATTTCGAGTTTTTGGTTGCTTGGCTTATGCACATGTTCTCGATGAAAAAAGGAAGAAGTTAGATCCCAAAAGTGAAGCATGCATATTCCTTGGGTATTGTGAAAATACCAAAGCATATAGGCTCTTTAATCCAAATACACACAAGGTTGTCGTGTCTCGAGATGTGATTTTTGATGAAGGGGGAGTTTATGGTCATCAAAAAGGCCATATTGAGAAGTCAAAATTTGTTTTGACTGGTGGTATTATTGATGATGATGAGCAGCCCACTAATGTTTTAGTTCCAAGTGCTACTAATCCACCAAGTAGCCCCTCATCTAGCTCTCCAACAAGAAGCCCTTCATCTAGTTCTCCACCAAGCAACCCCTCATCTAGTTCTTCAGTTTCAAGTGCAAGTTCAAGTCCACCAAGGAAGGTAAAAAGCTTAAGTGACATTTATCGAAGGAGTACTATTCAAAAAAATGAATATTTCACACTATTGAGTGAAGATTCTCCAAGTAATGTGTTGAAAAGTAAAAAGCTCCAACAAAACCATCCATCCTCTCAAATGTTAGATACAAATATTCAAAGAAGAGTTACAAGAAGTCAAGCACAAGAGGTAGATCAAGTGGTGAAAAGACTTGAAAACTTGCATATGTATGGTGATGAAAATGATGGTAAGCCAAAGGTGATGTTGTGAATTATGCCTTAATGTCTCTTGTTGATTTAGAACCATCTTGTTATGAACAAGCATGTACTAATGATGTATGGATGAAGGCAATGAAAGAAGAAATGAACTCCATCAAAAAGAATGATACTTGGGAGCTAGTCGAGCTTCCAAAAGGCAAGAAAGTTGTGGGCTCTAAATGAGTCTACAAAACAAAGTATAACTCTGATGGAAGTGTGGAGAGACACAAAGCAAGACCTGTGGCCAAGGGGTTCACACAAAGGTATGGCATTGATTATGATGAGACTTTTGCTCCAGTTGCAAGACAAGAAACAGTGAGGATGGTTCTTTCTATTGTTGCTCATAAAAGCTGGAATGTACATCACTTGGACGTAAAAAGTACTTTTTTGAATGGATTCTTGGATGAGGAGGTTTATGTGCAACAACCTCAAGGATTTGTAGTTCAAGGTAAGGAGAATCTTGTGTACAGGTTGAAGAAGGCCTTGTATGGTCTTAAGCAAGCTCCAAGAGCTTGGTATTCAAGAATTGATGGGTACTTCCATCAATATGCTTTTGTGAGAAGCAAGAGTGAGCCAACCTTATACTATAAGAAACAAGGTAATGATATTCTCCTTGTTTGTTTATATGTGGATGACTTGATTTACTTAGGTAGTAATCCTAAGTTGAATGATGACTTCAAGAATACCATGATGCATGAATTTGAGATGAAAGATCTAGGCTTGATGCACTATTTTCTTGGTATGGAGGTGTATCAAAGTGATAGTGAAATTTTCATTTGTCAAAACAAATATGCCAATGATATGTTAAAAAAATTTGGGATGAAAAATTGTAAACCTGTTGCAACACCAATAGCTCATGGTGAGTTGTTGAGTAAGGATGGTGGAACTGAAAAAGTTGATGTGACCACGTATAGAAGTATGGTTGGAAGTTTGATGTTTCTCACCAACACTAGACCAGACATTGCATGTGTTGTATCACTTGTATCAAGGTATATGAGTGACCCTTCTGAATTACACATGAAAGCTGCAAAAAGAATACTGAGATATGTAAAAGGTACAATGGATTTTGGCATCCATTATTGTAAAAATGAAGATGTAAAATTGTTTGGTTTTAGTGATTTAGATTGGGGGAGTAATATAGATGACAGGAAGTCTACATCGGGTAATTGTTTCAGCATTAGGTCTGGTTTAATCACTTGGAGCTCAAAGAAACAAACTACGGTTGCTCTCTCTTCCACCGAAGCAGAATACATTCCAATAACAAGTGCTAGTGCTCAAGCATTGTGGTTGAGGAAAGTCCTTGAAGAAATTGGACAACAACAATATGGTCCTACTACATTGTATTGTGATAAAATGAGTACTATTCAGCTAGCATATAATCTAGTTCATCACAACAGGTCAAAGCATTTTGATATGAAGTATCACTTCATCCGAGACATGGTTGAGAAGAAGGTGATTGAATTGCATCATTGCAACATTGAAAACAACATTGCATATTTGTTCACCAAGGGACTTGTCAAAGCTCAATTTTTGAAGCTGAGGAACTTCCTTGTCAGTCCCCTCAACTTCAAGGGGGAGTATGTTGGAGCTTGACTGATTTCTATTATTAGTGTGTTTTTCTATTTTCATGAGGCAATATTCCCTGTGAATATCTCCAGTTGTAATAGGTAATATTTAGGTGGTTTGGTGTGATTCTCATGTATTTGTCTTTTACCCACTTGGGAGATTCGTCAGTTATATTCCCAAGCTATATATTGTAATGACTTATCATGAATAAATCAGTTCACTAATTCTGGCTCACAACATTCTGGTTTCCTTTCTAAGGCATTCTCTAGTGCGCCTTTGTCAATGTTGCAATTAATGATCAAGCTTTACAATCAACTCCTATCCATGTGCCTCTTATATGTAGCAGCGGCGGCTAGTACTCATCAAACCTTGAGTGAACTCAGGTTTCAAAGACTATGGCCATTAGTACAATGTTATTTGTAAGTGTTTCAATGTAGTTTTTTATATTATTTGATATTTTTAATTTTTATATTTTTCCTAGTTGTTCACTATCCGATAAAGGTTTATTATATATTTTATTTAATAATAAATAAATATTTATTTGATTTATGAGAAATATTATTAGAGATACCATATGACTTTTATTGTAGTACTCAAACCCAATTTTAAATAGATAAAAGAATATTTTAAAAAAATAAAAAATGTTGTTCATGAGATTTAAACATGTAATAAGTAAATAATCTTTATTTGATTGTAATTTGGTTTGGGTATGACATGAGTTAAATCAACAACCTTTTTGTTTCACAACATTATAGTTTAGGTGTTGCATTAATTAAATGGATAACATTTGTAGCAAAAGTATATCCAATAATTATTTGATCATTGTATCACAACTTATATTAGCAATGGACAAAATGAGAAAAAATAAATCTAAGTGTTCACTTCATTTTTTTATTTAAAAATTTTAATTCTTAGAATATAATGAAAGGAGCTCTAAAAGTAATATATACCTCCTACCACTTCTGGAAGTAATATGTCATAACAGAACAAATATATTGTACAATTTCATACATGTTAAATCCCTAAAAGGGCATGGGCTCTTTTCAAGTTTGGGATTGTATATACCATATCAAACATTTAGAGGCTTACTATTAGCTTTGGAATGAGAAATAATTTTTCCAAGATACTAATTGAAAGTAAGAATGTTTCTTATCAACTAATTGAAATAAGATACAAATTATTATTATTTTTCCAACACAATAAGGAAAATAATAATTTTTTATTAATCATTACATAAACGATTGTGACGCTACATATAATGTTTGTAAAGCATGCAAAGTATTCTAGAGAAATTTCCTTCCTCTCGTTCAGGTGATCTCTCTTCTCCTTCTCCTCTCACCCTTTCCTCTTTAATATTTTGCTCTCTATTTATAAGCATGAGAACAATGACTCTCTAGCTACACTCGATGGTTGAACTTTCATTTATCCTTGAAAACAATAACTATGCATGATGGTGGACTTGCCATTCTTATCCAATATTTTGCATGGAATTTCCAGCTAGCGTCACTTATCCAGTATTTCACATGGATATTTTAGTTGGCATCACTTATCCAGTATACACATGGATGAGAAATTTCCTTCCTTTGTGTTTTGTGTTTTCTCCTTTTCTTATCCTCTTCTCTTTAGATTTTTGCTCTTTAATTATTAGCACGAGAACAATTATTTTTCAACTATGCATGATTGTTGAACTTCCAGTTTTCCCTAAAAACAATGATTGTTTGGCTATGCATGATGATTGCTAGTTTTGTGTTAATCATTCTTCTCCAATATTTCACATGGAATTTCCAACTAGCATCACTTATCTGGTTGCCACATGGATGCTCCCACATCAATTATCTACAATGCCTATACTGTGATGTGTAGAGTTACATAGGTCCATCTTGCAACCCTCACCAATAGGTACAAAGCTTAGCATGTGACACTAGGTGCTAATAAAATGAGTGATCAATGGAGGCTATCAATCACTTTGTCTAAAACAAAAATTCCAAATCAGGTTTATGCACAAACCATTCATAAATTATTTTCTACGAAAGGCAAAAAGCATTTACAAATGCATTGAAGGAAGTAAATTGATTCATTACTTATAAGGTAATTCTTATTGAATTTGTCTTAAAATGCATTTTAATCTATGAAATTCTAATTCCCATCCTAGGTATTATAAGATACTTTGATAATGCAAAGAGCCATTTGAAGTTGTAGACATATATGTTAAGAAATATGGTTATTGCTTTAGAGATATTGTAAAAACTCAAAATATTTTCAGTTTTGTTGATTACAAAGTTGACATGACCAACTCTTTTATTAAAGTGATAAAATATTTATATTTGGTTATTGTTTAGTATTAGGACATGTCGACAAGTAAATGTGACTTGGTAAACTATTGCTTACAAATAGAAAACTTCTCATAATCTATGAATTTTCCTTTGCAATTAGTATATCATCAAACTTACTTCAAGATCCTAGGACTTAAAGACCTAGCCACTTTGGTTAAGGCCTTAATATTGTTTATATGAGTTTAATTAGAAAGAAGTTCGCAACCATTAGTGTTCCTCTTCCTCCCCACAACAAAAAGAAAAAGAAAAAGTATTGAAACTGCTTCCACCTATATTATATCATAACTCCTACAAGTGTTACATCATTTTTGACAACTAAGCATGTATTGAATGACAAGGCTTGAACCTAGGTCTCCTCCTTGAAAGTTGAGATATTTAATTGATTGAGCTATGACCTAAGATAAAACATGTTGTATTTCATTGATAGTTATAAAAAGGTGTTACAAGATGATGATGATATCCTTTCATAAATTTGCCCAAGGGCTACAAACAAAGGGTCTCCAATAGGAAGGATCCTAACATCGAACATCTTCGTGGCACTGCATGTGTTTTTTGTTAGATCCTTATAGTGGAGTGGACTTAACGGATGCATGCCACTGCTAGTCGTGTAGTTCCTCTAGACCTGCACAACCTTATAATTTTTTTAAAAACATTTGGGGGTCTGTCTCAATCAGACCCCTTATAAAAGTAGACAAAAAGAAATAAATAAACTAGCCCAATACATTATTGAAGTTATTGGAAATGAATGTAAATGATTGAAAATAGATATAATGGTGATACTTACAGAGTTAAAAATTGGTGGAAACCTTTCCCTAGTTGTTAGGAAGCTACCCTTAAAATATTGTGGCAATTTGAGTCTAGATGAGGAAGTTATGATTGAAATAGTGAGAGTGGGTCTGGTTGGAACTAGTTGCTGATTCATCCTGACTGTGTATTAACATTTGTTGGGAGCCCTCCTCTAATTGTTGTAGAGGTCTTGGTGTTTTTGAACCTCCTTCTTGTGTTTGATGATCTTTTGTACCTACAATTTAGGATTAATTTACAAAATAAGAGGGGTTGCAAAAGGAAGGCTTTGTATGCAAAGGAGGGTTAGCACCAAGGAGAGATAGAGTGAGAGCTTAAGTGGCCTCTAGGGTATTTGATAATAAGATAGGACTTAAGTGACCTATATAATTATTTTGGTAAAATTTTGGCACATGAATGCTTCCTTTAGTTTCCTCCTTGATGTTGTCAATCCCTGCAGAGTTTTTCTACCTTCTCTTGTTTTTATTAATGAAGGAAATGACTTTCTTTTATAGAAATTTATCAAGGTTAGAGGGGGATGAGGTGGCTTGGTGGGGAACATGGTAAGGTGGATGGAGTATGGGCCTTATTTGTTCATATGGGATGAGGTCAAATATTGGTGGGAAACAAGATAGAAAGAGAGAGTATGGGTTTTTCTTTTTCCATGTGGGGTGAGTGCCTAATGTGGAAAACAAAGCATGAGTTGGGTTGACCATGGTTAGGGAAACCTAGGGTAAGACAAGGTGGGATGGGTAAAGGATGGACTTTATTTGTCCATGTGGGATAATACCAAAGGATAGTGGGAGAAATATGGAAAGGGAGAATATGGATTTTTCTTTACCCATGTGGGGTGAGGACAAGACTTTTGTCTTATGTGGAAAATGGAGCATGAGTTAGGTTGACCATGGTTAGGGAAACCTAGGGTAAGACAAGGTAGGATGGGTAAAGGATGGGCCTTATTTATCCATGTGGGATGAGGCCAAAGGTTAGTGGGAGATAATATGGAAAGAGGGAGTATGGGCTTTGCTTTACCCATGTGGGGTGAGGATAAGACTTGTATTATATGGAAAATGAAGCATGAGTTAGGTTGATCGTGGTTAAGGAAACCTAGGGTGAGACAAGGTAGAATGGGTGAAGGATGAGCTTTATTGATCAAGGTTAAGAATTGACCAATATTGAGATGTGTGCTCTTGGAGTTAGGTTCACCATAATATGGAGTTTGACCAAGGTTGAGAGGTAACCAAGGTTAGGCTAGGGTGATTTAGGCTTAGGTGGTAGGTAGACTAGTCAAAGGGTAGACTAGGATGAGGTGTCCCTTGGTTAGACCAAAGGGATGGTCACATGGTGATCGGGGCTAGGTGTAGGAGAGGGCTTAGGTACACAAATGAGCTTAGTAAATAGTGAATATGAATGAATAATGAATAGTGAGTAGTGAATAAGGAAAAAAGTGAGATTTTTAGGTGTCTACATTTGCCCCTTTTTGTATTGCAATGTGTGAAAACATGGTGCAGTGCAAAAATGTATGACATCAGATTGGTGGTTGATGAGCGATTGATTATGGCCTTCTATAGAGCCATGGTGATTTTTTGAGGGAGGATACGTAGGATTATTTTGCTTCATGATCAATGTAAGATACCCCAATCATGGAAGGAACGAGTATCTTTGAAATTTTACCTTTGATAGCTTGTTGAGATTGATTTAATATGATGAATTGACCAGCCATGGGTAGGTATCCTCATGAAACTTCAATCAATTATAAGTGGGCTTAGTTCACCACCTTGATTAAGGGAGTTCACGAGTAGCCATACAAATATTGGCATGGAGCGCATCCAATTTAATTAAGATTTTGCTTTTGTTTACCCCAACAAAGGAGGGTTTGAGATAGTCTCTGGTAAAGTTTTTGGATAAACATGAATTCCAATATTAAGTGTTTGAATATTGAACATGCGTAAGACATCTATAATGTATGACATCCACCCCCTCAAATGATGAGGTGATGGTTGATGAAGCATAAAACGACGATGAAACGCTTGATAAAAATGTCATTGTACAATCGTAGTATGTAAATGAATGATGAAAATGAGGATTTGAGAGAAATGGATGAAAACTTGAGATCTTTTTAAAAGATGCAAGTAAATTTTAGGAAATAAAAATGCTAACAAAGTAGAGCTAAGACATGAAATCAAACTATGTTAAGAAAACAATGACAAAACATGAAATAAAAGTAACTCGAAGAAAGCAAAAGATAATGCGTGAAATAACAACTATTCTAAGAAAACGAAGAGATGACATGAAAAAAAACTAACCTAAGGAAGGAAAGAACATGACATGAAAATAAAGACTAACCTAAGAGAGGAAAGAGGATGACATGAAAGTGAAGAAGACCCCCAAATTGATTGATGATTGAGGGATGAAAGTGAAGAAGACTATGTACACCCTCAAGTTGATTAATGGGTGACAGTGCTTATCTGAGATGATAAGAGATATATGTATGGATGTGGGATGGATTATGAGGATGCGTTCAAACTGAGCAAGTGAATTGATTAAAAGTGAGGCAAAGGGGGTGAAGTGAAGTGCACATCATAAGGGATGATGATGTGGGGGGGCACGTGGCATGAGGAGGCATTAAGGGAGGAGGCACATGGCTAAAAGTGAGAAGGTTTCAAGCATGGAGGGGAACCATGTGGTCTCGAGAGACAAATAAGTGTTTGGCTATCGATAGTTGAGGAAGAATCATAAAAGGTAGGGGGGAAGGGGCATGTGACGAGAGGTGAGAGGGTGTCGAGCGTGGCAAGGAATCATGTGGTCCGAGGTGACTAAGAAGTATTTGATAGTGGGTTATTGAGGAGGAATCATAAAAGGTGGAGGGACATATGACAAGGAATGAGAGGGTGTCGGGTGTGGCAAAGAATCATGTGGTCCCAGGTGACTAAGAAGTGTTCGATATTGAGTGGTTGAGGAGGAATCATAAAAGGTGAAAGAACACAACGAAAAATGAGGGGATGTCGAACGTAGCAAGGAATCAAGTGGCCCTAGGTGACTAAGAAGTGTATGATGGTGGGCAACTGAGAATCATCTTGAATGATGTCAAAGATCTCAATGTAAAAGGTAAGGTGACCTGATTATTTATTTTGGATTGTTGATCGATTGGACACTTACCGTTAATCGAAGGTGTAATTCTAGATCTACATCTAGACCGCTTATTATGTCTTGATGGTGGTTGAAATTCTAGATCTAGATCAAGATCACTAATTGCACTTCATCGAGAAATATGAGGAATAAATAATTTATAGAATTTCATTCAACACTTAGGGATGTGAAGTATTGGCCTTTGGAATACTCATGTCATTCAATTTTATCATTCTTGTTGTAGAGATTTCATTCAATTCAATTTTATCGTTAGTGTCAAAAAGAGCACGATGGGTTTCTTCATCTCTGTTTACTAAAATACCATCGAGTTCTTCAATGTTAATTTGGTATAATTCCGGGCCTTCATTTAACCACTTTTCACCCTTAAGAGATTTTTCCTCAATCCTTGTTCAAATTGCGATGTTTGGCTATGTTAATTCCCTATTGATAAGTGTAGCTAATGGCTTTACGAGGGGTCATGGTTGGAGGAGACTACTCATCCCTATGCATCATTCGTAGAGGTTTATCACACTACCCATTTGATTTAAAAAAATGCATAATAATTATGATCATCCAACCCTAAGGGCTAAATGGATTGGTAGTTGTTTGTATGTCCAGGCACTTACCAAGAAAAGACCTAGGTTCAAACCTTTGGGGCATACCTGTTGCAAAGGTAGTAGTCAGATCTCTCTTTTTGGATTGTTTCCTTATTTCAACCCCTTGTTCCATTCTCAACTTCTTATAAGGATCACAAAGGAAAGGTGGCTTTATTATTAATCCATCTATGGACTTTGTATGAGATATGACTATGAAGTGAAACCTTATATTTTTTGTATGTTTGATATCTATGGTTGACTTATCAAGGGTTAATCCTTGCGACTTATGGATAGTTAGCTTCCATGATAACATAGGGACCTTTGAGACGTGTGCCCATGTTATAAATATGAATTCTTTGAGTATGTGTCAGACCAACGACAACAGTACAAATCTCGAACGACCAATGGTTTCCTCATGTTGAGTCGACAATAACGAGGTGGTATAGACTAGTTAGGAGCAGCCCTTGTGGTTTGAACCCTACACCTAGCAATTACTAAAAATAGTGTGGATGTAACCAAATACCCTGTGTCAAAAAAATAATTATGATCATCCTTTATTGTGCTTTAAAAAATGATTCTTGTCAAGGGTGTAGTCATCCCCTATTATGCTTTAAAATATGAAAGGAGAAGGTTTTAATGTGGAATAACATTCCATCGTAGCAATATGCCATTGAAAATAAATAATTTGTATTATAGCAATAATTTGTGTAATTGTAAAAAGAGTTTGAACAATACACTATTATTTTTTTTAATGAAAAATTATTAGTATTTAAGTGTTCAGAGTCTAGATAAAAGAAATAATTAAGAATAAATTATATAAAAATTAAAACCTCTATTAAGATAACCAATTGTAAAAAGAGTTTGAACTATACACAATTATTTTCTATAAAAATTATTAGTATTTGAATGTTAAAAAAAATTAAGAATAAATTATATAAAAACTGAAACCTTTAATTAAGATGATAAATGAATTTCATCCATATAAAAACTGTGTTTATATGTTTTTTTTAATGGATTAAATGAGATTGAAATAGACCCCACCCATATTACATCATCACCACGTATTAATATTACAACAAAGCTTGGATATTATTTATGTATAAATTTCCTCTTTGAAATATTGAGAAATTTAACTAGTTTAATACCACTTAATTTAATAAGTTTACACATGTTTTTATAAAAAATCTAGGTCCCCTAAAACCTTAAACTCTAAAAAAATACCAATCCTTAAAACTATTGCAATAAACTTAAAACTTTAAAATTTACATTAATCATTTTATCTAACAAAACAATGCCAATAGATGTTTACAATTTTTTTAAAATATTTTGTAAAATCATATACAACAATCGAAATAGTACCAGATCAGTACAAGACGCGACTGTTTATCTTTCTTAAAATAAAGTTCATGCCAACTATGATGTGATGAGAATGCCTCTCTAGCGCTTTATAAAAAAAATATTCCAATCATGATACAATTATTTTCTACTTAAATTCTTAGAACGGGTCTGGGAACTTTTTTTTTTCCTCCCTATTTTAATTATAATTTTTTAAAAATATTTTTTAATATTAATTTTTTTTGAAAAATAATTTTAAAAAACTTGTATTAAAACAAAGATCATTTACAAGTTGGGATGAAACTTTTCTCAACCTTAGCCAAAGAGAACACATGTTTACAACAGTAAAATAAGATTTGCATTGGAACCAAATCTCTTAAACCATATTTCTACAATGATTTGTTCACTTGTTTACAACTATAAAAGAAGATCTACATTGAAGCAAAAATCTCCTAAATAGTATTTCTGGAATGATTATCCAAATTAGCTAAGCACTGGATTTGCTCACCAACCTGCCTAATCATCTCATCCTCAATAGCCATGTCACTGTGCCCCTGAATCCCTACCTCATTCTCAGTACCCATCTTAGCCAGGAAGTCTGCCACTTTATTTAGATCTCTACTCACATAAAATGGAATCACATCATCTAATTCCCTCTAGAATTCCTTAATTTGAGTGATAAGAATCCTCAACCTCCATGTTTTCAAAGCAAAGTTCCTCATGCAATCTAGAGCTCCAACCATTATTTGAGAATCTGATTCTAGGATTATCCTCCTGTGACCTTGTTTTACTGCCCAAAAAGAAGCAGATTCGATAGCTAAGGCTTCTGCTTCATTGTTTGTGGCTCTTCCCAAGCCTTGCAGTTCCCAATAGAGCATTGTTCCAACATGATTCCGACAAACCACTCCAATTCCAGCTCTACTCGGATTGCCTTTTGCAGCTCCATCAGTATTAATATTAATCCAACCTTCTAGGGGTGGTTTCTAACTAGCTTTGTCCTGCCCCTCTTGCACTTTAACTTCCTTCTCAATTGCCCCAATAACAACCTGAGTTTCCTCTTTAGCATATACTGCCACAGTTTCTGTGACTTTGCTCCAAATGACTTGCCAAACTCCATCTAAAGAAGAAAAATTTCTCTAAAAAATTTGGCATTTCTCTCCAACCACACTTGCCACCAAATAAAGTTTAATCCAAGATCCCAACCAATACAAAGAGCTTTAGATTTAAATCTACCCCTCTTCCATTTTTCCCAAATATTAATCCGATTCAAATCACCATTAACTTGAATTTTATAATATAAAAACCATCTCTCCCAGATCTAACGCGTGAATGGGCACTCAAACATCAAGTGATCAGTTGTTTCCTCACTCTTGTAGCATAAAACACATCGAGATGGACCAATGATTCCCCTACATTTGAGATTATCAAAAGTAAAAATTCCATTATGCATGAACTGCCAGACAAAAAAGTTTACTTTCGTCCAACCCTTAGACTGCCAAATATTTCTCCAATCCTCAACTTTGATATGTATGAGGAGGAGGCTCGGAAGGATCTTATCATATCCATCCTTCACTGTATAGACACCAAGGCTCCCATAGCCCCAAGCTAATTCATCCTCCTCATCTCTACCTGTGAGAAATATTTCTGCCAAGATTTTAGTCATGATGGGTGTCAAATTCGAAGGGATTGAAATTGGCCACTCATCCAACTTCTTAAACTGCTTAAACTTATAATTCCCCAGCTGACTAGTGTTGAAATAAATTTCAATTTGGACCCACCCCCTGGTTTCTATGGCTATTTTTATTGGTTGCAGTTAAGGAAATTCAACAATGATAGGTGGGTATTGATCCCATGAATCTGTCCAAAATCGTGCCTTCTCCCCTCACCCCACTTTCCAAAATAATCCATATTTTACTACCTGATATCCTAACTTGAGAGCCTGCCACACTAAGGATCCATTACCATCCAAAGGGAAACAACCCACCTCATTTGGGTTTACCTATCCCAAATATTTACTAGTTAAGATTCTACTTGAATAAAGAAGTTGGTTGGGAAATCCACCTCCAGTAAAGCTTTCCGACCAAAGCTTTATTATTTAACTTTGATCTTCTCTCCCAAACCTCCTTTTACCTTGGGTTGGCTTACTTTCTCCCAACCTACTAAGGCCC
Organism: Wollemia nobilis; assembly: GCA_028583015.1. Classification (NCBI taxonomy): domain Eukaryota; kingdom Viridiplantae; phylum Streptophyta; class Pinopsida; order Araucariales; family Araucariaceae; genus Wollemia; species Wollemia nobilis. The sequence continues at coordinate 195,195 of JAQPPZ010003059.1, read as the reverse complement.
ATTTCCTCTCTCCTTTTACTCCTTCCCATAAAAATTTTCTAGCCATCTTGTCCAACTCTTTCCATATGGTATGTGGGGCAGCAAGGATAGAAAATTTATAAATTGGCATGGCCTAAATGACTAACTGTAAAAAAGTTAATCTACCCCCATAGCTTAACCATTTGTGAGACCAATGATTAATTTTGTCCTTAATATAGTCCAAAATATTCCTCCAAATATCTATTTTTAGTTTTTTAAAATGCAAAGGGACCTCGAAGTATACCACTGGGAGATAAGTCCTTGTGAATCCCAAGATCTCTAAAATTCTATCCTGAAGCCTTTGATCAAGATTAAAAAAGACCACTTTGGTTTTTTTATCATTGATGACTTGGTTTGTAGCCCTAAGGTAGACATTAAGTGTATCTCTAATCATTCTTGCTTCCTTGAAGCTGGCCACTCCCACCAATTCTGTGTCATCCACAAACTGTAGGTGAGTCAAAACTTCCTCACCCACCTTGATACCTGTTAGCAAACCTTGTTGTCTTCTCCTCAAGATGAGTCTACCTAATCCTTCAACCAATATGAGAAAAATATAGGGAGATCAATGATCTCCTTTATGAAGGCCTCAAGTAGCTCCAAACGGTTGTGAGGGAAGACCATTGATTAAAACTGAGTATGTCAGAGTAGAAACACAACTCATGACCCATTCTATCCAATCCTGAGAGAAACTAAAGTCTGCCATCATCTTTGACAAGAAGCTCCACTCCATCCTATCATAAGCCTTTGACATATCTAATTTTATGAACATTCCTCTATTACCAAATGTTTGCATTGAATGGATTGCCTCCTGAGCTAAAACTACAACATCCAAGATCTGCCTACCCTCTACAAAACCCCCTTGCTCTGAGGAGATAATTCTATGTAGAAGAGGTTTTAGCCGCTCAGCCATTACCTTTGTGATTATTTTATATATGACATTGCATAAGGCAATAGGTCTATAATATGAAATATGTACCCCCTCCTCCCCTTTTGGAATTAAGGTAATGAAAGTATGATTTAATTCTTTAAGCATTCTTTTACTACCTTTGGACTCCTCTATAACAACCATTACATCCTTCTCCAAGTTATCCCAGAAGGCCTGAAAAAACTTAATTGGAAAGCCATCTGGACCTGGTGTTTTTCCAGTGCTCATTCCAAAGACTACATTCTTCAGTTCCTCTCTATCAATGGGTTTAAGTAGGGCCTGATTTTCTTCTTCAGAGATAACAAAGGGTATGACAACAATAACTTCTTTTTGAGCCTCTTCATCTTGCACCATACTTTCCTTAAATAGTTTAGAAAAAAAATCCATTGAATGGAAATGCATACCTGGAATTGTATCAAAGGAGTGTATGTTCTCATATTGAAGAGCTTCCATGTTGTTCATCTGTCTCCTAACACAAGCAGTCCGATGGAAAAAATTGGTATTTTTATCACCTTCTAATAACCAAGTGGTTCTTACTCTCTGTTTCGAGTAGGTCTCCTCTTGTTTGTCAATGTCCTTAACCGCTTTACGCAATGCATCATCCTCTTCTTTGAGCTGCTCTATAATTGTTCCTTCCCTAAAGTGTTTTTGAACCTCATACCATATGGCCACCAATGGAGCTCTTTGGACCCGTAAGTCTGTCTTGTTAGCTCGCCTCCATTCTTTCAGTTGATCTTTGACATAATGAAGTTGTTTGTGGAATCTAAACATTGTTGTCCCATATGTTGGGTGACCTTCTTCCCACCACTGTGGAATTTTCTTTCAAAGTTCCTCTTTTTGTAACCAAAAGTTTTCAAATTTAAATGGTTTGTGATGCTGCATTGTCTTGATCCTTCCTTCCAACAAAATGGGAAAGTGGTCTGAAACTAGACCCTCCAAAATCTAAAATTTTATATTCCATTTTACAAATGCCTCCTCTGAAACCAAAAAATGGTCTATCTTCACCTTCCTGCTATGTGGCTCCCTCCTCTTATTAGTCCAAGTATAGTTGGTTCCAAGGCATTTAATATCCTCCAAGTGTAATGCATGGACTTGGGCAATCATAAGTCGATCCCCCGGGTCCAAAATTGGGGTTCCCCCTTCCTGATCTCTAGAGGATAATTTAGCATTAAAATCCCCAACAATAATCCGAGTCTAACTCTTCCCTTGAGACTCTCATGTTATGCACAACTTTCCATTGATGCATCCGACCATCTAGGTTTTGAGCCCCATAAAAAAATGTGATTAAAACATGTTCAATTGTGACATTATTTCTAAAATGTGATGTGAGAACACCCCTCCAAGCTATATGTTCTATTGCAGTCCATTCAAGAGAGTTCCAAAGAGTAACTATCCCCCTTGAGGTCCCTTGGGCAGCCATTTCCATATGACCAACACCCCTCCAAAGTCTGTTAACTGTTTTACACATAAGATCCAATGACATTTTTGTCTCCTGGATAAGCAAAAAATCTTTTTTACATTTTTCTAAGAGTCTTCGAACAATAGATTGATGGGTTCTACTGTTTAAACCCCTAACATTCCATGATTGTATAATCATTGGTTACCTTGAGAGCAGTAAAAATCTATTGGCCTCATCGATCCTCCAGTGATCATTTTGTCTCCTTGAACTGTTATCAATTCCTTATTTGATTTTCTACCCACTCCTTAAGAGCTACTATTTTTTGATCTCTTTTCCACCTGAGTTATCCCTAGAGTTGGCCTTTCTTTGTTATTTTCTACTATGCCCATGCTGACATCCTTAATTATTGGTTGCTCTTGGTTATGCACTATCAATGCCCCTACACTATTTGACTACGGTAACTCACTGTACTCAATTACTTGCTCTATGATGGAGGGAGATGAAAGAGGAGCTTGAACATGGCTGTTATTATTTTCATTATTCCCATCCACTCCTTCCATGAATTTTTCTTCTTCTTGGTCCATTAGTGTCTTAAATATCTCATACCTATTGGAGGGCTTGAGTTGGGTTTGCTCTTTACCATATTTTTTATTTTGCCTTCTCCTTCTTTTGGGTTGTTCAAAACCATCTCCCTGTGCTTCTTTACCCTGAGAAATATCGGTTGGTTCTTTGTTGATTGTTGACTTACCCTCAGGAATATTTTACATTCCTAGAGGAGCCTCCATTTTTATGTTCAAATTATTTGGGCAAGATCGGGCCAAATGCCCATATTTGTGGCAAACTCTGCATCTGAAGGGCAATGCTTCATAATCCAGTTGTTGAATCCAAGATAGTCCTACAAGTTCAAGTTCCACCTCTGCCGGTAGAGGTTGGCTAAGATCCATTTCCACACATAATCTTGCATAAACAGTTGTGTTTCCTTCTATTGTGTCTTTGGAAACACCCAAATGTCTTCCAAGGGAATTATCGATAATTTCCAATACCTGCTCACTCCAAAACTCCATTGGAAGTGCATACAAATGGATCCAAATCGAGACAATAGTGGGTTCAGTTCGAGGATCAAATCCCACTCTCCAGGGTTGAACAAATAATCTTGCCGAACCATGATTCCTCTTTTCTTATTCGAAAGCCCTATTTCTATCGGCAAGTTAAGAAAAACTAACAATAAAATATCCATTGCTAATAAACCACAAAGAATACTCATCAAGAGGCTCCTAGTTTTACCGGACCCAAGAATGCAAAAAATTCAGGGTAGGGCTAATACCCATGAATTTACAGATCAAATCATGATTGGCTCTATATAAAACTGTTTCGACTATCCTTTGCTCAATGACAATCTTTGGCCTTGATTCTGACTATGGCAAGCATCCATTAACTCGTTGAAATTTTGATCTATTTCCAGCAGCCGTAAAGAGCATTTTTAATGCAATTTTTTGTGCTTCTTCAGTATGTTATGGAGATTTATCTTTTAACAAATCTGCAAAAGAACTGTCTCTTTAGAAGAGGATCTGGAGGTGTCCCCATTGGGCCCTCCTGAGGCAAAAATATTGTCTTCAAATCCACAGTAACCAGAAATCTCTTGGGCTACCCAAGTGATGCCCTAGTTTTCTCTTTCTTTTAATATTATTTTGATATAAAGAAGTTGGTAATTTTTATTTTATTTTTCAGATTTAAATATTTTTAACTTTCTATAATTTTATTTCATCTTATTATTAGTAACTTGACATGCTTGATACCAACCATAATTTAATATTAGAATAATAATAGTAACACACTCAAATCACTCAAAATCCTTAATATTTTTTAATAGAAGATATCAGGGCACACCAAATTTTTATCTTTATTGTTGAAAAAGAAAATAAAAAATTATATATTGATTTTTAAATTATACAATTTAATATTTTATATACCTAGTTTATATGTAACACGAAGTTATTTTTAAAAATAACTTTTAATTAATTAAAATATTAATATTATTTTATCTTAAATGAAAGTTTACAATTTTTTTAACTTTTAAGATTTAATAATATAAAATAAGTTTTATAAAATTGGAACAATTAAAAATATATATATATATTTTTTATGATTGTTTTAGTTAATTCTATTATATATTGTTATTGTATAGCAACATCTTTAAGATTTTTATTTTTATTACATTTGTGTGGTTTATAGCTCTTATATTACTGGACATTGGGTTTTCCTTTGTATAAATTTATTAAGAGTGTCAGAAATTCTTGTTAACTTAGGTATTGAAATTAATTGGTAGATACACAAGGCCACATTCTTTAGGTTTTTTATATATTCATTTTGATTACTTGCATCTATATTAATGAGGCTTTGACATCCATATTGAAATTGCTTTAGCAATGAGTTAATTAAGTGAAAAAGTTAATAGAATTTGTTGAGGTTTCAACTCTATGAGAATGCATTTTATATACGTGGGTGTATGTATATGTTGCTTGCTATTCAAATCCAACCTCATAGTAGGTAGCCCCTAGATTAGCCCCTAGTTTAGCCTCTTGAACCAACTTCTCAATTTCTAACTTAAGTGCATATTTGTAGGGTTTATTGTTAGGTGGCAAGCTACTTGATACCAATGGTAGTGCATTATCATAGGAACAATGTGGAGGTAATTCCATTGTTTTTGAAAATTGCATTATGTTTACTCAAAATGAGTTGCAAATCCCTTTGGGGTTCATCTACTTTTGAAGTCTATGGTTGAATTGCAAACAATTGGGCTACTACCCAATATTAGGAGTTTCTTAATAACGTATCCATATAACTTGAATTGTAATTTGTGGAGATGTTGTTATGAACCACAAGGAGTGTAAGACTTCCCATTCTACGAGAATTGCATCCATAATTTGACAAAGTTCTAGGCTATTATTACCAAGGTACAAAGGGATTGTGCTCCCAGCACAACATCACATCCTTCGAGTAGAAGAGCAAACATATCAATTTTGAGGTCATAGTCTCCTATTTTCAACTTAACATTTTGGCATTTACCCTTACAAGGTAATGTTCCTCCATTTGCCACCATGACTTCAAAAGAGTTACAAGCATGCGTGTATGTAAATGTTTTCTTGCTTAGCTACTTAGGGATCAATAAAATTATGTGTACTACCTGAATCAATAAGAATCGTAATTATTTTTCCTTTAAAGAATCCTACTACCTTCATCATCTAAGGGGTTGAGATTCCTACAAATGCATGGACAAAAATCTCTAGTTGTGGATCTTCTTGTGCTTCACCCCCATCCTAAGACTCTTCCTCCTGTTGTTCTACTTCTTCATCAAGTATTTCATTCATTGTTAAGTCATCCACATCTAACAAAAATAATTTTTATTGTACACATTTATACCTGAAAAATTCTCATCACAATTATAACATAAGCCTTGTGATCTATGGGCATCCATTTCCTCCCTAGTCAATTACTTGACTGGTGGAGATTTATTGCTAGTATTCGATGTAAACTTTGATAGAAATCTAGGTTTGACCTGAAAAATTTTAGATGATTGCCTTTGGGTAAAAAAAAGTTCTTCCGCTAGTCTAGCCAATCTTATGGCTTACATCATAAACTATGGTTTGAAAATTTTTACTTCTACCTTGATATCATCTTTCAACCCATTGATAAAACAACTCGAAAAAAATATTTCATTCAAACCTTTGTCCTACTTTCCAATTTCTCAAATTGACTCTAATATTCCCGAACAGTAAAGTCTATTTAAATTTTTTGTTAAGGCTCTTGTAAAGTCTTCATACTCACTAGGTCCAAAACTAGTGAGTAATTGAGACTGAGAGTATTCCTAAGAAGGGTCAGGAGTCATGTTTAGTAACCATTGATACCATTGTAGGGCCTCAAATTCAAAGGATCCCATAGTGACCCATAAATATTAAGGAGCATTATGGATTTTGATGAATTGATCTACCTGACACAACCAACCATCAACATCCTTGGGAAAGTCCAATTTGGGCATTTTAAATAGGGTATTAGTGTCAAAAAGAGCATGATGGGTTTCTCCATCTCTATTTATTAAACTACCATCCAATCCTTCAATGTTAATCTATTGGTATAATTTCATGCCTTTCTTTAACCGCTCTTCATCCTTAAGGAATTTTTCCTCAATCCTTGTTTTGACTTTAAGCTAGTCAGATTTTAGCACATGCATGTGATTTTTTATTTGTCTCATTTCTATTCCAATGTGACATTTGGCTCTGCAAGTTACTAATTATTTGATTTAATTGTTCCATATATTGGCTTTGTTCCAACTCTCTCATTGCTCTTCTGGTCCCTCCAACCATATACTTGTGATTTGGACTACCCAAATTGACTTACTAAAAATATAAGTGTCATTCTAAGGCTTATTATTTTTAGTAATGGTTTAAAAAATATTTGGGTGTTATATATCAAAACAATTAGTTTGAAAAGACGAATCCAATGGACTAGGTCTCGTAATGACATTTTTTGACACCCCAAACAATTTTTTTATTTTCTCCTAAAACTTTCCTTCACCTAAAAAAAAAAATTTCTTTAGTTCTCGACAACTGCCATATTAGTTACTAGTCAATATTTTATCCCCAAGTACCTTGTCAGATTCTATCATTGATATTGCTTTGTTTGACTCTATACTAACTATTATTGACAATTATCTCAAAAGACTCTATTTTGATTGTTACTAACAACTATCTATTTGACATTAATAATTGCCCTAACAACTTGCCTTATTTGACTTTCTTCTCAATTGTTACTAATCCTAATAGTTTCTTCAACAAGGATTTTTTTAAAATATAGTCAAATTCATGTTAGGTGTAGTCTTCATAGTGTTAGTCTTCATAGTGTGTTCAAATCTATGGTTAGGTTTTTGGATGTGTAACATATGACCGTAATAGGATAACACTAGGCTAAGGTGTGTGCATTGTCCCTAGCCCTCTATTATACTGCAACGACAAACAATAATGCTCGAACCAATATTTTAGGTCAGTACTCAAAGGAGGGTTCCACACATACCCTTGAGTGCACTACCTAACTCTCTTATAGTACATGAGAGAATTCATCTTGAGTGTTGTGCTCAATGCACTATGGATAGATATATGATAAAAATATTCATATAGTTAAAGGTTTCTCCTAATCCTAAGGGGGTCTCCTCATATACCCGAAGATACATGGGAGCTTAAGTCCATCTATGGGTGTTGTCCAAGTCCTGGGTATTAGAGCTCAATCGCTTCTCCCTTCACTAGACGTTTTATGGGTAATCTAGATTAGCCAATAACGATAACTCCTCCGTGATATTTTAAAACCCACGACACAGGGTTTCTAACCTATTAAACTAAAGGCAAAGGAAAAAATAGCTCGATTTTTTTCTTTTTTTTATAGAAAAACAAATAGGAAAATGAAAATAAGAAAAGTTTATACCTAACAAGTGAGTTAACATAAATTGTTTGCACTACAATAAGGCATGGCCCTAAAAAGCACTCTAATACCACTTGTTATGAACCTTGCAGTAAAATGAAAACACATTCATACAATATTTCAACAATAATATAAAATGAGCTTGAAATTAACACAATTGCAAGATTAAATGGAAGTGTAATAGATTATATACAAAAAAATAAGAACACATTACAAAATTACACGCCTCTTCAAGGGTGCAACCTCCTTAGACGTAAAGGTTCAATACAACAAAATATGAGATGCCTTCATCTATTTCCCCTCGTTTTTTTAAAGAATCTTCATAACCCTAAGTATAACGCTTAAGGGTTGGATTCACTTGCAAGTGGCCACCGAAGCTATAATATTCTACCAAAAAAGTAGTTATATTCTTTATAATTATTACATTAAATGGCCCCACTTGTCTAGGCACCTCAAATACCACATACAAATTACAAAACATTACATAATATTATCAAGATAGGGTCCCCATATTAGGAAGGGGTTAATTATATAACAAGGTTAGGATGGGGTCCTAACAAATTTATTCTACTATTACTTATTGTGTATAGGATGAACCTCGACCTTCTTTGAATGGACTGATACCTAAGTGAGTTCAAACTCTCCTTTAGGATGCATGAATTTTTCTTGAATAAAAATTGCAATGAAAGCATCATTCTTATCAATATTTGATTTTAAAGGTTGATAACTCTAGAAATCATCTCACTTACTCCAAAACAAGGGGTGTATTTAGTGGGAAGATGTCATGTTGTCAAAAATTAGTCTCTAATGAAGAATCAAAATTTGGTGTTGGTTTCACTCCTCAAGGAAAATAATGTGGTTGGATGTAACTAGGCCTGCAAAATGAAATCCTATGTAGATGGTTAGATTGAGAAGCACACAACACACCTTACTATAAAGTTTTTTTAGGAGTCAGTTGATTACATAGAGACCTTTAATCCTATGAATCGTATGAATTTCATGTAGATGATTATTTATATTGTTTCTTCCTATGGATGGATAGTTTATCAAATGGATGTGAAAAATAATTTTCTTGATAGGAAACCTTAGAAGGAAATTGATATGTAGTAGTTGCCCACCTTCACCTTGGATGGACCTACTCCTCTCATTTATCGACTTAAGAATTTCGTAGATGGGCCTAGGCATGTGCCTTGTGCTTTGTTTGAGAATATTTATTACTTATTTTTCAATTATGAATTTTAATGGTGTGGGGTAAAGCATGATATTTAAATTGAACATTATCATGGAAAATTATTGTTAATGTGTTTAATGTTGATGATTTTATCATCATGGGAAGCTCAACATCCTTAATCTAAGAGATAAAACTATCAATACAAATTTGAGAGGATAGATTTGGATGTTATTAAGGATTCAAATTGATCAACCACCTTTTGAGATCACTATTTCATAGCCTAAGTAAGTGTTGGATATTATATAATAATTCAAGATGGAGGAACACAATCCCAAGTATACTCCATTTGCTTTAGGTTTAAAGCTCTTGAAAATTATTCTACTCCTTTGGTTTATGTTACCATGGAACGAAATATTACCTTTGTTATCATCTATTATTCCCAATATATGAATTTATATCATGAGAATCATTGGATAGTAGCTATGCGGATATTGCAATATATCAAAGTTACCTACTAGATAGAAATTCATTAATCTATTAGGGATATTCCTATTCCATGGGGCTACTTTAATGTAGATTGAATATGTGATGTTGACCAATGATGATCTACTATTAACTTTGTGTTCTATATTGGTTTTCGATTGGTTTGTTGGTATTATCATTAGCAATACACCATATATCAGTCTTTTATGGAAGTTGGATATTATGCTACCAATGAGTCCTTGAAATATCTTTGATGGATATTGATGATTCTTGATCAATTGGTCTTCCTAGGTAGTTTCTTGTTACTTTATATCATGATAATTATATCTCCATTAGACTTATTTGCAATCCTATTTTCCATTAATTGACAAAGCACATTAAAGTGTAAGTACACTATGTTTGTTATCTATAACTTATGAGATGATTGACCTAGTCTATGTGCCTTTGATACAATAATATGTAGATATCCTGACCAAGTTTATGATAAAGGTAACTTTTGTACAAATACAAGATTGTCTTGGTGTAGGATAACATCAATTAAGGAGGTTAAATAATTTATATATTTTCCTATGGGCCCATAAGCAATTTAGTAGATGAATTTATTGTATTATAATATTATTATCCATTAGACCCACGTTTTGTAGGTGAGTTGGAGAGGGTAGGGAAATTCTCCAAGGGAGGTCCCTCGTTCGAATCCCGACCCTACCAAACGCTCAGCGGGTAACCAAAATCTAGTTGATAATGCTAGTGCGGTTAGGACTGGGCGTGATTCCCGGATGATTTTGATGGTGTAGAACCCCTTGGTCATGGTTTCTCAGACCAAGGCAGCCTTGCAAGGGGTTTTCACTAAATTCAAAAAAAATATTATTATCCATTAGGTTAGTTCTTTAACCTTGACATTAAATAACTTATAGTATGGGTATTTGTATACCTTCTTATCCAATATTTTTCTCATCAATTCGAGACAATTCTTTACTCATTAATTAGATTTATTGGTGTCTAATAGCACTTTTTATATCTATGTTTTGTTTATATGTAATTTACTTTTGCTTTGTTAAGTAATGTGTTGATTCTATTTGTTCATGAATATATTACAAATTGCAATTATAAAGAAGTTTAGAGGCATGGCAATGAAGATCAAGATAATAACTAGAAACATCTTAATTGATAATAATTAATAGTAAAAAATTTAGATTACACTACAAATAATTAAATATCGCCATATTACATATAATCATTTAATTATTGTTTGAGATATAGTTACACAACAATTAACTATGTAAACCATATAAATCAATAATTGAATATATATATATATATATATATATGTGTGTGTGTGTGTCCTTGTGGGACACTGTAGTGGTTTGGCTTTGGGCTTGCTTTCTAAGACCCAAGTTCAAATTACGATGGTGTGTGCATGTGTGTGACTGGGCTTGTTACTATATATACAATCTAACCTGGTATTAATAATTAGCAAACTCACTTCATGTTAAGCTAATGCTACAATGATGCTAACTTTACATGCAAGGAAGTGTTAAGTTGATGTTATTATTTGATGTTATATTAGTGCTATGTGTCATGGGGTGTGAGTGAGATTGTTACTATATATATATATATATAATCTAACCTAGTATTTATATTTAGAAAACTCACTTTGTGTTGACCTAATGCTACAATGATTTTAGCTTTACATCCAAGGATCTCGAGTCATTTTTGGATGTTGGATAAAGATTTTTTTGGTCAACTATTTTATGTGTAAGGATTTGTGCCTAGGTATGGATTCTATTCTTTTTTTCCTATTTTTCAATCAATTTTATGGATGTTGTTCCTATGTTCTTTATTATCAACATTTTTGTGTGTATTATATAAGGATATCTATGGCATAACCAATTGTGGAGGTTTTAATACTTTTATTTTAGAACACAAATTCTTATCGGTTAATGCTTTGGCTCAACAACTTGAGAAGAAAGAGCAATGGTGTCAAGATATGATAGCTAACATATCTTTATTAGCATCCTTGGCAAGTAGATGAAGGTGTATCATGATATTGTAGAAGCCATGCAAGATAAAATTAGAAAAAAGATCAAAACAATTATGATAAACAATTGGTAATTATAAAGGTTCAACTTGGACATCTAATGCAAGGGATAAGATTCTATTATGTTACTAAATTTTAATAAATTGGTTCTAATGGTTATAGTTTTAGAGTGTGATATGGTTTGTAAGCTTATGCTAAATCATCAAGTTTTGCCTAATTGTTTATGTTGAGGTTTTTTAATTCTTTGTAATATTTTACTATGCATACTTAATATAAAAATAAAGTTAATTTTTTAGTTTGTAGAAACATCAAGATAATCAAAATAATTAATAATTAATAAGATTATAGAATAGTTAGATAGGAATAAGTGTGCAAGACTTGATACATTGTAAAATAGAGAGAACTAGAATAGTAAATATCAAAATCAAGGGGATGATAAAGATTGCTATTGTATAGACACAATATATTTTTGTGGATAATTAATAAAATTGTAAAATGATGCAAATAATTATGATAGACTAGTGAGATTGAAGAATGGTTAGATGCAAATAATTGTGCAAAATTTGATACATAACATTCCAGGATAAGGTTATGTGTAGTGAACTTTGTTGGACATATAAAAAATAATCATTCATCAATTTATAGTTGACCTAGTTGCAAGCTTATTGTAGTGATGAGGGCTTTGGTTTCTCTTTAAGAGGTTCAAGGTTCAAATCCCATTCAATATGAAGAGACCAAGACCCTTCATAAAATCTTTTGTATAATGATTAAAAAAAATTTATAATTGACCTTAGTTAAAATGGTTTTTTTAAGTTAATGCAAAAATCACCTCTTTAGAAGAAATTATTGTATTTAAATATTCATAACTTTAAACAAAAAAAAATTAAAATAAATTATATAAAAACTAAAACGTCTATCTCAAAAAAATAACAAACTTTATTTATACAATAATATTTATTATAGATGAATAAAAAACTCTAAATTTAGATGATCATTTTATTTAGTACAAAATAATCAATAAATAAAATTTACATACTATTTATTTATTTATTTTATAATATTATAATTAATATATAATAGTATTTATTTTATAATATTATAATTAATATATAATAGTAAATGCATGTGTATATTATTTGCTATTCAAATCTAACTTAATAATAAATATTTATTAAATAAAAAAATTATAATTATAATAATTATTTATTAAATAAAAATAAAATTAATTATTTAAAATAAAAACATAATTATTATTATTTACAAAGTACTTAGTACCTCCTTTGAACCATTAAGATGGTTATTAGTACAAGTGCCTCCCCACATCGCGTAGCGTATCTAAGCCCTGGTACTCCCTACTCCGGTAGCCTAATTTCCTCTCCGTGTGGGGCCCTGGTACTACCTACTCCGGTAGCATAATTTCCTCTCCGTGTGGGGCCCTGGTACTACGTACACCGCTTTAAGTCCTTTCAAAGAAAATACAACGAATTTTCCTGGATGGCGGCCCTGGTACTACTTAACCGCTTTAAGTCCTCCTTTCGAAGAAAATACAATGACTTTTCCTGGACGGCGGCCCTGTACTTCTGTATCGTTTGGAAATAAATAGAGTTCTACATTGGTCATTGTTTCTTTTCGACTCTTATACAAGGAGGTCACTTGTATTAGGGGTTACTTGCCTTCAATCTTAATAATGGATATATATAAGAAGTACTACTATATAAAAAAAAATTTAAATTTTAAATTTTTTTTATATAGTAGTACTTCTTATACATATCCATTATTAAGATTTTTAAATTTTTTTATATAGTAGTACTTCTTATACATATCCATTATTAAGATTGAAGGCAAGTAACCCCTAATAAAATAAAAACTTCTTATAAAATAAATTTTATAGAGTTAAAAACTTCTTATATTTAACATAATTGAAATTAATAAAAAATTTAGATGATTATATTGATTAATTTTATTTTAAATTGGTATTTTATATTAATTTTTTTAAGACATCTACTTTATTAATCTGTGGTTTATAATTTTTTATCCTAGTTGATATTGGTTTTCTCTTCTATATAAAATTATTAAGAGTCTTAAGAATTCTTTCTAACCTAAAACTTAAAATTAAAAGACACATTTATTAGGTTTTTCTATATATTCATTTTGATAAGTTATATTTATGTTAAAGAGGTTTTAACATTCATAATAAAATTGTTTTAACAATAAATTAATTAAGTGATATGTTTATTATAAAACTTGTTAAAATTTCCACTTTATGAGAATAAATTTTATATAAAATAATCTCTTAACATAATTAATATAATAGTAAATGCATGCATATATTATTTGCTATTCAAATCTAACTTTATAATAAATATTTATTAAATAAAAAATTATAATTATAATAATTATTTATTAAATTAAAAAAATTTAAATTATTTAAAATAAAAACATAATTATTACTATTTACAAAGTACTCAGTACCTCCTTTGAACCATTAAGATGGTTATTAGTACAAGTGCCTCCCTACATCGCGTAGCGTATCTATCTATCTCCTTGTGGAGCCCTGGTACTACCTACTCCGGTAGCATAATTTCCTCTCCGTGTGGGGCCCTGGTACTACCTACTCCGGTAGCATAATTTCCTCTCCGTGTGGGGCCCCGTACTACCTACACCGCTTTAAGTCCTTTCAAACAAAATACAACGAATTTTCGTGGAGGGCGGCCCTCGTACGACTTTCAGCGCTTTGAGTCCTCCTTTCGAAGAAAATACAATGAATTTTCGTGGAGGGCGGCCCTCGTACGACTTTTCCTGGACGGGTACTTCTGTCGGCGGCCCTGTACTTCTGTATCGTTTGGAAATAAATAGAGTTCTACATTGGTCTGGTCATTGTTTCTTACGTTTGACTCTGCTTATTTCTCTAGAGCCCTCCTCTTCGCTATTGGTACTCAGGGCGTCTGTATTCTTCACACAAAGAAAGAAAGAAAGAATTACAGTGCTTTCAAAGGAAGACATGGAGGGCTTCAATCATTACAGACCTTCCTCATCTCAAGATACCGTCCAGCACAAAAGAAGATACCATGTATTCCTCAGCTTTCGAGGCCCCGACACCAGAAAATCTCTTGTTGATCACCTCTTCCAATCCCTCTCCGCTGCAGGATTTCATGTCTTTTTGGACACTGAGAGATTAGAAAAGGGGGAGAATATTGGGATCAGCCTCGAAGAGGCCATTCGAGACTCCACAGTACACATTCCTATATTCTCCTCTAATTATGCCAGCTCAGCGTGGTGCCTCCACGAGCTCTCGCTTATCTGGACTTGCAAATCCACTTGTCCAGAGACTAAAACCATTCCCCTGTTTTACGATGTCGAGCCATCAGTGGTGAGGCACCAGACAGGCATATACGCAGAGTCATTGAAGGCACTTTGCGCAAAAGGAAGGCATAGCACAGAGGAGATGGACAAGTGGAAGGAGGCGTTGCATAACGTCTCTCTTCTCTCCGGCTGGTCTCTCTCACTCACAGCAAACGGGTAAAATTGCTGCTCTTATTGCTCCTCCTCCATGTTTTCTTTTGCCTTATCCTTTGTGTGTTGTTGCACTCCATGTTTTTGAAATGCAATGAATTCTGTAACGGACTATAATTTTGAGAAATTGGCCAGAAACTTGCTCGTATCAGAGCAGTCTGATGAAGTGAACTGAAAGTTATTCTTACATAGATCACATCTTATGGTACCTTGACTCTTCAAGAGTAGAGAAGATGTGAAAATTTATTTCTAAAACTCTTTACTATTGAAAGCTCGTGTCTGATAATTGGAAGATCGTGCAGGTACGAAGGCAGGCTTGTCAAGCATGTTGTGATGGACCTTCTCCGAACTCTAAAGATTGATTGGGTGCATGTTGCCAAACATCCGGTGGGGCTTTCAGATCCTATGGAAGAGGTGACAAAATTGTTAGAAATGGATAATGATATTCGTCAGTTGACTGTTGGTATTTGGGGTATGGGGGGTATCGGTAAGACCACCCTCTCCAAAGCTGTTTATAATAATATTCATCATCTGTTTCAAGCATCTTGTTTTGTATCCGATATTAGAGCCACTGCAAACGAGTCTGTTAAGGGCCTGGTCAATTTACAAAGACAGATTCTCCGTGAGTTGGTGAATGTAAATACAGAGTTTTATAGTGTTGATCATGGCATAATGCAAATGAAAACTCATTTGGCATCCAAAAAAGTACTGGTCATTTTAGATGATGTTGATGACGAGAAACAATTAGATGCTCTCGTTGGCGATTGCTATGGACCAGGTAGCAGAATTATCATTACAACTAGGGATGAAAAGGTATTGCAGCTTGGAAAGATTGATAAGATTCACCGCATGAAAGGGCTTAGTCAGGATGAAGGTGTGCAATTATTTAGTTGGCATGCATTCTTGAGAGCCTGCCCTGAGAACGGCTATGAAGATATGACACTAAAAATTGTAAATGCTTGTCAAGGTGTTCCTCTGTCATTGGAAATTTTAGGGGCACACCTATATGGTGAAAGAAGCATGAGAATTTGGAGCGAGGCCCTTAAAAAAATTCATAAAGAAGTGTATCAGTCTCTCAAAATCAGCTATGATGCACTTAGTCATGAAGAGCAGCAAATGTTTTTAGACATTGCATGCTTCTTCATCATCATATGCCATTATCCCGAGTAAACTTTGAATTTTTATCTTGGTTTCTGGGAAGAGTTAGGGTGTACCACTGTATATACAAGTCTTATAAATCTCCAAGGCAAGTCACTTATTAGAATAGATGACTCTGGCAGTCATTGCAGATTTTGGATGCATGACCATTTAAGGGATTTAGGGAGACAAATTGTTGAAGATGAGTCCCCGCATGACCCGAGCAAACGGAGTAGACTATGGTGCGAGAAGGATATACTTAGTGTACTAGAACATACAGAGGTAATGTGTTCACCTTTATGGAACCTTTAAGATTTTGTTTAATTAAATTCAATAGAAATCTCAAGTAACAAAATTTCTAACGTACTGGTGACTTTGTTATCATAAACAGGAAATGCCAAAAGTCAGAGGCCTTATGTTGACAGAGTTGGAACTTTACCAGATGGATAATTTGGCCTTAATGCACAATTTGAAATTTCTGTTTTGCTGGGGTCTACATCTTAAGAGGGAGATAACAATGTTACCTAGAGATCTAAGATATTTGGTTTTGTCTTCTTGTCGCGTGGTAGGTAGTTTTTAATTTGTTTGGAAATAATTCAGTGAGGATATATATATATATTTAAATATTTTTATTAGGCATATACATTTTAAATACTTTGTTCTTGCAGATTGATGGATCATCAGGCAAGTACTTTAGTTTGCCGACAACATTAGGCCAACTCCAGTTTCTTTTGCGTGACACTCGATATTAACTGCACTCCGCTTGCTTATCATTCCAGTGAAGTTGGACACCTTCACTCTCTAAAAGAGCTGCATATTGTGTCATGCTCTCTAAAGGAATTGCCTCCACTTCCAGAAAGTCTCATTCATATCAAGGTGGAAGACTGCCCCAGACTGCAAAAACTATCCAGTATGTCTCCCATGATTAAGTTAGAGACTCTTCATGTGTCTAATTGTCGTTCTCTTGCTCAACTTCCAGAATTGAACTGGATGCAATCTCTAAGAGAACTCACACTATCTTTCTGTGAGAATCTCGAGGAATTGCCTCCACTTCCAGAAAGTCTCGTTCATATCAAGGTGGAAGACTGCCCCAGACTGCAAAAACTATCCAGTATGTCTCACATGATTAAGTTAGAGACTCTTGATGTGTCTTCATGTTCTTCTCTTGCTCAACTTCCAGAATTGAACTGGATGCAATCTCTAAGAGAACTCACGCTATCTCACTGTGACTCGCAAGGAATTGCCTCCACTTCCAGAAAGTCTCATTCATATCAAGGTGGAAGGCTGCGACAGACTGCAAAAACTATCCAGTATGTCTCACATGATTAAGTTAGAGACTCTTCATGTGTCTCGTTGTCATTCTCTTGCTCAACTTCCAGAATTGAACTGGATGCAATCTCTAAGAGAACTCACACTATCTTACTGTGTGCCCCCCCCCGCCCCGGGGGGGGGCGCCCCAAACCCTCCCGTAGTAAGACCTTCTTCTTTCTTCTCTTGCTCAACTTCCAGAATTGAACTGGATGCAATCTCTAAGAGAACTCACACTATCTGACTGTGAGAATCTCGAGGAATTGCCTCCACTTCCAGAAAGTCTCATTCATATCAAGGTGGAAGGCTGCCCCAGACTGCAAAAACTATCCAGTATGTCTCACATGATTAAGTTAGAGACTCTTGATGTGTCTTCATGTTCTTCTCTTGCTCAACTTCCAGAATTGAACTGGATGCAATCTCTAAGAGAACTCACACTATCTTACTGTGAGAATCTCAAGGAATTGCCTCCACTTCCAAAAGGTCTTCTAAAACTCACACTAGACGGGTGTGAGAATCTCAAGGAATTGCCTCCACTTCCAGAAGGTCTCATTAATCTCAGCATCCTAGGCTGCCACCAACTGCGGATAAATGCTTCCCAGCCGAGCACCAGAGACAAAGGAAAGCACATGACTTCAGAGCCAAATAACGAGACAGACCCATCCGCCATGCGGTACTTTCCGAAACGTTCTCGCACTATGGAGCCATCACCCTGCTTTTCTGTGCAGAATTTCTTTATGGAACAGGGCGAATCCTCCGTTCCTCCTCCGGCAGATCCAGATTATGAGATTCCACATAATGTAGACACTGCCCTATCCTTAGCCCTACCTGTTCCTGAACGTCCACCAATGACAGAGGCATCACCCTGCTTTTTGCACGGCATAGCAAAAGAAGGTAATGTAGAAAGCATGGGCGCCACCAGGGAAGAGATGGTCCAGGATCTGCAGAGCATCTTTATAGAACAAGATGAGTCCTCTGTACCTCCAGCAGAAGATCTCCATTATGAGATTCCATATATGTTTTTGTAAGGCACCTAAGACTCCCAAAGCGGCTGAATGCGGAACCTTGGAACCTTTGGAACCTTTGAAAACCTTCAACTGCTGCTCAAGAAGAGGTCTGGATTTTTAAAGCACCAACAGAGACAATTTTTTTAGGCCACTTCACTGCTGGTCCATTTTGCTCTCTATACTTGTTGGGCTTTCTAGTTTTTTTGAGACGTGTCGCAGAAGCAAAACATTTCAGAAACATGGAACCATATCTCTGCTAAAAGTTTATGAGCATGTAATAAATGGGGCCAGCGCTTGGATGTATATCGAATTTCATGCTCATGGCTTTGGAATGCACACTTTCTGATGCTACAAATGTGTAAGTCAGCGTATACCTCATAATTTTATTTTATTTTCCCTTTTATTTAGCATTGGGTTTGACTCATTCATTTTTGGAACTGCAGTCACATTCTGGTTTCCTTTCTTAAGGCATTCTCCAGGGTACTTTTGACAATGTTGCTACTAATCGTCAAGGTTGATGAGAGATAATGTTGTTACCTACTCCTATCCATGTGCCTCTTATATGCAGCAGCGGCTAGTATTCATCAGACCTTGAGTGAACTCAAAAGACTATGGATATTAGTTCAATTTTAGTTGTGAGTGCCTCAATGTAGTTTTTAACATTATTTGGCATTTATAACTCATATATTTTTCTTAATGTCATGACAGAGGTTTATCATATTCTTTACCTAATAATAAATATCATTCTTAACAATTATTTAGATGATATTTATCTGATCTATGTGAAATGTTTTTTTTTTGTTAGGGTAATGTGAAAATCTCCTACGACCAACATTTAGGGTTGGGCATTCTCATTTTAACCTTGACCCCTCCTAAGAGCTAAGCTTAGCAATAGGGACTAAATATACAACCATACACACACCCATCCCTTCACACATTCATCCATGTCGTAGTTTGAACCTTGGACCTCTTGAAGAAGAGACAAAACCCATACCATTACACTGAGAAATGTTACTAAAGATACCATATGATTTTTGTTATAGTACTTAAAATTTTTATAGATAAAAGAATATTTTAAAAAGTTGAAAATGTTGTTTGTGACACTTAAACGTGTAATAATTAAATAATCTTTGTTTGACAACAATTTGATTTGGGAATTGCATGAGCTAAATCAACCACCTTTTTCTTTAAAAGCATTATTATTTGGGTGTTGCATTAGCTAGCAGAAGAATATCCAAGATTTATTTGGTAATTGTACCACTTTGGGTGTTGCATTAGGTAAGTCGATAATCTCTGTAGCAGAAGTATATCCAAGAATTATTTGGTAATTGTACCACTCCCATATATTAGCAATGAACAAAATGAGAAAAAATACATTTAGGTGTTCACTTTAAATTTCCATTTAAAACTTTTAACTTTTAGAATATAAAAAAAGAAGCTCCAGAAGTAATTTATACCTTCTACCACTCCCAAAAGTAATATGGTTAGAACATAACAAAATCTTGTACAACTTTAGACATGCGTGGACTTTTCTCAAGTTTGGAATTGATTATATATACTATATAGAACATTTGGAGGCTTACTATTATCTTTGGAATGTCAATTAATCTTCCCAAGATACTAATTTAAAGTAAGAGTATTTTTTATCAACTACTTGAAATAAATGTCAAACCACTTGACTTGAATGTATTTAAGAAGCTTTTCATAGGAATCTTGGAGCAATATACTCACTCTTGAAAATGGCCTGCCAATAAACATTGTTGGTTAAAATTTCTCTTTGCTAGTCCATTTCTAAATTTCCATTCCCACATACTTGCAACTTCTACACACTTGTATAACCAATTAAACTTCCTTACCTACAATGTCTATGCTATGATTGGTAGAGTTACATAGGTTCTTCTTGCAACTATCACCAATAGGTACAAAGTTGAGCATGTGGTAGTAAATGCTAATAAAATGAGTGATCAATGGAGGTTATCAATCACTTTGCCTAAAACAAAAATTTCAAAGCAAGTTTAAGTCATTGCACAAAACATTCATAGAGTATTTTCTACAAAAGGCAATACCCTTCCTAACAATGGAATGAGACAATGAAATGAATATTGAGTGGATTCTACTAGTAGAGGTGTTAATCTCAAAAGAAAGCAAGGATAAGACAGAAATGGTGGCCTTGTGAAGAAAGCTAAGCTAAAATGGTAATAACTTGGAAGAGCAATTCTTGTTTAAGATCTAGAGCTCATGGAACATTTTCAATGTGTATGATGCGAGAGAATCCAAATAAATTGTCTTAGGGTTAAAAAAGAGATGGTTATGTGAGAAATCGTTATGAGAACAGTCAACCATGTGCATAGAAGGATCTATTTTCTTGTGTCAAGAAGGAAGGAGTAGTAGGCAAGAGGAAGAAGAGGAAGAGGAAAAGGAAAAACTAGAAGAAGAGAAGAGGAAGGAAAGATAAAATGACAAGAAAAGGAAGTGGAAACAACACATGTAGGGAAATAAAAGGAGACATACGTCTGATGACATGAATGGAAGAATAAATAAAAGGAAGGTATAATACGAAAAGAGAGAGAGAGAATGACATGCTATAGAGCATGAGGAGGGAAGAGATCAATGTCTGATATGACTTTGTAATGATAATGTTGTAAAAACCATGTTAATGCAAGATATTTGATTCAAAATGCCCCATTTGTCTATCTACTAGTATGATTATCCTTGTTGGAGTAGCATTGTGTTGTGTCTGGTAATGTGTAGGATTGTAGGAGAAGACAGAGTGTGGTTGTAGCTTGAACCAAGGCATTGTTCCAATATATAGAGAACCATTCGAATTGAGTTGCCATTGTAACTAGTGGAGATTGTCATCTTAGACCTTGATAACACCATCCTTAGATTATGTCAATGTGTTGTATGTGTTATTACCATACATGAACTTACCATACAATTGTAGAATAAGTGTCGATCAAGCAGAAGTGTCATTATTGTTCTAATAGAAGAACCATTCAAATAATATGTTGTGTCGTCTTCTAGCAAGTCGTCTTATAGTGTACCATCCAATTGGGTGTTGATTGAAATAGAGTCATCTAGATAAGAGTTTCATCTAGGTAAAAGCTTATAGTGACATTCTAGCGAGGATCATATTTTCATACAATTAGTTATCATCAAGCCAAATAATATTGTCACGACAAGAAATTTTTGTCATACCATCTTAAAGAGTATCATTGTACCATCGAAAGAAACATCATATTGTCATTATCATCTTATAGAAGGTTGTTGCATAGAAAGTCATTGGGACTTGCAACTCTACCATCCTAGGAGTTTGAGAAGGTTGTCTTACCATCTTATAGTGTTGTCATCTTAAGTGGTGTCATCTTGCACCATTTCCTCCATGGAACTTTATTGTCTTACCGTTGTATGATTTGTTGAGAGTATCATGCAAGTGACAATAGTGTTATCTTATGATTGTTGCCATATTGTATTGTTGTCTTTTGATGTTCTAGTGACATGCAAGTCAAGTGCTAAGGTTGGATAATGCAAATTATCAAATTATGGTCTAGTTGGTAAGTGAACTGCATAAGGAGGCAGTTTTTAATTAAATCCCCTTCTTGCATTTGCATCAAAGGTTGCCCCCTCAAATAGGCAAATGATATTAATAGATTTGCTCTTGTTAAATCAATACATAGTTTTCATGTTCCACATATTTAACATTTCTAGTATTAGAAATGTGATAGTAATTCTACTTTTGTTGTTAGTTGTATTGCAATTATAATTATCCTCGATGCAAATTTTCTTGTCTTAATACAACTCTAAACTAGGAACTTTCAGGTGAAATACTCACATTAGTTGATAAGGTTAATTACAAGTGGTATCAAAGTCCTTTTTAGGGCATGGTAAGCTTCTACTATGATTAAACTTTTTTTTTAAGCATAAGTCTAAGGTTAGAAAAGGTTTTTGGCTATTTTAAAATAATCAGGAGGATATGTCATTAGGGCAAAGCAAATTAGTCTTTTACGATG
Source organism: Wollemia nobilis (assembly GCA_028583015.1). Lineage (NCBI taxonomy): Eukaryota > Viridiplantae > Streptophyta > Pinopsida > Araucariales > Araucariaceae > Wollemia > Wollemia nobilis. Next base: position 172,717 of record JAQPPZ010003059.1, on the reverse strand, counting down.
ATGTGTGAAGATGCGGGCACTAAATATCCTAAAACCAAGCCATTAGACAAGACCCTACAATACAAAAGTGAGCTCCCACGTACCTTGTATATATAAGAAGACCATTTTTAGAAACCCTAAGCCAAACCTTAAAATATAGGAATTTGATCGAACCAAACATGTATTTATCCATAGTGCACCAAGAACAACACTCGAGAAGATTACCTTGATGTACTAATCAAAGAGCTAGGTAATGCGTTTAAAAGTATGGTCTAAATCCTCCTTGGGTAGTGGCCTAAAATATTAGTCCGAGTATTATCAATTATTGTTGCAATATATTAGAGGGCTATGGGAAGTACATACACCTCAGCCTAAACTACTTCTCTTCCCTATTTTTGCTTGTGGTAGATTTGTAATTACGTTGACCTTTTCAAGATAGGAAACATAGAGAAACAATGGGCTAAAGATCTTAGTTCAACTAAAGACAATGTAATCATAGTTGAGTTATAGTTGCACAAAAAAATAGTTTTTTTAATACAATTCATAGCATTTTAAAGAAGATACGCAACACAAAATCACTTTCCATTAAAAGGTGTTGGTGCAACACTGATCAAATATATATGTCATTTCGATCCCCTAGATGAGATGATTGTTTTGGTATAAGTCACCACAATAGGGTTCCACACTAGGATCCTTACTAAAAATAGTAATTTTTTAAACAATTGCAATTCAATTTGTAATATATGCAACCAGAGACCCAAAATCAAGTAATGGAGGTCAAAATGAACAAGATGGAGGAACAACTCACTAAGTTAGATTCCATAAATGTACTTACTACTCAGATGTCTACCCTCACTAACATGGTTGCAGATTTCAAGCATATACAAGACTCGATGATCTAGGATATTGAAATGCTTAAGCTTGATGGATGTACTGAAAATAGCCCCATAAATGTAGAATGTCATAAGGAGAAGGATCTTCATAGATCAAACTTTTCCAAGGCCATTTCCAAGGATAACTACTAGCAATCAGGAAACCATAGAGGCATGCCCCAAAGACTCTCTAAGATAAGAGTTCCAAAGGTTCAATGGGATAGATCCACAAAATTGGTTAATGAAGTCCAAACAATGGTATGAACTACATGAAACACCCACCAACCAATGAATTTTTATGTTTGCTTTCCATTTCAACTTTGAAGGTCTCCTTTGATATAAGTGGTCACAAAAACAAGTACCACACATTGGTTGGATATTTCAATAATGAACTCCTTAGTCGTTTTGGTCCTTTTGAGTTTGAAGACTTTACTAGAGCCCTCACTAAAACTTGGTAGATAGGCAAAATACCAAAGTACATTACTAATTTTGAGAAGTTAGCCAATAAAACAAAATATCTTCCTAACATATTTTTTAAAATTTGTTTCATCAATAGCCTTAAGGAGAAAATCAAAATTGAGGTGTGCAAATGCTCAAACCAACCACATACATGACTGCAACTAGGTTATCCAAACTTGCAAAAATTAAATGAAATAACCAAGGAAAGGTCTCCAACCCATAATATTCCAAAATAAAATCTTTGCACCCATAAGCAATAGTGCTCCAAAGACTCCATATGTAAAGAGGCTAACATCAGAGGATATGGTGACCCATAAAGCCAAGGTACTTTGTTATAACTACAATGAAAAATGGGTCACTAGGCATAAATGTACAACATAATACCTTTATCTTTTAAACATGAGTGATGCTTCACCCCCCTCCATAGACATAGGGAATAAAATTTGTGGACTTAGTTGAAGAACACCTTGATTCAGTGGATTACCAAGTGAAGGACCCATGGAGGAAGTACCTACACTTTCCTTGAATGCCATAGTAGGAATCTCAACATCCCAATGTATAATAGTCTAAGGTTTTTTCAAGGGGAACAAGGTGTTGATATTATTAAACTTTGATAGCATAGATAACTTCATACTTCCTTGTATAGCAAAAAGGATAGACTGATTCATATATAGTCGATACCAAATTAACATCAAGATTGTTAATGGAGACATCATGACCTATAATGGGCAATTCCAAAATGCTTACCTATTCATAGGTGATTACCAAGTTTAGATCGATCTCTATGTAGTTTCCTTTGGAGGTATGGATATTGTGTTACTTGCTCGAGGAATCTAGGGTGGGGGTATGGGATTTCTCAAAATTTTGGATGAGGTTCACCATCAACAATAAGATACACACCCTATAGGGAATACAAGATGGGAACTTAAGGTCATAACATCACATCAAATGCAATGACTGATAAAAGAGGTTCATAGAGTAATAGTTGAAATATTTTGGTGAATGTAGTTATGTGTTATGCATATCAGAAAGGTATCCTCTAATTTGTCATCCATCCTCATCAAAAATCAAAATCTTCAATTAGCCAACTTAGCTATCTCCTAATAGGCCAAAGGACCATAGCATAAATTTAGTTCTAGGCAGTCAAACCCCCAACATATGACCATATAGGTACCCCTACCATTAAAAGAATGATATCAAAAAAATAATGAACTATTGGAAGCAAGATTTAGTTCTCAAGCATTAGTTCCTTTTTGACTGGTTCATGGAGGATGTGTATGGATTTTTGTGAACATAATGATATCACTATCAAGGATAAGTTTCCAATACCAGTAGTCAATAACTTGCTAGACAAACTACATGGTACACAGTATTTTACCAAGTCTGACCTCTAGTTAGGGTACCATCAAATCCACATCCATGAGGAAGATATAGCCAAAATAGCCTTTATAACTCATGAGGGACATTATGAGCTCTTGGTTATGCCTTTTGACCTCACAAATACACATTTAACTTTTGAAGGTATAATGAACAAGTTCCTTAATCCATTTCTATAAATTTTACCTTGGTCTTGTTCAACAACATATTGGTATATGGTAAGACATGGGATGAACACATCCAACATGTCAACCAAACCTTGAAGATAAATATCAAATAATCCAAGTGTACTTTTGGGGTGATATAAGTGGAATATTTGGGACACATTGTGGCTAGGGATAGTGTATGCATGGACCCTACAAAAATTGATACCATGAAGTAATGGTACAAAACCAAAACTGTAAAGAGCCTTTGGGGATTCCTCAGGCTCATGAGGTACTATCTTAAATTTATCAAAAATTATGGTAAGATTGGAGTGCCCCTGACAGCTATGCTCCATAAGGATACATTCATATGGACTAGTGAAGTAGAACAAGCCTTATTTAGCTTTTGGAAATCCCAAATTTTTTCAAAATTTTCATGATAGGGAGTGATGCCTATGGGGTTGGAGTAGGGGTCATACTCATACAAAAAGTAGAGACCTTGAATTTATTAGCAAGGCATTATTGTGATGAAATTTGCCCAAATTAACCTATGAAAAAATATAATGGTCATTATATTTATGGTTCTTTATTAGTGATCATATCTAATAGGGAAACATTTCATCGTTAAGATGGATCATCATAGCTTAAAATATCTTTTGGAACAATGTTTTTTTTCCAGAGTAGAAAAAATGGGTAACTAAGCTCCTAGGGTTTGACTATGAGATATTCTACCACAAGGGTAAGCAGAATGTGACAGTAGATGATCTCTCTAAACTTTCAAAATTATAAGACATTCTCTATGTGGTGTCCATTATCCAGGTTGATTGGCTAGAGTTGCTCAAATTAGAGTGGTAGGGCAACCCCACAGTTGTGATAATTATTCAAGACTTGCAACCATATATAGGGGATAATTTTAACTACATGTATAATGAGGGGATACTCTAATACAAATATATGGTTTTCATTCCATCCACCTACAGACTCACGTCTCAAATTTTTATAGAGCTCCATTCTTCACCAATAGGAGGACATGTATGGGTCAAATGCAACTTTTACTGGCCTGGTTTGAAGGTCAATGTGAAATAGTTTGTGGAATTCTATGGTACATGCCAATGTCAAAAAGGAAAAATAGTTAAAACATGAAGCCTTCTTCAACCCTTATCCATTCTTGATTCACTATGGATAAATATTTCTATGGACTTCATTGAGGGACTCCCTCCAAATGGAAAAACAATTATCATGGTGGTAGTAGAGAGGTTGACCAAGTATGCTCACTTCTTCTCCTTGGGTCATCCTTACATTGTGAAGACAATGGAACAATTTTTTATGGAATATATATTTTGGCTACATGGAACCCCTCACTCAATAGTCAGTGACCATGACAAGGTGTTTACGAGCAAGTTATAGGAGGAACTCCATCACATTTAGGGAACAAATATAAAAAGAAGCATATCTTATCATGCAAAAACTAATGGTCAAATTGAGGTGGTCAAAAAATGTCTACAGACATACCTCAGATGCTTCATCACTGACCAATAATCCAAGTGGAGCCAATGGATTACCCTTACAGGATGGTGATACAACACCACTTTTCATACAACTACCAAGATGACTCCGTATGAGGTAGTCTACAACAAATCACCTCCAACACTTACCTCTTACCTTCTAGGAAGTTCAAAGGTTAAGACAATTGATACTATCCTCACTTGTCAATAGCATATCCTACCTACCCTAAAATAAAACTTAGAGATCATCCAAAATTGCATGAAACAACAAGTGGATCAACACGATTAAGAGAGAGTTTGTAGGAGACATGATTTTCCTTCACCTTCAACTCTACAAACAGTTGTCCCAAAAATAAAAAGGTTGACACAAGTTGGCACCCAAGTTCTATGGACCCTATAAAATAGTCTAATGGGTGGGAAAATTGCTTATAGATTGGAGCTACCTATGTCATCCAAGATCCACCCAGTTTCCTACGTGTCTTGCTTTAAGAAGGTGTTGGAGAAACATACCATAGTACAAACAATCCTCCTAAAAGTAGATGAAGAAGAATATACTCTTCTCGAACTAACAACCATTCTTGATTGACAAACTCAACACCTTCACTCCTATGACATCACTAAAGTCCTTGTATAATGATATGGATTCCAACGAAAAGTTGCCACATGGGAGCCATTGCAAGATCTCCACCAATAGTTTCTCACTTATCAACTTTGAGGACAAAGCTTTTCTAAAGGGGGTGGCATGTTACATAATCCATGTTGTCCTATGTTATTTTACCTTATGGATTATATGAAGAGGGCCACATGTCAATTTAGGTAGGTAGGAAACTTAGGGATTAATGCTATTTTTTTTTTTATTTGTAACCCTCTGTACATAGCATATCTGCACCATGTGAGGGGAATAATGCTAATTTTAGATCATAGGAATATGCTTGTAAGCCTTATAAAAAGGAAAGGATGTAACCTTCAATGGGGAGAGAAGACTGCAATATATTGTAAAGGATGTTTCTCCCTTGAAGAGGTAATATTAATATATTTTCTCTTGTTAAATAAATTCATGGTTTCCATGTTCCACTTATTTAATGTTTCTATTATCAAAAATGCAATACTAATCTTGCTTTTGTTGATACTCCTTGTATTGCAGTTATAATTATCCTTAGTGTAGAGTTTTTTATTCTAAATATGGGAATTTTAACGTGAAATACTCATATCAATGGAAGAGGTTCATTGCGTGCTTCCAAATGTGTTTTGTCTAAGGGGTGATTTTATTGTTGTTCTTTAAAAAACCCAAATTTTAAAGAAATTGTTGACCACATAATAAATGTTTAGATCCACTTATTATTGAAGAAAGTTGGGATTGTAATAGATATGTATATTTTAGCAATAAAATAATGGATGAATATGATTAGACAATCTTTAAAAATTTATTATAGATTTATATAACTTTAACAAATATTTTATTTTTAAGATTATCCTTTATCAAGGTTCTATTATGAATAAATTTCTATCGAAGTACTTGTCTTCAATAATATACCTTATGCTCCATTCGTATTTTTTAAAATTCTATTGTGAGTGGAACTTTGTTTTGAGTATAATTAGATTGATACCCTTGACCCTTGAGTGTACAACAACTCTCGATACTATGATTCTATCATATTTAAACAAAAAAAAAAATACATTTATTAGATATTTTTAATCACTTTTATTTCTTTAAGTGTATATATAGGAGACAAGTAAATATATTTTTTCAAAAATTAAAAAATTAACATAAAACCTCTTCTTGTGCACCATAACTAAATTATTCTAATTCACTAGTCTAATATGGGTGACTATTTTTTTAATAAGCTATGTGTGGCTTTTATTGGGGGAAACTTCATTTTTTAATTATTTTGACCAAAATAATATTTTTATTTGTGTTTTTGCATGTCTCTCCAATGTTCCATCTATGATGAATAATATTTAAATATATTTTCTAGGTCTAGGTTCTCAAGATTATGTTATAGCCCATATAGTATACAATTTAAAACTAGGACCTAGTAGGTAAGGGAGGTTTCAAATGCTTTGTAACATTTAGAGGTTAGCTATCACTTAAAACATAAAGTTTATATTATTATTTTTATTCTCAATTTTGATTATGAGAATATGATGGATTCTTTAATTCCTTATACTACTATTTATTATGTATAGGATGTGCCCCAACCTTCTTTGAATGGATTGATACCTAAGTGAGATCAAACTCTCCTTCAAGATGCATGAATCTTTCTTGAATAAAAATCTCATTTAAAGCCTCCTTATTAATATTTGATTTTGAAGGTTGATAACTCTAGAAATCCTCTCACTTACTCCAAGTCAAGGGGTGTCTTTAGAGGGAAGATGTTATGTTGGTAAAATATGAGTCTCTGATGAAGAATCAAACTTTAGTGTTGGTTTCACTTCTCAAGGGAAAAAATATGCCTAGATATAACTAGGCCTACAAAATGAAATCCTATGTAGATGGTTATATTGAGAATCACACACCACACCTTATTGCTAAATTTATGTTAGAAGGAGCGGGTTGATTACTTAGATACCTTTAGCCCTACGAGTTTTATAGATTTCATGTAGATGATTCTTTCTATTATTTCTTCCTATGGGTGGATTGTTCATCAAATGGATGTGAAATGTGATTTTCTTGATAGGGAACTCCAAAAAAATATTGATATGTAGTAGTTGCGTACCTTCACCTCGGATGGGCCTACTCCTCTCATTTGTCAACTTAAGAATTTCTTAGATGGGCCTAGGCATATCTTGTGCTTTTTTTAAAAATATTTATCACTTATTTCTCAATTATAAATTTCAATGATGTGGGGTAAAGCATGATATTTAAATTGAACATTATCATGGAAAATTATTGTTAATGTGTTTTATGTTGATGATTTTATCATGGGAAGCTCAACATCCTTGATCTAAGAGACAAATCTATCAATACAACTTTGAGAGGATATAATTAGGTGTTACTAAGGATTTAAATTGATCAAACACCTTTTGATATCACTATTTTATGGCCTAAGTATGCATTGGATATTATATAATGATTCAAGACGAAGGACTGTAATCATATACTCCATTTTCTTTAGGTTTAAAGCTCTTGATCTACTCCTTTCGTTTATGTTACCATGGGACTAAATATTGCCTTTGTTATCATCTATTGTTCTTGATATATTCATTTATATCATGAAATTCATTGGATAGTAGCTAAGAAAATATTGGAGTATATCAAAGTTACCAACTAGATAGAAATTCATTAATCTATTGGGGTTCTTCCTATTTCATGGGGTTACTTTAATGTAGATTAAATAAGTGATGTTGACCAATATGATCTACTATTGACTTTGTGTTCTGTCTTGGTTTTGGATTGGTCTATTAGTATTATCATTAACAATCCATCATATATCAATCTTTTATGAAAGTTGAATATTATGCTACCAATGAGTCCTTGAAATATCTTTGATGGATATTGATGATTCTTGAGCAATTGGGTCTTCCTAGAAATTTTCTTGTTACTTTATATTATGATAATTGTAGCTCCATTAAACTTGTTTAAAATACTATTTTCCATCAATGGACAAAGCACATTAAGGTGTGAGTGCACTATGTTTGTTATCTTATGAGATGCTTGATCTACTCTATGTGTCGTTAATATAACATATGTAGATATCTTGGCCAAGTTTATGCTAAAGTTAACTTTTGTACTACAATATTATCTTGGTGTAGGAGAGCATCCATTAAGGAGGGATAATTAGTAAGGATATCTCTATGATCCTCATTCAACTCAAGGAGGATGTTATAAGTGGTGTGAATATTTATTGAGGCCACAATTACCCTTGTATTATAATCATTTGTATATTTCCCTCAGGGTCCATAAACAACTTTGTAGGTGACTTTATTGTATTATAACATTATTATCCATTAGGTTAGTTCTTTAACCTTGACATTGGATAACTTATATTATGAGTATTTCTATACCATCTGACCCAACAATTAGTATTTCTATACCATCTTATATTATGGATATTTATCATCAATTAGAGATAATTATTTATTCATTAGTTAGATTTATTGGTGTCTAATAACACTTTTTATATCTATGTTTTGTTTATTTGTAATTTACTTTTGCTTTGCTATGTGTTGATTCCACTTGTTCATGAATATATTGCAAATTGCAATTATAATTTTTTTTAGAAGTATGGCAATGAAGATCAAGATAATAACCAAAAATATCTTAATTAATAATCAATAACAACATTAAATACTTTAGTTTACACTACAAATAATTAAATATCACCATATTACATATAATAAATTAAAATCAATTAATTATTGTTTAAGATATAGTTACATAACAATTAACCATATAAATGAATAATTTAATATATGTCCCTATGGGACACCGTATTGGTTTAGCTTTGGGATATATTTTGAGAGATCCAAGTTCAAATTACAACAAGGTGTATGCGCATGTGTGTGAGTGAGCTTGTTACAATTGATATATATATATATATATATATATATATATATATATATATATATATATATATATATATATATATTAAATTATTCATTTATATGGTTAATTGTTATGTAACTATATCTTAAACAATAATTAATTGATTTTAATTTATTATATGTAATATGGTGATATTTAATTATTTGTAGTGTAAACTAAAGTATTTAATAAACATTTAGCAAATTTTAATGTTATGCTAATGCAACATGTTGCAATAATTCTACCTTTACATGCAAGGGAGTGTTAAGTTGATGTTATTTTTTCATATTACATCAATGCTATGTTGACACCAAAAATGCATAATAGTGAAATTATTATGACTTTACGACTATATCATATGGATAGGGTTGAACAATTTTATCTTTTTAAATAAATTTAATAATTAGGTTTAGTTTGCTCACTTGTTTGGATAGCACCAACATAACACCAAAAAGATCATAATTTTTTTGTGCTATATTGATATTATTATGACACTATAGTACAAACTATGATATTGAATGTAGTAATGACAAGTCATAAACCTTTGAAGCTTTTTCCTTTTTTATTAGTCATATGTATTTGAAATGACCCACTTACCACATATTGGTATTATAATAGCTTACCAATTATGCATATATTAATTGTCAATATTCAAATCTAGGTATTTTCCTTAAAAGTTATGGGGTTGAACTAGTTGTAATCTCAAGTCATTCACTCATTAATTATTACTGTCAAAAAGGGAAGACAAATCCTAATCATGACATTGCATAAATAAATGTTGACCCAACTTTAAAAATCATCATTAATGTTAGATAAAGCCAAACAAGTCTACTAACAAGGTTTGTATATAAAACTATTAGTGATGATGATACTAATAAAACCATTACCAAAATATTCATTATAATAAGAACAATTATAAATATAATTTAAAAATAAATGTAAATTATTAATTTATATAATTATATAATTTATTAATTATCAAATTAAAACAATAATAATAATAATAATTTTTTTTGTTGGATACAAGGGGTTGTACTCGGGTGCCTCACCCTTGAAAAATTACAATTCTCTTCTTTAGAGTACGAGAGTTTACAAATAAACTTACTTTTCATTTCAATTGAGATGCTATAGCTAGAAACCTACGTCATTTTGCATAAACTGTCTGAATTCTTACTTTTCATTTTTTTTTTTCAAATTTTTGTGCGAATACAAATATTCCATAATTTAACATCATTCTTAACATTTTTCTAGAGTAGCCTTCACAATACCAAAACTTCACCTCTACTATCTATGCATTGCATCTTAGTAGAGTAATATTTCCAAAACAACCCATTATAAAACATTAATAATTATTAATATGATTGTAATTTAATAATTAATTATTAATAATTAAATGACATTAGTTTAAATGGTTAAATTCTTCAACTTTCAAGGAGGAGACCCAAGTTGAAATCTTGCCAAGTATTATATATATATAAAATAGGTTGTTGTAATACCACTATTTGGTCATGATGTAAGATGGGTGGGACTTGTCTTAATTCTGTATAACCAATTAAAAAAAATATTAATATATGTTAATAAATATAATTTTTTTTTTGATTTGGTTATTGTGAGAAACCTCTATGACCGATGTACAGGGTTGAGTAGTCTCCTCTCAACCATGACCCCTCGTAAAGCCGAGAGCTATACTTATCAATAGGGAATTTAACATAAAGTCACCACACACCCACCCCCTCACACACTCGCCCACGCCATGGTTTGAACCTTGGACCTCCCAAAGAAGAGCCAAAGCCCAAACTGTTGCAATTATTATTACTATTATTGTTTTTTAAATGAATACCATTCAAATAAATATGGAGAGAGAAGAAGTGGTTAGAGGACTTAGGATTTCCTCATATTTCTCCTCTTATTAAATAACATATCAGAGATATGTTATTAGAAAAAAAAAGGGTTTTAAAGGAACCCTTGCCTTTAACATTTAGAAAAACAAGCTTCAAAACAACATGTCTTCAAAATTGAAACTTGAATTGTTTTAGTACTAAGATAAGAGTCATTCAAGAACTATGATTGATCATAAAGTTATTCTTGCTTTTCACATGTCAGTCCTATTATTAGGATTTTGTTTCTAGATTGTAAGTTGACTGTAACATATTACAAGGAGGCCAATACTCCTCTTAGTTCAAAAATTATTGAGGGTACTTCATACATGTAGCATTGTAATTTTTTTCAAACTCAAAAATGAAAATTACACATTTTTTTAGGAAAAAAAAAAAAAAAAAATATATATATATATATATATATATATACTTTTGATATCTAATGAGGAATAATCATATAATAACAAAAAATAATAATTTAAATATTTCTTACTATTATCTTTTTTTTTTTTTTTTTTATAAGCGAAAAACCCCTTGCGGAGTCGTCTTGGTATGACAGACCACGAACAGGGGGTACTACACCGTCAAAGTCACTTGGGGGTCGCACCTGACCCCTCGCCTCGCACCAACATTATCAATTGGATTTTAGATACCCAATTCAGCTTTTTGGTAGGGTGGAGATTTGAACCTGGAACCTCCCTTGGAGGATTGCCCTCTCCTCTCCAACTCACCTACAACACTTGGATAATACTATTATCTTATTATTTACTAAAAAAACACTATAATACATTATATTTTGGGGTTTTATATGTATTATTTTTATAAATTTATGTTTAATTTTTTAAAATTATAAATTTTTTTAAAACTAAAAAAATATTATTAGGTTTAAATTTAATATAAAGTAACTTTTTACCATTTATGAGATCATATGTAATATGAGATGACCCTTGAGAAAATGTTATTTACATGATATATTTTTAGTCAAGTAAACTTCGGTAACAAAATTATAATATACAACTCTATCCCATTGGGTTCAAACCTTAAGCCTTGTTAAATCCACTTAGAAATTATTGAAGATCAACATGAAAAACCAAATATGCTTTAGAACTAGGTTTACCAAAAAAAAAAATCTACAAGGAAGAATGTTTCTCCATGCATATTAAAATATTATTAATTTAAATCCATAAATATTTATTTTACTTTATTTTTTTATGTTTTACTTATTTTTTATTTTGTTCCATGAATTGAAAGTGAATTGAACTTGGGTCTTTGTTAAGAGATTTTTACTGAATTTTTTATTGTAGTCTTTATATTAGGATATTTTGTCACCAATGATAACATGACATTTAATATCTCTTTAAGATACTTTACTGATATGATTTTAAACTCTCTAAAAAAGACCTAAAAAAATATATACACAAGTGTGTTAAATAAATATAATATTTACTTTTAAAAAACATTTAATTAATAATATCTAATAAAAACAATATGGAGTTGAGCATAGAGTTGGCAATGATAGATATGAGTAGCATAGCTCACGATGTGAAGGCAGGCGAGGGCGAATCCCACAGGGAACCAAAGGATTATAAGAAGCACCATCAACAACGATGCACATTGGATGAGCCATCCGTCGTGTGTAAACCTTAGGTGCGGTCAAGCATGGAATAAATAGATAAATTTGGCTATAGTATTTGTGAAATAGATGCAAACCCTAGGTGCAATCAAGCATTGAAGGGAAAGGGTTGTTCGTATACCATCTCTTTAGTTTGTGAGAAAGCCTCTTCGATAAAAACAAATATCTTTCAGGGATCTTTGGGTTTGTAGGTGGATGAAACCCTACCCTTTATTAAGATATTGGAGGATGAATTTGAGTTGGATCTGATTGATCATGAAGCCCAAACAATTATCTACAAACTCAAGGGCAAAATACCAGGCCTTGAGGAGCCCAAAGGATACATAAAAATTTGGTGGACCAGTACAAAATTGCAAGTAACTCTCCTACCCAAAAATTTATTTTCTATTTCTTTTTCTAATTTAGTGGATAGGGATGAGGTAATGGATTATAGATATAATTGGTTTTTTGGACAAACGGGTGTTTATATATGATATTTGACTCCTATTTTCAACCCCTTTACAGAAGAAGTTAATGACTTCCCATTATGGGTAAATAATTATGCTCTCCTTGTGGAGTTTTGGGGAGATAAGATATTCACCAAAATTAGTAATACCATTGGTGCATTCTAGTATATGGATGTCTAAACAGATAAAAAATTATCTAGTAAAATTAATATGAGTAAAGCAAAATTGGTTGTTTGGATGGATGTTTCAGTTCCTAGGCCTCAATCCACTACTATCTCCTCATGCAAAGGGGAATGGATCCAAAATATTAAATATAAAAAGTTCTTCCTAGGATGTTATGGTTGTCAGCAATATGGCCACCTGAAGAAGAGATGCCCAATCATTCGATCATGCTCTGATTCCTCCCTGGTGGAGGAGAAGGCCTTGCATGTGATTGATTCAAAACATTCAGATGTCCTAGTTCAAAATAAAGAAGCTCATCCTCTAAATGCACCAATTATCCAACATAAATCATGTGAGCAACAAAAGACTCAACCCCAAAAGAAGAATTTGAATCAAATCATTGATAAAAACCAAATGGTTACTAAAGACCATCTAGATGGTTCCATGGAAAATATTAACACCTCATATGGTATTCTTGAAGCTAATTATGAAACAATCGATGACAGTCAGTTTTTAAAAATGAAAATCCTAAAAAATGTGTTACAACTAGATATTACCTCAAGAGCTTGAAGTGCAAAAATGCATTCGCAAATCTTGCCACTCTAAAGGAGGAAGCGTCTTTGCTATATAAGAAAAATAATCGAATGAATTTCCTCTTTGATGGATGACTGTTATGTTTGTTTTCCTTCTATCTATTGGAGTTATGTGTCATGTAAGGGTTGTTCTTCTTGTTAGTTCCTTTTATAAAAAATAGAAAGATAAATATGGGAATGCTTTAATCAAGAATTCTTCTCTGAAATATTCTTTAGAATTAAGGCTTCTATGGCCTTCTTCTTGATCAAATATTCTATGGTCTTTTTTTCTTCTACACTTTTTAGGTATTGATCAAGGCTTCTATGATCTCTGGTAAGACCTCAAGGTCTTACTATAAATGTAATCGCAAGCCACTCAAAGGGGGCTCCCTTGTAATCGCTTTGCCACTATAGGGGGCTCCCTCCTTGGAATCTATGATTATTATTATTATTATTCATGGATGATTTGATATGGATGGCCAACCTAATATATATATCTACCCTAAAGCTACGTTGGTGATGAGACATGATGGTTCACGTATGAAGAGACGTGATGGTTCACGTTATGAAGGGTTGTGATGGTTCACTTTACAAGTTAATAATATAATAATTAAATGATTAATAATACTAACTAATACTAACTAATAATGTTAGGATTGAGGATCCTAACAGTCTCTTATTCCTTGAGTTTTCTATAAGGCTTTTGTGGCCTTTTCTTCACTCCTATAGTTTGCAGGATTGCAACTCTTGTAATGGGACCTTTCGCGAGGTCTTTGAAATATTCAATCTTCTTCCTTGTTGTTGTACGTACTAGAATAATTCTAAGAAGATATTCTTCTTAACTCTTTTGTAGGAATTTTTCCAACCTTTTTAATGAATCTCATTTTTCCTGCAACAAGTTGTTAGAAACTAGAATTGAAGAAATTATAATTTTGGAGATAATAATCTTCACTAGTTGATTTGTCAATCTAGTGGTATGAATGTTGAGTCCTAGTCTTCACGAGTTTTTATGTAACTCTATGGGAAGACTCTAGCCAGATATAATCTTAGACTTTTTGTAATTGAGATTTATTTCAATCCTCACTTGTGACCCTCTCTAATATTATTGACTATTGTGGCTTTTTATATCAATTATTTCCTAATCGTAGCTTTTGCATGCAGTGACACACAATGGTAGATTTGGTTTGCAAATATGCATGACAACAGTAGCAATGGTGACTCTCTCTATTTGTATTGACCTACTGGACTTCTCTTGTGATGAATTTTGCAAGTGGTGGTGCATAATGGCGAGTCTGATTTGCAAAACTATGATAAATGTAGGACCTCCTATTCTTGATCCTTGTGGATCTAATACCACTGTTATCTTTTGAGTATATTTGTAATGGAGAGATCTAACACAGGTCCTAATAAGATACAGTAAATATAAAAGAAAGTGATTTTGCAATATGAATGAAATATACTATAAATAGAAATGACAAAAATACAATGCAATATGGAGGAAATGGTAACTCCATTAATATCAACTAGAGAACTACATTGTACTCCACATAGGAGTAATGCATTTAATATAAGCTTCCTATGAGAGCTACTTATATCTATCACTATGAGGCTCTTTATATAGGAAGATAAGTTACTTGGCCAATACTCTACCTAGTTGTACAAGAGGACACCTTGCACATTACAACTTGCATATTGACACTTGTGCATTTATTACATTGCTTGAAGTAACTAGCTAAATTCCCCCTAAAGTAATATCCTATTCTAACTATGTATCAAAGGTGGTACACTTACATGACCCAAATGATGTAATATACTCTAACTCTAACACTAAGGAAGAATGAGATAGAATCCTAAAAGGTGGTCCCTGGTTTGTCGAAAGAGTAGGATTCTTCCTAACCCACCAGTATGAAGACATTTCACCTAAAAATATAAATCTATCCCTATTACCAGCATAGATTAGGATGTGTAGGTTTCCCATTGAATTTTGAGAAATGGATACCTTCAAGGCAATAGGAAACACTCTTGGAGAATTCCTTAAGATTTTAGAAACTACAAAAGATGGATTCTTGGCTATTTATGCTTGGATATTGGTCATGATTGATATAAGTAAAGCTTGAATAGAATCAACCATTCTTAAGTATGGGGATAATATGTGGATCCAAACCATAGATTATGAAGACATATTTTTAGATGTAGAATATGTCATGAGCTGGGACATAATAAGAGATCATGCCCTAAGAAGAGCCCAGTAGAATCATATGTAGAAAACCACAAGAGAAACTTATAAATGGATATGGATGAAGATGATTTTTAACTTCCAATATATCTAGACAAGTAAAAGCAAATAAGTAGTGAAAAGCAGTAAGGAAGGATATTGGAAAAATACCAACTCTTTTGAGGCTTTAGCCTATGAAAAAAAACAAGATCAAAGCTTAGAGGACACAATACAACAAGTTTAACATATTAACAAGGAATCGTCTATTCAGTATGATATTGATGAACATTCTTGATGAACCTAAGGAATATATCTCATCAAATTTTGAAGACTCTCTTGAAGTAATATGCACCATTTAGGAGAAAAAAATTGGTAAAGAAAATGCAGTATTAGATGTTAATACCTCTACCATTAATAAGGAAATAAAAAAAAATGAGCAAGACAAGTGAAAGGCTAATATAATAGAGTCAAGAGAGAAAAAATATGATGAAAAAGAAACTTGTGAAAGAATATTAAGGAATAGAATAATAAGACCTACTCTTGATACAGGCAAGGAAAAAAGAGGAAAATCCTCAAATTATCAAGCAAGATCAAGGGAAGCAAGAGCAAACATAGAGAAAGGAACACAAACTAAGTTGGTTGAACTTCTCTTTACCAAACAACAAAATGATATTGGTAATTTGTAGGCGGGGCCAGTAGCCCCTAAAAATACATGATTATCATATCATAGAATATAAGGGGTGCTAGTACCCCTAAAAGAAAAGGTGTATCAAGGACCTTTTTTTAATAAGCCTAATATTCATTGTATCCAAAAAACTAAAATAACAAAAGAAGTTTCCAAAACTATGAAAACAATATGGATGAGATGTGAATGTTAAAATTCGAAGCAATAGTTCTCATTGATATTGAAATTATATTAAATACACTACAAGGGGGTTGAGTCGGTTCACGAACCACTTGGGTGGTTGAAGGAACCACCAAATTGGAGAGTGCAAATAGAAGCGCTATTTTTACTAAACCACCCAATAATGAAATATGTCTAACATCCCCCCTTATTACATTATTGAAAGTATAGAGAGTATTGCGAAATAATTCAAATTTGACATGTGCAAGTGCCTTAGTGAAAATATCTGCAACTTGTTGATCAATAGGAATGTACTGGAGTTGTATGTGGTGCTTTGGAACTTCATCGCGAATGAAATGACATCAAGTGTCGATGTGTTTGGTGCGATCATGAAATATTGGATTCTTGACAAGATTCAAAACACCTTGATTGTCACAAAACAAATGAAGTGGAAGGTTCTTTGGAAGGCCCATGTTTGTAAGAATGCGACTTAACCATATTATCTCGTAGACTGATCCACTGGCTACGCAATATTCTACCTCTGTAGAAGAGATAGCAACCACCTACTGCTTCTTACTATGCCAAGAGATAGGACCAGATCCAAGATGAAAAATGTATCCAGAAGTTGACTTTCGATCATCAATGGATCCAACATAGTCAGAGTCCGTGTATCCTTGTAGATAGAACTTGTTATTCATTTTGTATTCCAAGCCAAAATCTATTGTACCATGAACATAATGAAGAACTCTTTTTGTTGCTTTCCAATGACTCACCTTTGGGTCCTGCATGAACCATGAAAGATAACCCACAACAAAACTGAGATCTGGCCTGGTATTTGTTAGATATATGAGACTCCCAATCAATTGATGATAGAGAGTGCCATCTACCTATGGGGATTGATCATATCGAGATAGCTTAAGTCCAACCTCCATTGGAGTAGCTTTAGACTTACAGTTAGTCATGTGATATTTATCAATCAATGTCTTGGCATATTTCTTTTGTGTAACTCTGATATGATGTTTCTTTTGAGTCACTTCTAAACCAAGACAATAGTGAAGAAGTCCTAGATCTGTCATTTCAAAGGATGTTTTCAAATCATTTTTCACTGCATCAATCATACTCTCTGAACTACCTATTATGATCAGATCATCTACATATAGCACCAAAATCACTATGTCAAAACCATTGTTCTTTATATAGAGATTTACATCTGATGGACTTCTTTGGAAACCATGTTGCATTAGGTGACTGTTGATTTTGATGTACCAAGCTCAAGGAGCTTGTTTCAGCCCATACAAATATTTGATCAACTTACAAACTTTCTGTTCTTGCCCTTCAACAACAAATCCTTCTAGTTGGGTCATGTACACTTCTTCTTGTAGGTCACCATTCAAGAAAGCACTTTTTACATCCATCTGATGTAACTTCCACCCAAACTGAGCTGCCATGGCACACAAGACACGAATGGTAGTCATTTTTGTAGTAGGGGAAAAAGTCTCTTCATAATCTATGCCTTCTTTCTGAGCATAACCCTTGGCAACAAGATGGGCTTTATGCTTATCAATAGTACCATCTGCCTTATACTTTACTTTGAACACCCATTTGCAACCGATGGGTTTCTTTCCTGAAGGCAGATTTACTAACTTCCATGTATGATTTTTCATGAGAGATGTATGTTCTGCTTCCATAGCAACCTTCCACTTAGGCTCACTAAGTGCATCCTAAACTGTTGTGGGTTCATTCTCATCCAATGCTGTCATATAAACCCTCTCATCCTCCATATCTATCTCCCTATCTTCCTCTGCATCTACAGATAGATCATCAAATTATTGATATAGCTCATCAACCTCTGAAGTTGATGCTTTTGCTCTCATATGTTGAGTCATACTATGAGTACAAGGTCGATCTAGAGTTAGATCTGGAAGTGATGTCAACTTGGAATCTCTCAATGTACTTGTATACCATTTTGGAATCTTGTTTTGTGGGGGAGGAACCTCTTTCTTAGGCTCATCATCCTCAAGGTATACAACTATAGAAGTGTTATTTGATGTGAAAGCTTCATCAAATACCACATCTCGACTTATATGTGTCTTCTTGGTCATAGGATCTATCAATCGATATCCCTTTGAATGCTCATCATAACCAAGAAAGATACATTGTAGGGTCTTCTCATCTAACTTCTTCCTTTTCTATTTTGGTATGTGCATGAATGCCTTACATCCAAAAACCCTTAGATGAGAAATGGAGGGTTTCTTACCACTCCATGCTTCTTGTGGAGTTTTACCCTATAGAGCTCTTGTGGGTGCTCTATTTAGGAGGTATGATGTTGTGTTTACTACTTCTTCCCAATACTCATGCTCAAGATGTGCTCCCTTTAGCATACATCGAACCATTTCCACAATGGAATGATTTCTCCTCTCTGCAACTCCATTTTGCTATGGAGTATAGGTTGTAGTCAGTTGTCTCTTAATCCCATGTTCTTTCAAAAATGATGAAAATTCCTTGGAAGTATATTCCCCCCTCGATCTGAGTGAAGGGTTTTGATGGAACATCCTGACTCCTTCTCAACAAGCTTCTTGAATTGTTGAAAGTACAAAAATACCTCTGACTTCAATTGAAGGAAGAAAACCCACATCTTTCATGAGTAATCATCAACAAACAATTGAAAATACTTCTTTCCACCATAGTTGGTTGGCATAGGACCGCACAGATCGGTGTGTACCAACTCCAAAGGTTTCTTAGCTCTGGAAGAGCTAACTTCAAATGGTACCCGATGTTGCTTCCCTGCTAAGCAATCCGAGCAAACTGGCAATGTGGATGAAAGGTTGGGAAGTCCTCTCACCATCTCATATTTTCTCAACTTGAGCAAATATCCAGAACTTAGATGCCCATATCTCTTATGCCATAGAGAAGTAGCCTCCTTTGTAGTTGCTTCCAGAGCAACATGAGGCATTGAAATGGCATCTAAAATGAACAAGCCATGCTTGTATGATCCGATTGCTACATGTTTTCCTTTTCTGGTTATAAAACATCTATTTTTTCCTTTTGCAACACGGAACACAACATCCATATTTTGATCCAACATCTGAGGGACTGACAACAAATTATTAGCCAATCTAGGAACATAGAGTACCTTTTCAATCTGACATTTTCCATCTGGAAGAGTGACAGAAACATCACCTTCACCCTTCACTTGGTAGACTTGATTGTCAGTAATTGTTATTGGCTTACCTTCTTTCTCCTCAAATGTCTCAAACCATGATTTATCACCAGTCATGTGCTTACTAGCCCCTAAATCAATATACCATACAACATCTATCTGTGGAGATGAAGTATGAGTCATGAGCACCTTGTGTGCTCTCTCAGATTTTGAGTCTGAGTCTGATCCTATAGAATCTGAGTCTGAATTTGATTCAACATAAGCAACATGCCCCTTAGGTTGCTTATTATTTTTCTGTGGTTTGTATTTCCCTTTTCCCTTTTTCTTATGAGGTTGGTCATTCTGTTGCTTGTTCTTAAACCAACACCTGTTGGTGTCATGGTTATTCATATCACAAATCTTACAATATTGTTTGTCATTCTATTGATATTGTTTCCCTTTTCCTTTTGATGAAGATCCTCCTTTTTGAAATTGACCTTGTTTCTTACCCCCTTGTTTGGTGTAGAGGGCATTATCTAGCACTTCATCCTTCTAAAACTTGATTTGCCTCCTCAGTTTGGAGCAAATTCACCAACTCCACAAAAGATACTTGTCTACCAGATACATTAAGAGAGGTTATCAACATCTTATAGGACTCTGGCAATGCTCTCAAGATGACAGAGGTCAAGAGAGTATCATCCACTGGTTGTCCCATAGCATTCAATTTGGCTTTCAATTCTACCACTCTACATAGGAATAGGTCAACTGTCTCACCAGATTTCATACTGAGGGTATGTAGTTGAGTTTGAAGGTGTAGAATAGTGGACTGATTCTTACCTTCATAAATAGTAATCAAAGCATCCCAAGCTTCCTTACTAGTTTTGGCATCACAGATATGAGGTTGGACCTCATCTGTAGTAGCAAGCAAGATAAACATGAGACATATTTTGTCCTTCTTATCAAAATCTTCTTGATCTGTTCCTACTGTTGTAGGGCGTTTTGTAGTGCCAGTCACTACATCCCACAAATCTTCCACTTGAAGAATGGCACGCATCTTTTTCTTCCATGGTGTGAAGTTAGAACCTTTCAACAACTGTGAATCTGAGATATATTTGTGAATAGTGGCCATTGTGAAGGTTCCTTATATCACCAATTGGTCTCCCTTTCTTTATACCTGCCAGACCTTTATACCGAAACTACTCTATATATACCTGCCCTTACGTGAGGGAGACTATAAGTATATAAGAGCAGCACGATACATGGAACTTAGGCGATACTGAAAGGGCATCGTGTTGTTTATGACACCTACCATAGAAGGTCTATTCCTCATGCATGGGGCGTAACTTCCCCTAAACACTTCGAAAAGCCCTTCGTCAGGATTTATGCCTAACAACAATCACGATGTGGGTATGAATGAAGTGAATATCAGAACTGGTTTACCTTATTTCTCCCTGATGATTGATAGAGAACAAGCTCATACGTCATTGTTGCAGCTATATTAGGCGTTAGATACAGTAGTCCAAGCACGACAACATAACCTGTAAGTGTGGACCAGAGGTACCGTATATACCGAACGTTGTTGTGCAATAAATTGCACAAATAGGTGTATAAATTTGGGGTCTTTTCTTTTGCTTTATTTGTGTGATTGTTAATGCAAGAAAACAGGAAATTTAAATGCAAAAAAACAACCACAAATGCCCACAAATTTTAACTACTTGAGGTGTCGGTTTCCACCGAAAATGCACCTATTACAATGCCAGTTTTGAGATGAAACATATTCACTTTCCACAATTTTATTCCCCCCTTTGTCTTAGAATTTTGCAAAAATAAATGCTTATGAGATCCCCCCTTTTGTTGCAAAATAAACAATGGGAAAAAAATTTGGACCCTTTCCAATTCCAATGAAAAATAACTTATCCCTAAAAAAAAAAAAAACTTTTAAAGGAAGTAAGCTATGTATGGAAGAATAAATCAAAAAAATGAGCGGATCCTCTGACTTGTGGCAGAAAAAAAATGCTCCTGTGCTCACTATGGACCCAAATATACTCCTGGTTGACAAAAAAATGACCTTTCAGGGCAAAAAATGACATGCAAAAATTACAAAAAAGGTAAAAAATTGACAAAAAATTATTTAGGGCATCAATTTTTATTGTTGGGGCATCAAATTGACTCCCTAGGCATCAAAAAACAAGTGGATACCATCATCAGGGCACTGTCAACGTCAACAATGCACACAGGATGTCAAAATCATGCATCGAGCATCATAACAGAATAGGAGGGCATAAAAAAACAAAGTGCCTTTGGAATCCTATGACAGGATTTGAACCTTAGACCTGGAGCATAACAACATATGGTGCAAACTAACTGCGCTACCAAGAGCGCTAGGAAGAGAAGGCCATCACCTTGGCCTTATACCGAACTGGGCGCATGTTTTTGTTTAAAAAAAAAAATTGGGATTATCCCACATTCAATGTGAGGATGCACTCATGTTGATTTAAAAAGTGGGAGGGCCACCTTTGAAGGTGACTGTCTTCGGGCGGTCACCCCCTCCCTACCTTTTGTCGAAATCTTCGAATGCCTCCCCAAGCCAGCAAGCCTACCATGTGTCCGTTGTCTGTGTCGTTGAGTTGTCCTCCTTGAACTTGCAAACCCATCATGTATCTGTTGTCAAGTTTTTGTGTTGTCATCTACATGTTGTCTCCTATATGCTGCCTAAGTTTTCGTCTGTGTGTTGTCGCCTACGTGTTGTCTGAGTTGTTGCCTGCATGAGGTTTACTGCTTCTATGGGAAGTGTGCCCTGGTATGGACCCACTCTTCACCCTTCTATTTCCGTAATCTTGCTTGGTCCTTTGGTCTAGGATGTTGTGTTGTGGAGTAGTTAGAAGTAACTACATTATCCTTCGCCTAACCCCATACTTTGGTACCATGTTAAAATCTAAAGCAATAGTTCTCATTGATATTGAAAATAGATTAAATACACTACAAGGTGGTTGAGTCGGTTCACGAACCACTTGGGTGGTTGAAGGAACCACAAAATTGGAGAGTGCAAATGGAAGCACTAATTTTACTAAACCACCCAATAATAAAATATGTATAATAGTGAAAGGTATGCTACAGATTTTGAAGGAGCGACAAGGGGAATTCTAACTTGTTGGAATCATACTAGAACCTCCTATGTAACCATTCTTAAAAACTAGGCATTGGATAACCTCTTTAGTCACATGCTACTTTGCAGATATTCGTTTCATCTTTATCAATGTCTATGGATCTACAAATTAGTCAGCTAGATGATCATAGGATATTTTAATGCCATAACCAAGCTACATGAAAATTTGGAGGAATTAGAAAATTAACCCAAAGTATGAGAGATTTCTCAAAATTTATTCAAAACAATAATCTATGGGAGGTTGAGTTTTAAGAAGATAACTATACATGGGCCAACAACAAGAGATGGTAAAACATAATAGTAAAAACATTATATAGATGCATACTCTCATCATTGGCTAGATGAAGGAAATTGTGCTAAAATTAATACCTTGACAAGAACGGGTTCATATCACTAGCCAATAAGAGTTAAAATGGTGGTAAGTGATAAAAAAAGAAGAATATATTTTAGATATGAATTAACCACCTTAACAGAAGGTGGGGGAGGGACTAAGCTAAGAGGATCATTCTTAGCCCTAAGCCCCAAAGGTGAACCTTTGCCATTGATTTCAAAGGGGGAGAGATATTTGAGTATTGGGGGGAGATTTGATATTTGAGAGAGCATTGAGCCACAGGGAGCAGTGTCCTAGGGGGAGCAGCACAGAAGAAGAAGTTAAGCTTTCAGTAAAATAATTTGGGTTGCCATCAATGACAAAGGGGGAGATTGTTGGACATTTTGAGCAGTTGTCATTGATGTCAAAAATTAGTTGTCATTGATGTCAAGATGCCAAGTGATAGCTCAGCTTAAGTGCAAGTGGAATTTTAATGAAATTCATGATGGGTTTAAATATCTATGTTTACACCCAAGAGAATGGGTCAACCCAAGGAAGCAATTTATCCAAGACATCAAAAGGATATGATATTATAATAATTGTTATTATAATATTAAAATGATATGGTGAAAACACCAAATAAAATATTTATAATTTTCATTATAATATTTTATAAATCAAAATGGGTTTTATAAAGTTTAATTATATTTCATAAATCCAAAGGTTGGGTTTGGAAGAAAAGGCATTCAAAGCACTTTAAAAACCTTCACCAACATCATGGAAGGAAATCGGGGAAGCGCCGACGTCTCCCAAGGTATGGAGGAAGAAATATAAATACATTTCCCAAAGTCTAAAACATTATCCTTGCTCGAAATTTTAATTGGAATGTGAAAAAGAATAAGAACTCATGAGAATTGTGAATTTCGTGGACAACAAAGTGTTTTAGAAAGCAAACATTAATTTTTGAAGGTACATAGGATAGCGTGGCCTAGTGGTGAGTTGGGAAGCATGAAAATGTTTGTTCGTGCGAGGGCCTGCATTCAAAACATGGCAGGTGCATTGGAGGTCATGTTGGTTAAGGCGCCCAAGGCGCACGTCGTTTTGCCAAGGGAAGAAGGAGTTGAGAGTTGAAGCACATGGTGGTGCTTCATTAATTACAAATGAGCGCGTGGCTCGTGCGGTGACTTTTGCCGTGGCTAAGGCACACGTTGTGGGTAAGGTTGAGGGTTTGATTCCCTTCGAAGGCGAGGTAAATATTTTTGGTTAAATTTTTAATTATCCACCTATGTTGGAGATATAAGGGTGTTTAATTTTTATTGTTATTAGCATATGTTGGAGGTATAATATTTAGGAGAGGAACTAATTGTTAGAGGGGTTAATTATTAAATAAGTGATGTTATTTGATATTTGTTATTAGGAGTGATAAGAAGGTCTTTGTAAAGTCTTAATTAATATAGTGATATATTGGAGGATTAAAACTATTGAGAATTGATTTCATTTTAATAAGGTTTTTTTCTATTAAAGAAGATTATGGTGAATATTATTTTTAAGTTGGAGTGATAAGGTGTATTTTAGTCATCTTTTTGTATTGTGTTTTATTGAAGTCTTCTAACCCTTATTGAGATTGGAAAAGAAGTAATTGTGAGTGTGGGATATTTGTGAGATAAACTCTTTGGCAACAAAAAGGTATGGGCAAATTATTCTTTGGTTGAGTTGATTGATTGGCTTACAAAAATAAAGTTTGGAGTGAAAAGGATTTGATTAGGGTTTCCTTTTCAAAAGTGTTTGAGTTAATGCTTCAAGTTTTTATGGAATTAAGAGTTGTGATTAAAACCTTGTTTTATAAGCATTGTTGTTGAAGCATTTATATTGTGCAAAGAACTTGAGTCAGGGTTTTGAAAAGAACATGGGTATCATTTTTATGTGAAGATTTATTTATGAGCATTGTTGTTGAAGTGAGTTGTTGTGCAAAGAACTTGAACTAGGGTTTTAGAAAGAACATGAGTATCATTGTTATGTGAAGATTGATTTATGAGCATTTTTGTTGAAGTGAGTTGTTGTGCAAAGAACTTGAACTAGGGTTTTGGAAAGAACATGAGTATCATTGTGATGTGAGATTTTTTGTTGAGCATTGTTGGAAACATTTTGAGTTGGTGTTTACATAATTGGACTAGGGTTTATGAGCAAGGGTTGGTTCTTGAGAAATTGGTTGAGTAGAGTTGATTGAGCCTAGTCAAGTGGATGTATGAAGTGATTGTTCAAGTTCCATAAAATAAACTATTATATATTCTGATTTGAGTTGTGAAAAAGATTGAGATTTGA
Organism: Wollemia nobilis; assembly: GCA_028583015.1. Taxonomy (NCBI): domain Eukaryota; kingdom Viridiplantae; phylum Streptophyta; class Pinopsida; order Araucariales; family Araucariaceae; genus Wollemia; species Wollemia nobilis. The sequence continues at coordinate 147,171 of JAQPPZ010003059.1, read as the reverse complement.
GTGTAGAACATATTGAGTCTCTAGCAATTCTATTTATACTTCTATGAGATTGATTTGAGTTGAGAAAGTGATTAATATTTGAGTGTAGAACATATTGAGTCTCTAAAAATTATCTTTATGCTTCTATGAGATTGATTTGAGTTGAGAAAGTGATTGAGCTTTGAGTATAGAACATATTCAGTCTCTAATATTTCTCTTTATGCTTCTATGAGATTGGACAATTTATGTGTGAACTTGTTAAGCATATTTGAGGCAAGTATTTGAGAAGACTTGTGGACTAATTTTGTGTGAGATTTTGTGGAAGCTTACAATATAGATTTGGACAGGTTCTGAGTGGACCTGTTGAGAAGGTTTTGAGAGGACCTATTGAGCAAGTTCTAAGTGGACCTGTTGAGCAGATTTGGATAGGTTCTGAGTGGACCTATTGAGAAAATTTGTGCTAGACCAACTGGACTATGTTTAGTACAGATTTGAGTGAACTTGTTGAGAAGAATTGTGCTCGATCGATTGGACTGTGTTTAGTATAGAGTTGAGCAAATTTATGCTAGACCGACTAGACTGTGTTTAGTATAGATTTGAGTGAGCTTGTTGAGCAATATTATGCTAAATTGACTGGACTATGTTTAGTGTAGAGTTGAGCAAATTTGTGCTAGACCGACTGGACTGTGTTTAGTGCAGATTTAAGATAGAGCTTTAGAGGTGACAGAGGAGGGAGGACAAGAGTCTCCAGTGGATAGAGATCCATTAGCTAGGGCAATGAGGATAGGTCTTTTGAGTGGGGACTGTTGGTCATCAAATCTGCCCAGGAAAGGATTTTGGGTAAGTGTACGCGCCCTAGACCTGGACCAACATTGAAAGGCCGAAGGGAAGAGATGCCCCTCGTGCCAATCTCCGGAGAAAGGCCGACTCCTTTACTAAACTACTTCGGTGTTTTAAGACAAGAGTGCAGGAAAGAGATAAAATAGTAAGGGTGTAGGAAAGAAATAAAAATAGTAAGGGTGCAGGAAAGAAATAAAAAAGTAAGGGAAGAAATGTCAATAGTTTAAAGTGGGAAAGAACCAGAAGCACGATCGCTGGCTAATAGCTCGAAATAGCAGCAATAAATACCAAGAATAAAATGAAATGAACACGATATTAGCCCTCCTATGTATCCTCTAGACGAGTTCCAGGATTACCCTTCCCCTTTCATCGAAATTCAGAGTTACGACGACCAGGAAAAAGTGAATATAATAGAAACACTATCCACAGGCAGCATACAAGAAAACTAATATGGCATTTTCCTCCCCTATGTATCCTTCAGGAAAATTTTAGGGTTCTGTCCCCAATCGCACACCTAAATCCAGAATGCAGAATTACAGTATGCAAATGAAGAAAAGATAACAGAAATAATCACAGAAGGCAACATACAAGAGAGAAATTAAGCCCAAAGCTCTTTAGTATTAATCACAGGAATTCAAGTTACAACAACTTTCTAGCAGAAAGTTCCCCCCCTTTTACATTACAATGCCTGGGTTTTTATAGAGGACCCAACCCTCTGAGCCATCAATGCACAAAATGGAGGAGTACATCCTCGAAAACCGAGAAGTCGGCCCTCGCATGCCTCTCGTGACTGAGCTCTCAAATCCTTTCCCATAACTGGCAACTATGACCGGGTCAACCGGGGAAACATGCATTAATGAGCCGCCTGAACGTCCTTGGCCTCTGGGTGCAGTGCTCGAGTGGCCGCCATGCTCACCGGGCTCTCCTTCAGGGACTGATACTTCCTTTCCAATTGCCAAAAATGAGCAACGAGTTCATCGGGCACGTAAAAATACATTTATGAGGCACTTGATTGCCTCAAAAAAATACCCGACTTGGAGTGCGTGCCCTTGAAGCGCTTCACTGAATTTTCGTTCGCAACTCCGCTTCGCAATGGATTTGAGCCGAAGCTGATCCTCCTTCTTGGTTTGCACTTCGCATGGATGGGCTTTGCAAGGCAGCTTCGGGGATGTTTAGTGCCGAAGCAGGTATTCCTCCTCAAGATGGGGCCCTTCATTTCTCACTGCTTCGTCGGGAAGGCGTGTCAAAACTGCTTCGCTAAGGTTCTCCGCCCGAAGTGGATGTTCTGCTGATGAGTCATCAAAATGCTTCGCCGTGATCCTCCCTCAAAACTGCGGTTCGGGGTCTTTTGGGCCGAAGTGCATTCCTGCCTCTGAAAAATGTTTTGCTTCTTCATGGGCCACTACCACTTCGGGTGAAAGCGCTTCGCATGAAAGCTAGCCGAAGCAGATGCTTCGCAACAACTTTCGATGAAGTAAAAATGGTTCGCCGGTGGGGAGGCCCGAAGTGGGTGCTTCGACGATTTCTTGGCGAAGTAGTTTTCAATGTTTGCACTCCTTCAAATTTCGCTTCACAAGATTTTCGCCCGAAGCAACTACTTGAAATGCTTCGGGTGCGAAGCTCTTTTCACGCCTTTCTTGTCTTCCTTCTTCGACGAAGCTGTTTTTCAGTGTTTGAGGTTCTTTGAATGTCGCTTTGCAAGAATTTTGCCTGAAATAGCTGCTTGGAATGCTTCGGGTGCGAAGCTCTTTCATCTCCATTCTATATACAAAGGGGTGGCAATGAAAGCCAAAATTGCTGCAACACTTACAAATATTTTCAAAAACAACAAAAAGAAATACTTTACAAAAAGAAACACTTTACAAAAATTTTGATTTTTCTACCCCTCTATGCAATGTGACAAAATTGTCAACATTCTTGGCGGCTCATGGGGCAACGAGCTCGTCTCGGTGGAAGAACCCTCAGCCTTGATCCGTTGGGCCAGAGTTACCTCCAGACCCTTCTCCTTTTTCCATTTTTGGGGGCGCTTCCACAACTTGTTCTTCTTCTTCTTCTTCTTCCTCTTCTTCCTCTTTGGCGAGGCTTCCTGTTGCGGTGGTGGGGGAAGGCGATCACGGATGCGTTCCATGGTTCGGCGGACATGAGCCCAGGCACCCTTCTAAAATGGCTCTTGGTCTTGTAGTGCCTTGACCAAAACATGGAACCGATCAATCTTCCCGATGTCGGCATGTTTGGCTCTTGTGCTTAGATCATTCAGGCAAGCCGTGATCTTGCAATGTCTCAGAATGAAATCTGTGACTTGTCCTTCTGTAATTGGCTCCACCCACCCGTCTATCTCCGAGACGTCACCTTCAAAATGAAGCCAAGCCGGCTTGAGCTCTTCCTTGGTCAGAAGGTTCCCATCATCATCCATGAAACTTGGGAAACCTAAGGAAGAGAGATCTTGGAAGTAGCCCAGTGATGTGCGCTGCTCATGCTCAAATACATCCAGGAGGTCTTTCACCTTCTGTGCTTTCCTCACCTTGGAGAAGAAGGCACGAACCGTGGCTTGGGCTATAGACCAATCCCTAGCCGTCCGACTCATCGCAACAACCTGCAAGTCCTGATATTTAGTGCTTTGGACCTCAAAAGCCAGTTTGAGTCGGCTTCTAATCTTTTGGATGACCTCATCTACTTTTGGCCCTTCTTGAGCAAATGACATACTGGGCTTCGGTGATGTATGTTAAAATTGATAGGGCACTAGAGGCCCGAGATCTGAAATTCTTGAGCAAGTGTGAGCGGATTTCTTTTATTCTGCCTCTGTCAAACAACTCCAGGCTCTCCTTTTCGTACAACTGATGCTGCATCTGCAAGATTTTGCTTTCAAATTCTTTGGCCTTCAGATCAGCTTCGGCCTGTATCTTGCTTTGGTTTTTAGTTGTACCCTGCAGTTGTTCTATTTGCTATTTCAGGGCATCTACTTCCTTCTTCATCAGCTCACACTGCTTCTCTGCGTCCTCTAGCTTGGAGCGGGTCCTTGCTAGCTCCTCTTCCAACTTGATGTTGGCGCTCTCTGCTTCAAATCTGTGCTGATTGGCGATGTTTGCATGCGCACGAAAAGTTTCAATTCTGACATGCATGGATGCAGATTCATTATCTACATTCAAGTGTTCCAGGTCCTTGGACTTATCTTGATAATCATAATCCGCTGGAGTCATTTCATCCAGGGGCTTTTGGACCTTAGGAATATTTTTCACCTTATGTAACTTCCCGGCTTTCAAATCAAAGACAACGCACTTTTCAACTTGGGCCAGAGAGCGCCCTCTCTTCTTCCTCGCCTCCTTCAGCATCTTATCTATGTTTTGTCGGGCTTGGAGTAGCTTTTTAGCTAGAGGGCATTCCTTAATCATGGATAACTCAGATTCAAATGAGGCTGGATCTCCAGCCAAAGGGGTGAACAAATATAAAGAATGAATGGGGGATGCCTCACCAGTAGGTTCGACGATGGGTGTGGTAGGAGTTTCGGCGAGTGAAACAATGTCGTGTGAAATAGGGGAGTGGGGAACGGGGTTCGACGTTGGGGTACTATCTTCGCCCTGACTGAGGACCAAGGGAATGGTGGCATGGGCAGACGAAGTAGTATCAACAGACTTGTCCCGACCAGATGACTCGAATGGAGTGGACATGTGTGTGGGGCTAACGAGATCATGAGACAAACTTGAAGTAGCGAAGGGCAACACGCGAGGGGGTGATTGACTTTGTAGGGGAGAGAGAGACTGATGGGGACTTACGATCGGGACCATGGTGGACATGCCTTGAGAAACCAGGGCAAAGGGTGGAGAGTGCGTACCTGCGTGCCCTCCTAGCAGAGCAAAAGTAGTGACTTCTTGTGTGATCGGCTCTTGCTCCTTCTGAACTTCGGCACTTTCGACCTCCATGACCTCTTCTTCGGGGCCCCCTTCTTGTTGGAGGAGTTCCTCCACATCGATGATGTCTATGTCTGGGGCTACCTCGGCTCTTTGTTATGCCATCCCTTCAATATTTGCCTTGGCTGGGCCTATCGCAGGTTGTCCGACAAGAGCACTTGGAAGCTTTGTGCGTGGTCACTTTGGGTGGGTTGGAGGCACTTGAGCTTGCTCCTGCCTCTTTCTTTTCTTCTTCTCTGATTGTTGTGCTGACCCCATGGCACTCGTGTCATGGCTTTCCATAGGTTCCTGAGGCAGTTCTTCTGGTGTAGCTTCTGCCTCCTCCTCTTCTTCTTCTTTCGAAGCATCATCAGCTCTCCTTGGGCTTTCGCCCGAACCTGGGGCACTTGGAGGAACAAAGTCGGCGAAGGAGGTGGGCTTCCAAGTCCCAGCATTGGCTTCGTAAACAATCGTGAAGTCCTTATCCGTCCCCAAGAGTCCGTATGATTTCATCTTTTGGTGATGGACTCTCATTATCCACCACTCCCTTAATTGTTCCTCACCCCAATCCTTCAATTCTTCCTTCAAATCATCTTTCATTTTCCTCCAAAATGTGGAGTCTAGGCCTGGGAAAGGGTGCCGAACTGGATCATACTCAACCTCCATAGGGTAGAATTCATGCCAGGGAGGCAAGGTCTTCATTCTTTCTAAATGCCATTCCAAATCCCTCCCATTGGGATTATTCCTTTGATCCACTATTTTTGGGTGAGGGCAGACATGAAAATTCTTGAATCTGAGGTGATCCCTCATCACCCCCAAGGGGTCATAACACCACCTTTGAGGAATTTGGAGCAAACCAAAGTTGGCAAGCTTCTCCTCCAGGAATACATTTTGCTTCAGGGCAAACACTTCAATTACCCCCATTTTGAAGGGGAAGTCACAAGTGTGCGCCCATTTTCGACCGTGGTCGTAGACGACATTTGTTGCGTCGCTCTGTCGAGCGACCTCCAATGCGAACTGGTACTCGGAGGGGTAGACAGGTAGCAGGAAGGGCTTCCCCGTGAAGCCGAACAGGTGAATCACAAGTCCCTGCGTCAGTTGAAATACGTCTCCCTTCTTCTCCTTCACCACTCTGTCTCTTAAACTGAGGGGCACCCGAGGGCAAGAACCCTTCAACAAATGAATAGCAGGTCCCAAGAATTGTTGATTAAAAGAATAATATGACTCCATCCTCGCTAGGAGGGGAGTCCATTGGTACACCGGCAGAGGATTTCCATCCTTGCCGCTTGAAGAAATGGCAATGTGGGGAAAATTCTTATGTACATGATAGAAAAACAACCAAACAAGGAAAGAGCAGGGTCCGAAGTACTGGCCCATTCCAGCATTCTTCATGCTGGTAAGCCGCGTGTGCAAGGTTCAGGCCACCCATTCTACCCAGTCAAAGAAGACTAGGTTGGTGTTCGGCCTTGAAGCATCGGGGGCATAAAACTCCCCTCTGGAAATACATTCGGCCAAAGACACCTGCCAGGGGTGCACCGAAGCATCGGTCGATAGGCCCGCCACCCATGCAATGATGGAGAAGATGTCCGTGCTCTTGAAATCTATCAAGGGTAGGGGCATTTGGGGCAGCTTTCCTGAAGGGAGCCCGTTCTTGAGGTTCTCACTCAAAAATTTCAAAATATAGCTGGAGGAGGTGAACCTCTCCATTTGTTCGCTCAAGATGACATTGCGAACCGAATATCCCTTAGGCGGCCCCTACTGCGGCGCGAAGGCTACTTGCACATCTTCTTTCAAAATTGAAAACAATTTATGGCCAGCGGCATCTAGCACTTGTCTGGAGGAGGGCTGGTAATTCTGCACGATGGCACAAATTAATTTGGGACAATGGTGCGCGGGCGGAGTCAGATACCAATATATCTGAGAATAATATGCGGCGACTCTCTTATTCTCTGTGGAGAGCCTACTCTTCATGAACTCGATGGTGTATCGGAGTTCGAGCCATGCTCTTTGAAAGTTCTGTGTCCCTAATTTTCTCCCACCCATCAATTGGTGGCTCTTCAGGTTGTTCCTCTTTAGAATCTTCTCTCTCCTCCACGACTTGCTTTTTAGGGCGGAGGTTAAGGTCGACCCTCTTGGGTCTCTGCTTTTTCTCCTCCTTGCCCTTCTTCATTTTTTTAGGGCCTGCTACTTCTGGCTCCTTCCTCTTTTCCTTGGAGTTTTTCTTCCCCATTGTGGATGTTCACGGCAGTAGAGCTTACAATGCAGAGGACTTCGACGCAAAGGATTTCAACGCGAAGGGTGGAAGAATTACAGGCTAATAGCGGAGCTCTTAATCTTGCATGAACTAGTAGGCGAACAACCTTTTCACTGCTGAGGCTCGAGTTTTATAGCCTTAGAAGGCAACTACCCCTATTTATGGCTCCTACCATAATTAAATTTACAACTCTGATGGGGGAGGTTGCTTCACCTTTTGATTGGCTTTCCGACGGCATAGTACGTGGGTCCATGCGCTTCGATGATTATGCCTTGCATTGGAAACTCAACCTGCTGCCACCTCGTACCTAGGCACGAGCTTTTCTCCTAACCGAATCCTCTCGGGATGTGCTCCGCCACCTTTGCATTAAACTCACTTGCTTTGAATGCTTTCCCTAGGTTGTCATTGGCACGTTCCTCTAGGCACATTTTAAATGCTCTCGCCTCATGCGTTTGTTGGGTTGGCGAAGTTGAAATCGATGCTGAAAATACTTCACGGCGAACCTCCGGTGTGAGCTGATTTTCTATGCTTCGGGCCCGAAGTAGTTTTACCTCACTGCGTCACCACTTTGCTTCGTGGAAGGCTGCCTTCGAAGCTCATTCCTTTTGAGAAATGGTTCGCTAGATTTTCTTTGAAAATTGCTTCGCTCATACTTCTTTTGTGAAGCATTTCTCATGCCTTCATTTTGAATTTCGTTTGGCCCTCCGAGGACAATGTGCTTCGCTGCGAACCTCTTTGCATCGGCCACTTCGCATCAAAAGTTCTCGAAGGAGATTCTGGCTAGGCTTTAGTGAAGCTAGAGTTTGTCACTACAGTGGTGTGATACTTAACCTCTCTGAGATCTTGAAACAGGGTATATATACAGAAATGAAAAATTACATACAAGGTAAAACTTGAACACATTTTTTTTGTTTCGTCTCAGCGATGAAAAGTCTTCAGATGAAGACCATTGATAGAAATTGGCAATACTTGGCCATCTGCATCCTTGAGGATGAAAGAATTGGCTGAGTTTACCTTCACAACTTCAAACGGTCCATCCCAGAAAGCGTCCAACTTATCGTGATTCCCAGGCTTGGCCTTCCAGGAGTCCCACTTCCATACCAGATCTCCCACTTTGAACGTGCGATCGGAGGATTTTTTCTTGAACCAGTCTCGGGTGATCTGAGCATGCTTAGCGAAGCTCTGGTAGGCCTTCTCATGATCTTCCTCTAGCTGCAGTAGCTGAGCCAACCTATTTTCCATAGGATTAACTTCTTCTTCCTCATCTAACAACTGCAATGCAGGGATCTCTACATGGGTAGGTAAGATGGCCTCCTTGCCATACACCAGGGCGTAAGGTGATGTCTTGATTGACTTCTTGATAGAAATCTGATCGGCCCACAAGGCCCGATCTAGAAGGAGGTGCCAAGTTCTTTTGTTTTTCTCCATGAGCTTTCTTAGCACCCTTAACAGAGTCTTGTTGGTTGATTCTGCCAATCCGTTACCCTATGGATAGTAATTAGAGGAGACTTTATGATATATCCCATATTTGTAGAGGAACTCATTGATTTTGGCGCCTGCGAAGCCAGGACCATTTTCTGTAACGATTGCTTCTAGGATGCCAAATCGGGTGATTAAACCCTCTAGGAAGGCGATGATGGTCTCCTGATCAGCATGCTTCGTGGGTACTGCTTCGGCCCATCTGGTGAAGTAGTCGGTTGCGGTCAGGACAAACTTATGCCCAATGGAAGAGTTCGGCGATATAACCCCTATGAAATCCAACCCCCATTGTTGAAAGGGCATTTCTACTTGTATCGGTCGGAGAGGCATAGGAGCACTTCTGCTTTGGCCGACGAACTTTTGACATTGCTCGCATCTGCGACAGACCGCAAAGGCATCGACGAAGAGTGTAGGCCAATAATAACCTACCTTAATTATCTTCAATGTCGTTGTTCTTCCTACGAAGTGACCTCCAGATAATCCTGAATGGAATTCTCCCAGGACTCTCTTCTTATCATCTTCTTTTATGCACCTGAGAAGAACGCCATCAATGTTTCTAAAAAATAGGCCTTCGGGGTGCAACGTGTATCGGAGGGACCGCATCCTGAAGTGCCTTCATTGTGAAGCATTTAGATGTGAAGGACATCTACCGGTGTTGAAATATTCAACTATCTCACCGACCCAGTCCTTCTCGTCCTCTTCTTGGTTTGCGAAGCATCCTTCTGCTGCCGAGTCATCCCACTGACAAGCTGTCACTTCGGCCGCTACGCTCTTCGCTAGCTCTTGACATAACGTGCGATCGCGAACCAATTTTGTGGGTCTGATCTCGATGTCGAACTCTTGTATCTTGCTGACCCAACCGGCTCTTTTGCTTCCCAATTCTCCTTGGATAATGAAGTTGCGCACATCGGGGTGAATGACAAAGACTGTAACCCGACTTTGGGAAATGAATTGCTTGAATTTCCTAAGAGATTTCATTATTGCATGCACCTGCCTTTCTATGAAATTGTATTTTTCTTCATGGGGGTGTATCACCTGGCTTAGAAACGCGATGGGGCGCTCTTCGCCATCTTCCCCCTTCTGTGTCAGGACTGCAGCATAGCTCTCAGGTTCTCCTATGGCATATAGGATGAAATCTCGATTGTAGTCAAGGTTGGTCAGGATCGGTGCCTGAGCGATTCGGGCCTTGATCTCTTCAAATGCTTCTTTTCTCTCCTCCATCCAGATGAATTCTGTGCCCTTCTTCAAAAGTTTGGACATTGGCTTGATGACCTGGGCGAAATCTGGAACAAACTTCCTTACGAAGTTGATCTGGCCAAAAAATATTGAAGTCCTTTCTTGTTCACTGGGAGTGGGAGCTTCAATAGAGCCTCAGCTCTATCAGGATCTATAGTGAGACCCTTCTTCGATATCACATGTCCCAATAACTTCCCTTCGTTGACTGCGAATATGGACTTCTTTGGATTGATTGAAATGCCAAACTCTCGACATTTTTTGAATATCTGTTGTAGGTGAAAAGGGTGATCCTCCCTTCTTCGAGAGAAGATGGTCATGTCATCCAAATAGATAACAATGACCTTATTCAAGAGCTCACCAAAAGCTAAATCCATGGCCCTCTGAAAAGTGGCCCCCACATTCGAAAGGCCGAATGGCATTCGTTGGTAAGCAAATGTTCCCCACTTGGTAGTGAATGCGGTTTTATGCTGGTCTTCATCCCTAACCCAGATCTGATTATATCCAGAGAAACCATCGAGTAGGGAGAAGCGCTGAGCCCCAGCCACTGAGTGCAAGATCTGATCTATCTATGGGAGAGGGTAGTGATCTTTGAGCGAAGCCTGGTTCAGGTTGCGAAAGTCCACGCATAATCGTATATCTCCATTCTTCTTTCTAACAGGGACTAGATTCGCTACCCAAGAGGAATGCTTTATGGGATAAATTATCTTTGCCTCGAGCATCTTCAGGAGCTCGGCCTTCATCAGGACCTCGATCTTTGGATTGACAGGCCTTTGCTTCTGCCGAAAGGGTTTGATCCCCTCCTGCAACTCAATTGTATGTTGGATCAGTTGTCGATCGTATCCCTTTAGGTCTTGATAAGACCATGCCACTATGTCGGGATACCTCCTACACAGAGATTGGATCTGTTCTAGCTCTTTCGAAGTGCAATCTGTTCCAACTTTTATTGCTTTTCTAGGTTCAAGCTCCAAATCTTGATACTGCTTTGCATTGACTTTGATCCTATGAGAAACTGCTCGATCATTCTGATCAAAGAGGCTTTCAAGAGTAATTAATCCCTTGGGAACATGATTATTCTTCAATTGAACTAGCCCTTCATATTCCTCATCATCAGGGCTTCTTTTCTCAACTGTGGCTGCTTCTTGAATCATAAAATTCACAATCTGCTCATCATTGTCAAAAACTTGCCAATGCAGATCTCTGTCCGGGACAGAGGGCCTATAAATCATCCTCACAGCTTTAGGCTTATGCACCATGTCTTCTATTGGAGAGTACTTGGCTGCGATGGATGCTAGAACATCGACATGTCGATTCTTTTCTCGTGGAATGGACTACAGATTGAGAGATTCGAACTGGTCAAACAAGTCCCATACCCTGTTATAGTATGACTTGAGATAGTGCTTCTTTGAAATGCACTTGTTTGTGACTTGATTGCATACCAATTCTGAATCTCCAAAGATTTGGAGATGCTTTATGCCTAACTTTTCTGCTTTCTTGAGTCCTAGGCATAATGCTTCATATTCTGTTGCATTGTTGGTGCAGCTCCATACCAACCGGTAGCAATATTCCTTTTGCTCCCCTGATGGTGATACTAAAAGAATTCCTGCCCCGGCACCATTTTTGCATCGGGCACCATCGAAGAACAATTTCCATAGTCCTTCTTGGGCACATGTTTTATTCTTTGACTTGGTGTGTTTCTCAGGCTTGGTGATGGCATAACATCCCATCTCGGTTTCTATCATGGCATTAAAGTCTGCCAATGAAAACTCATCTTCACAACTTAACTGTGCAAGGGATTCCTCGACCAGGTCCACCTGCTCTATCCCTTCCACTATCGCATGCACAGGATCACTGCTCTCTTCTTCGGACATCTTCTGTACAAGGAAGGTAGAAGGCTTCTCATTGTAGATCTTTACCTTCTTCCCTTTGAATGGAATCTCTAAGTGCGAGTAATCCATAGATAGATATCCTCCCAGCTTCGTCGTAAACTCTCTCGACAAGCACATACTAAAATATGGCTCAAGGTCGACGACTACCACCTCTTGTATAACTGTGATTTGAGGCATCTTGTGTAGTCGGATAGGTATATCTTTAATCACTCCTACAGTCTTCATGGGAGTACCATCCAACTGGAGCACGCCGTGGCTACTTCGCGTATACTCCATCCCTATCTCTTCGCACACTGCTTTGGGCATGACTGTCGTCGTGGCCCCGAAGTCAATCATACAATTGTGTACAACATACCCTTCCATCTGTAGAGATAGGTAGAATGGAGGTGGTCTGTTCTTCCCCGTAATGGATGTGGATAGGGTCTGCACTAGGGCAAGCGGTGCTGACTTTCTTGCTTTGGTCGTCTTCAATGATTCTTGCAGCAAGTCCACTTGTCCAGGTAGTTGCAGTGCGTCATACAGACTGATCTTGGCTGGAATCTTCTTCAGCTCATCTACAATATTGTAAGCTAGGGAGTTGTGCACCTCAGGTTCCCTTTCTTGCCTCATACCTGGTGCGATATTGCTCCGTAGCTTCGACCCTTTGTCGCTTGGTCAGCGAAGGAAGCTTGAGCTTCTCTCTAGCTTGTTCTTTAGTTTCCACCTGAGGTGGATTTGCAGGGGCCTTTTGGGCCTTCTCTTTGACTGGTGCAGGCTGAGGAGCTTCGCTCAGGGCTAGAGGAGGTTGTTGTCCCTTCTCATGGTGAGCATGCACCTTTAAGGGAGCCATTTGAGTAGCATCTACCTCTATCGACCTTTTTCCTCCTCTGGTAAGGACTGCAACTTGCTCTTCTTCACCAATTACCAGGTTCTGATCCAATTGCCTGATGATGTTGACTTGACCACCATGACTACTGCTCGCCAGCGTTTGTACATAATGTTGGTGCAGCATGCAGGTATTCTCTTCGTGAGGGTCATTACACGTGGAGCACCAATGTATGTAATCGAAAGTGCTCGGAGCTTCATCAATCATGGCATTTCTTGTCGACGCTCTCCCTTGCTGGACTGCTTGATCTTTAGTAAGCACAGGTGTAGGATAAGACCTTCTTGGTAGAAACTCTTGTTGCGCTTGCTTCTTCTTCATAATGGTCATGTCATTGGACAGGGTTTGTACTGTGGAGTTCAGGGACTGAACTTCCTGTAGTATTTTGGCTTGCATATCATCGGCTTTAGGAATAGGTGGCAATGGAGCCATCGTTGGTATTGGAGGTAGGGCGGGGTGTTGAGGTGGTGCTGGCAATACAGGGAATGCCGAAGAGATAGTGGGCTGCGAAGTCAAGAATGTGGGAAAATGGATTTGTGGAGTAGCGATTTGAGATACAATGGGATTCGGGTTCCAAGACGAGATCGGGTATGCAGGGGTTGCAGAGATCTACGAAGCGGCTACGCTCGCATACTGGGATTGAGGGAAATCGGGAAGTATGGGCATCGACATCCTTTGGGGAAGCTTGCCCATAGCTATTAGATCCATCTCCGCTCTCTAGGCTAACTCATATAACTCGAGGAAGGTATTGATGTTCGAATACCTTACCATGACACTGATATCAGGGTTGAAAGCCCGAAGGAAATAGTATGCTGTAGCTTCGCTAGTTGGCCGAAGTCCAACTGGTATCCTTTGCCAGGTTCGAGCGAACCTAACATTGAAATCAGTGATCTCTTCTTGTGGATGTCTCTGAATCATTGTGAACTGATGCAAGAGAGAGGATGGATCGACGGACTCATTGAAGCTTCTCATCAACTGTCCGGCTAACTGGTCCCATCCCGTTATAGTACCGGGTGGTAAAGATCTATACCAATAGAGGAGCTTCCCTCTAAGAGATAGAACCAGAAGCTTTACCATAACTCGCTCCTCTGTGATGTCATGAATTGTCACCAGAGAAACTATGTCCTGGATGTGCTCCAGAGCGGTCTTCCCAGTTCCATCGAACGTTGGGATCTTCTTCATAGCAGCAGGTGGAACTTGCCCTTGTCCCGCTAGATTTAGCGGTCCCAAAGAATTCCATGTTGGGAATAATCTGGGCGGTGGTTGCTACTGCATTTGTTGTTGTTGTTGTTGTTGCTATTGTTGTGCCATATTTGCTCCTAGATTTTGAGAAATAGGAATTCCCAAAGCTCCTCCTTGGTTGCTAACAGGACGACTAATGTGAATGGAGGCACTAGGATGCTTCGATGAGTTGGGAGGATTAGGAGGAAAGCTAGCTGTTGTGCTATCTAAAGTTAATCCTTGTTCATCAACAGTAGCCTCTTGCGAGGATGTTCCACGTAACAGTGACTCAGGGGTGACCAACCTAGAGCGTTCCCCAAAGGCGTCAATATCAAGCTCAAAGAACTCAGTTTCCTCTCCTCTATTCCTAACTCTCCATCTTGTTTGCATGAAGGCACAGACTTAGGTACCGGTCTCTACGACTTAAAGATTCTCGGTTAAATAGAGTCGCCAGATGCTAAGAGTCTTTTGGCAATGAGACGAGCATCGATTCTCACTACCACTCACAAGGTGAGACTGATCGGGTCCCACCGGGCGTGCCAAAAACTATTGGTCATCAAATCTGCCCAGGAAAGGATTTTGGGAAAGTGTACGCGCCCTAGACCTGGACCAACATTGAAAGGCCGAAGGGAAGAGATGCCCCTCGTGCCAATCTCCGGAGAAAGGTCGGCTCCTTTACTAAACTACTTCGGTGTTTTAAGACAAGAGTGCAGGAAAGAGATAAAAGAGTAAGGGTGCAGGAAAGAAATAAAAAGAGTAAGGGTGCAGGAAAGAAATAAACAGGGTAAGGGAAGAAATGTCAATAATTTAAAGTGGGAAAGAACCAGAAGCACGATCGCTGGCTAATAGCTCAAAATAGCAACAATAAATACCAAGAATAAAACAAAATGAACACGATATTAGCCCTCCTATGTATCCTCTGGACGAGTTCCAGGATTACCCTTCCCCTTACGTCGAAATCCAGAGTTCAGAATTACGACGACCAGGAAATAGATGAATATAACAGAAACACTATCCACAAGCAGCATACAAGAAAACTAATACAGCGTTTTCCTCCCCTATGTATCCTTCGAGAAAATTTTAGGGTTCTATCCCCAATCGCACACCTAAATCCAGAATGTAGAATTACAGTATGCAAATGAAGAAAAAATAAAAGAAATAATCACAGAAGGCAGCATACAAGAGAGAAATTGAGCCCAAAGCTCTTTAGTATTAATCATAGGAATTCAAGTTACAACAGCTTTCTAGCAGAAATTTCCCCCCATTTTACATTACAATGCCTGGGTTTTTATAGAGGACCCGACCCTCTGAGCCATCAATGCACAAAATGGAGGAGTACATCCTCAAAAACCTGAGAAGTCGGCTCTCACAGCTCTCGTGACTGAGCTCTCAAATCCTTTCCCATAACTGGCAACTACGACCGGGTCAGCCGAGGAAACATGCATTAATGAGCCACCTGAACGTCCTTGGCCTCTAGGTGCGATGCTCGAGTGGCCACCATGCTCGTCGGGCTCTCCTTCAGGGACTGATACTTCCTTTCCAATTGCCAAAAATGAGCAACGAGTTCACCGGGCACGTAAAAATTCATTTATGAGGCACTTGATTGCCTCGAAAAAATACCCGACTTGGAGTGCGTGCCCTTGAAGCGCTTCGCCAAATTTTCGTTCGCAACTCCACTTCGCAATGGATTTGAGCCGAAGCAGATCCTCCTTCTTGGTTATGCACTTCGCACGGATGAGCTTCGCAAGGACACCCTTGGGGGATGTGAAATGCCGAAGTAAGTATTCCTCCTTGAGATGGCTCTCAATTTCTTACCGCTTCGCTGGAAAGGCGTGTCAAAATTGCTTCGCTGAGGTTCTCCGCCCGAAGTGGATGCTTCGCTAATGGGCCGTCAAAATGCTTCGTCGCGATCCTCCCTCAAAACTGTGGTTCAAGGTCTTTTGGGCCGAAGTGCATTCTTGCCTTGGAAAAATGTTCTGCTTCTTCACGGGCCACTACCACTTCGGGTGAAAGCGCTTCGCACGAAAGCTAGCCGAAGCAGATGCTTCGCAACAACTTTCGGTGAAGTAAAAATGGTTCGCCGATGGGGAGGCCCGAAGTGGGTGCTTCGGTGATTTCTTGGCGAAGTAGTTTTCAATGTTTGCACTCCTTCAAATTCCGCTTCGCAAGATTTCTGCCCGAAGCAACTGCTTGAAATGCTTCGGGTGCGAAGCTCTTTTCACGCCTTTCTTATCTTCCTTCTTCGGCGAAGCTATTTTTTAGTGTTTGAGGTTCTTTGAATGCCGCTTTGCAAAACTTTGCTCGAAGTAGCTGCTTGAAATGCTTCGGGTCCGAAGCTCTTTCATCTCCATTCTATATACAAAGGGGGTGGCGATGAAAGCCAAAATTGCTGCAACACTTACAAATATTTTCAAAAACAACAAAAAGAAATACTTTACAAAAAGAAACACTTTACAAAATTTTTGATTTTTCTACCCCTCTATGCAATGTGACAAAATTGTCAATAGGGACAAGAGTCTTCAGTGGAGAGAGATCCACAAGCTAGTGCAGTGGAGGCAGTAGTCTTCTAGAGATTCACCAGCCAGAGCATAGGAGAAGGAGTTCTCCTATGGATAGAGATCCATGAACCATATTTAGGGGATCAACATCTCCTTTGGACAGAGGTCCATAAAAATTGTAATAGGGAAAGAATTCCCAAGAGATTGAGAAAATTTTAGTAAAATATTTTCTCCGTAGAAGTAGCCATCTTTGGGTGAACCACGTTAAATTGGTGTCTCTATTATGTGTGGTGATTTGTGCATTGCTTTGATTATTGCTATTGATACTGCTATCTATACACTGCATAATATTGATTTGGAAAGAAAAGTAAAAAATGCTCTTATACTGTTCACCCCCCCTCTCAGTATAAGCTTGTGTTATTCAATTGGTATCAGAGCGGGTACTTTCATAATAGTTTAACAGCTTGAAGAAAAAGCTAACAAGAACACAATGGATCCTAAGGAGGTTTCCTCAAATAACTCAACAGTAGTCTTTGATGGAAGTGACTATATATTATTGGAGTATGATGATGAGGATCTACCTAATGGCACATGGCAATGAAGTTTGGGATGTAGTGGAATTTGGATATGATCCAGAAGTCAATCCTCCTATAGATAAGGAAGGTAAGCTTCTACAACACTATAATTCAAAAGCAATGAATGCACTTGTGAGAGGTTTGAGTAGAACAAAGTCTATGAAAGTTATGCATTGTAGAACTGCAAAAGAAATGTGGGATACATTGCAAGGTATTTATGATGGAGATAAAAGTGTAAAGAAAGCCAAGATATGAAATCTCAAAGGACAATTTGAAAAATTGAGAATGAATGAAGAGGAAAATATCAGTGCTTATCTAATTGATGAGGTTGTTAATTATATGCAAGGACTTGGAATGAATATTGATGAATCAGATGTTTGTGATAAATTCTTAAGATCTCTTCCAAATAGATTCAGTGAATAGATGATGTGGATATGAACCTTCTTTGGATTGATGGGGTATTATCGAAGGTATATTAGGAATTATGCATATGTGTATTATCCATTAGATTCATTGAAGAAGAAAGATGTTCCTCTCAGATGGACAAAGGAGCACCAAGGAGCATTTAAGGAGTTGAAGGCCAAGCTTGTTAGTAGCCCAATTTTGGTGTTCCCAAATTACGATAAAGAATTCCATATCCACATCGATGCTTCAAATTTTGCAATTGGATGTGCTTTAGCACAATAAGGACAGTTCAAGATGGATCAACCTATTTTATTTTCTAGTCGCCTATTGTCAAGGGTGAAGAAAAACTAACACAACATAAAGAGAAGCCATAGGAATGGTATATGCAGTTCAAAATTTTAGGCATTACTTACTAGCAAATCCCTTGACTTTTTATGTAGATCACCAAGCTCTATTGTGCTTGATAAATAAACCAAAGATACAAGAATGGTTCAGTAGGTGGCTCGTCACCCTACAGAAGTTTGTATTCCAAGTAGTAGTGAGACCTGGTAAGAAGCATGTAATTACAGACCAGGTATCTCAAATACAATTAGGAGAGCCTATAGGAACATAGATTTTAGATGAATTCCATGATGCATAGTTTTTTGCCATCAATTTTGTTCCATCATGGTACAAGTTGATTGGCCAATATCTATCCACATGAGAGTTACAACAAGAGATGATGACAATTGAGAAGAAGAAAGTAATTATGAAGTCAGCACCCTTCCAGTTGATAGCAAGATTACTGTATAAGATGATATTTTATGGTATCTTACAAAGATGTATGATGGAGGAAGAAGTTAGAATCACATTGAAAGAAGTTCATGAAGGCTTAGCAGGAGGGCACATGGGACCAGATGCCACTGGTAGAATAATATTACTAGCAGGATTATGGTGGCCCACACTGCATAACAATGTAAAAGAATACATAAAAGCATGCGATACTTGTCAAAGGAAAGGGAAGCCAGTAAAGAGAGACTTTATGTAATTTCATCCATCACAACCCTAGGAATTATTTGAAATATGGGGATTGGACTTCGTTAGACCATTGCAAACCTCTCAAAGAAGGAAGTGCAGGTACATCGTAGTAGCAATGGAGTACTTGACAAAGTGGGTTGAAGCGATAGCACTACCTAACAACTCAGCTAAAAGTACCACAAGATTCTTGTACGAGTAGATAATTACAATATTTGGAATTTCTCTACAGATAACAAGTGACCTGGGAGAACACTTTGTAAATGAGATCATTAAGATGCTAACAACCAAATTTAATATTTTGCATTCAATATCCAATTTGTATTACCCCAGAGCCAATGGGCAAGCAAAAGTAACAAACGAAGTCCTAGTATCTACTTTGTACAAAATCTATGGAATAAAAGGAGCGGATTGGAAGGAAATGTTACCATCTATTTTGTGGGCATACATAACAACTTTTAAACCAAAAAAAAAGCATACACCTTTTTAGTTGATGTATGGATAAGAGGCAGTGGTGCCAATATAATTCTTGATACCAAGTCTGAGAGTCATAGTGGAGCATCACTTGGGTGATCAAGAAAGTTTAGAGGAGTGACTGACAACACTGATTAAGTTGGATGAAATAAGATTCATGGCACAATGGGCAATTGAGGTAGCCCAAAAAAAAGAAAATTGTGGCATGAAAAACACCTAAGGAAGCTAGAACTTAGTCTAGGTGACTTGGTTCTAACTTTTAATGAGAAGTGAGAAATCAAGCTTGGTAAGTTGAATACTTTATGTCTTGGTCCCTAAAAAGTGGTGGAAGTAATGAATAAAAAAGTAGTCAAGTTGCAAAACATGAATGGAATTGAGGTACCTGACATTGTAAATGGCTCAAAGTTGAAGCCCTAAAAATTATAGTTCTTATTCATTTCTTCAGAAGATATTGGATAGAGAAGATAAGAAGGAGCTCAATGAAGAACTCAAGACGAGCAAGGTCCATCACAGGAAGAGCCTAAAACATGACTCACATGCTTATTTGCAGAAGGGGAGGAGACACAACCAACCATAGAATAGTAGGAGTTGGTACCTCAACCCAGAGAAAGAAGATTGCATGTGCATGTTATATTTGTAAATGGGACCAAATGAGTATTAGAGAAATATGAAGAGTGAATTCCTCCAAATTAAAGAGGATATCAAAAGATAGTATTGTTACACAAAAATAAAGGAATATAAGAAGAAGCACCCCAATTAAATTGAAATATGATGTATCCTCGGGTGGAACATAGAGAACTACCCCAACAAGTAGAAGGGTGAATAAGGATATGACTAACAATATGATATGGAGATACAATGGACACTTTTGAAATGGAAGTCCCAAAGGAAAATGAGAATGAGAACATTGATGAAGAATTGGGTAGACTTACTCTATTAGATGAGATAGGGATATTACAACAAAAAATATGATTGTAGACCCAACAAATGCAGGAGGAATATCAAATGCTGCAAGGTCATAATTCAAGATTGAGGGAACAAATCATTCAAGAATTGGATGGTACAATACAAAGGCTATATGAGCAAAGAGCAGCTAGGCTACATGAACTAGAAGGGAAAGCTGAGGATAATGAGGGGATAACTCCAAGAAGTGGTATAAGAAATGATGGTGCAAGCATAAGTGAAGGAATAATATCATAAGTAGCACTAATTGATCCACTAATGATAAATGAATATGCAAAAATACTTTGCCAAGAAATTGAGGAAGAAACCCCATCACCTAAACTACAAGGCAATACATGAGTATATTTGAGTGAATATAGTTATGAAAAAATACCTTGGTTAGTAAGGGAACCTAGCACAGAGAGAAATGGTGATGTTGATTTCCTAGGAATATCCCAAGAGCCTTAGGATAACCTTGATACCCCATCCTATACGACAACACATCTATAATTTAGAAGACCTTATGAGCCTCAAGCAAACCTTGATCCTCAAGTTTATACAATAGCCTATCAATAACTAAGAAGACAAAGGAGAGAAGTAAGAATACTGGAGAGATTGATGAACTTACCAATATATTGGTTGAAGCAAAGAGAGGATAATCTAAATGACACAATTTTTAAGATGAACTTTTCTAATGCATACAAAGAGATCCTGGCAACCTCATCTCCACAAAGATGCTTTGAGGAAAGAATACGGAGACATCGCTTAATATGTGTAGATCTTAGAATCAGAAAACTATGACAATTGTTACCAATCGTAATACGAATTAGAAGTACACTAGCCAACATTGAGTTGGTAGAGATAACTCCTGATAATCAAGTAATGGGAGGAAGAAATCAATAAGGACCTCTAAGGCTTCAGCCAGGAAGGGGAGGAGGTATTTTACATGAAATGAAAGAATTCAAGGAGATGTTACACCGAGAGGAGGAAGAGGACAAGGAAGGTTCCAACCCCCTACTCCTAAATGGTTGGGAGACACACCTTTGGCATGTTTGAACTGGACGAGGAATCTGCAAGGTATATCAAGGATAAGAGGAATATTACCAAACCCTATAGGGTGGTATCCATTGGGACAACCACCACTAATCCGATGAGGGCCTCAAAGAGTGGAGGGAGGTAGAGGATTACTCCAAGAAAGGGAGGAATGACCAATTTTTCAGAGAGGTCCAATGTTAAGAGGAATAGGATGTGGAAGGTACTTGTGAGGTAGAGGCCTTGCTAGTAGAGGAAGAGTGCATTTTATAGATGACAAAAACCAGGGACAATAAAGGATTTGATCGCCAAGTTTGGAGATAGAATTGATTTGATGAGATAGGCAAAGAATTCACTCAAATTATAGTAGAATAGTGAGAGCACCACTACCAAGGGATCAATCACTTGTACGACAAGAGGAAGAGACACAAGGCAAAGATACTCCAACTTGCAATTGTACAATTCCAAATTGTATACATGGTAGTGGAAGGCTAGGGAACTCGATAACATCACAAGTTGATATGAATCAACCTAGAGGTCAAGTTGCACCAGATGAAATGACACTTGTAATGTCATGGTCGAACCTCTAAGAGAAGAATCAGATGATATCATACAAGTGAATGTCATTGTGTGATTCCCATGATGGTAAGTGTAAATAGTATTAGGAAATGAAAAAAGAAAAAGAAAAAGAAAATAAAAAAAATAAAATTTCTTAGTTGTGAAAATTCCTCGGGATGCAATTAAGAAGGAAGTTGGTTGAAAACTGAAAACGACGACCTCTTCAAGAAAGAAAAAATGGAAGATTTCTTTAAGTGATAGATCATACAAGATAGTTTGAAGGTGGAAAAAGTACAAGTTTGGAATCATACAAGCAAAAATAGAAAAAGTACAGGTAGAATTGTACAAGAAAGCCTATTGTACAATTTAGATCATACATTGTATGATTATATATATAGATATACAATTTACAATCATTGCAATTAATGTCTGCATGAGTGGAATGATGAGTTACAGAAAAAGAGCAGGCAAAAAATGAAATTACATGCAAAAAGTGGTGAGTTGTTGATCATCCAGGAAAAAGAAGATAAAAATGCATGCAAAGAAGTTAAATTGGCATAATTTTAAAAAATTGAATGGTTAAGGTTTCACAACAATTTAAATAAGTGGACATTTAAAGTAATTTTGCAAACCATACAAGGGTAAATTCAAATTTTCAAGGAGAGTGAAGGTGAAAAGCATGCAACTAGATGAAATCCTCTACATGGGCATTGAAATTCATCAGTAAACTACAATATTGCATGACCCATATCAAAATTTGCACTAGGGAGACTTTTTGCATTCAAATAAATCAAACCAAAAGAGAAAAGCAAGGGTTTTGACTCCATTAAAAGAAAATTTTGAATTTTAGTTGAAGGAAAACAAGGCTTTATAGAAGAATATGTTAAAGCAAGAATTGGATTATGAAAAACATCCACCCAAGGTTCAAGGAAATTGCATATTAAAGTCGAAGTGAAGAAATTGCAATAAAAAGGAGATTAAAAGCCCTAATCAAAGAAAAAATGGCAAAAATGAATTATGGAAGGCAAAAGCAAAATGGGATATGATCCTACAACCCTGCAACATAGCCAGGAAAATTTGTTTTTGGGAGAAATTGTGCCAAGTAAAGGAAAAATTACAGATTTACTCTGTAATTGCACTCGAAAGATAGACCGAGACATTTCAGCAACTGGGTCGGTGAGAAATCGTGGAAAGGAAGTGAAAAATGTAAGTTTCATGTAAATAAGGGTTTCAAAAGATGTGTTGTACAATTTTGAGGATATATTGTATGATTTTAGGAAGAATTTGTGCAATTTCAAGAAGTTCAGAGGTCAATTTAAGCTTTTTTGAGCAAATTGTACAAAATAGTACAAAATCATACAAATCCAGCAAATGAGATTAGGTGGAAAGTGACGTTGTATAGATTGGTATGACTCCTATATGTTTTGGTGCAGTCAGTGTACAATTTGCAGTTTGGGAATAGTTTGAAGCAGTTTGAGATATTGTACGATCTGGAGGTGGTTGTACAAACATAAAATATACATGAACGATTTGGAGGGTGTATTGTACGATTTATGGTAGCATTATACAAGTTTTAGGGGACTTCTAATAGTATGATAGTCGATGCTCAAAAATAAAATCTAACCAGAGGAATGGTGGAAAAATAATTTTGGCTGAAGATTTTGGATACTGATTAAGGAGAATTGCAGCCAACAGAGTTGAATGATCACTAGGACCTCAGCATGAGAGAGAGTCACATCCACGGCAACACCAAGGGTGATAGTTTTAGTTCTACAGTTGGTGTGATAATTGTCCTTGGAGGATAGGAGGATACAGGTCGTGGAGAGGGTAAAAGTATTGGAGGGTTGATCGAAGGACACTGCCAAGGTTTCAAGAGGAGGAAATAGTATAGGAAAGAGCCTCGAGGAGGGAACATGTTAGGGAGAGATGACTTACCAGAGAATAGGTAACAACAATGTTAGGGAGATATGACTTACCAGAGAAGAGGTAACAACAATGTTAGGGAGAGATGACTTAACAAACTAAATGAGAACTAACTATAGGCAGCATCCGAGGTTGTACCTAGATAGAGCTAATTATCTAACTTATCCCTTGAATACAATGGAGTTGGAACATAAGAGGGTCACCTCAAGCTTGACTATCACTTTGAGAAAGTTTAACTTCCTAACACATTAGAGTCTCTATTTCTTATTTTTTAGCTTCCTTGAGCTAATAAATCTACTCCAATCCTATGCTCAACCACTCTATCTAATGTGTTAGGAAGTTATCTATTTCTTATTTTTTAGCTTCCTTGAGCTAATTATCTAACTTATCCCTTGAATACAATGGAGTTGGAACATAAGAGGGTCACCTCAAGCTTGACTATCACTTTGAGAAAGTTTAACTTCCTAACACATTAGATAGAGTGGTTGAGCATAGGATTGGAGTAGATTTATTAGCTCAAGGAAGCTAAAAAATAAGAAATAGAGACCACTCAAAAGGAAATGATTACAATGGAGGAAGAATTGAATAAGAGTAAGGTTGCGGTATAAGATAAGTTAAATAAATTGGAAGAAGAGCTACTGAATAACAGGGCTAGTTTTTGAGGTCAAAATTAGTTCGCTAGAAGATGAGAAGTGATAGGTCTCACAAACAGTAGAGGAAAGGATCAAGGAGTTGGAATCTTGGTTAACAACAAAAGAAGAATAGTTGTAGGCGAAGTATGAATAAATGAAAACACAATTGGATGCAAAATATGAGCAACTTGCAGTGAAGGATAAGAAGATAGAAGAGCTTACAAAAGACAATAAGAGATATAATGATATGATACTGAAGAAGCAAATGTAATTGATAGTTAAGAAGGAGACTGTTCATTCTTTGGATACTGATATTAATCACCATCTAAAGACCATTATAGATAATAATGAAGAATTAAAAGTAGCAATTCCAATAGAAGCACATTTGTAGGAGAAGCTGAATAAGAGTGCTAATGAGTGTGAACAACAATTAAGAAAACTCTTGAAGACTATTGAAGAGATACCTAACCATCATGGTGTGAAAGCAGTAGAAATGGGTAACTAAACAACCAAGTTGCAAAATCAACGCGTAATTCTTCACCCCCATCTGGAAGATAGTGAAGCCTTAGTCAAAGAATATGAGGCCCATCTAAAATAGAAAGACGAGTCGATGAGGACACTAACCAAAGTAAATGGGAGGGTAGATGTAGGCAGCAAATCCACCTCCCAAAAGAAGAAGTGATAAAGAGGATTTGCCTAGTTCTGATAGTTTTGAAAATTTTGATAGTTTTGGCAAAAAATACAAGGAGGAGACAAAACATATAAACTGGAAGGTAAAATGTAGAAGGTGCAATGAAATGTAAATGAAATGCAATTTGAGTTGTAATTACGAATGAATTTGATAAA
This sequence comes from Wollemia nobilis, assembly GCA_028583015.1. Taxonomy (NCBI): domain Eukaryota; kingdom Viridiplantae; phylum Streptophyta; class Pinopsida; order Araucariales; family Araucariaceae; genus Wollemia; species Wollemia nobilis. The sequence goes on along the minus strand of JAQPPZ010003059.1, from coordinate 122,631 downwards.
TCATGTAATTAGACTTAGTAAAAGGGTGTAATTAAGGATTTCATTATACATGGGCAGTTATGAATAACAAATTGCCTCAGGAACCACTTGGAATAGCATGGGAAACATTATATAAGACCCCCCTTTCAATTTTGTAAGTCTGGTTAGAGTCTAGTCTAATGATTTTGATTAATGAATGCATCTATCTGATTATTGTGTGGAATTACTGGTTTATTGTGTATCCTTGTGGAACTATTAGTGATTGTAATATCCATTGAAGAATAATGAATAAAGAATCACATTGTAGAGTATTCTCTCACGTACTGTATGATTTTGGAATGATAAATTAGTGTTTTGTAGTATCTGGTTGTTGCATGTTACTTCTCTGTGTTTGTGGATAATGTTAATGCCTTAATATGAAGAATGGAATTGAATCCCCACTGGTGTGAAACCTAAGAATGATATATAAGGTATATTATAGTAGGAAAGATGTCTTGAAGGCTGTTGTGCAATTTTTGGATATTGCCATTATGAAGAACTCTCTCAAATCCTATAAATAGAACTTGCATGTTGTTAAAGATTAAGTAATTGACAATTCATAACTTTCCAAAACTTGTATGGGAGAGATTGATAAGTAAGAGTATCCAAATTGGTATATTGATGAACTTTCAGTTCGTACAAATCATGCACCAGACGTGCTACAAATAGTACAAAAGGACTTTACCCGATTTGGTAGTTTAGGAGATTAAGAAAAAAATTCTTGATTTGGCAATATTGGCAAATTGAGCAAATTAGTTACAAAGCAGTGTACAACAGCTTGCAAAACCAAATTTGAAGGATTGAATAAGTGTCAAATCATACAAGCACTAACATTGTATGATTTGGGATCGTACATTGATACGATTTGAGTCTGTACAAGCTATTTTGCGATCGCATATTAATTGTTGTGAAGACTGTACGATTGTACAATTTGGATAATTGAACAAGGATAATAAGTTGATCATTCTAAACCCTAATAATCACCTCCCCACTAGGAATACTATACCCCTATGCTACAGTTTGCAATTGATCAAGAAACATATTAGATGGTTAGTCAATGAGGGGAATTATGCAAATTTTTGGTTTGATGCTTGGTTGAAGCCTTATCCTCTTATATTTGATTCAAAATGGTAATCGTTGGTTCGAGCATGTCTAGCTTGTAATGGTACAAATGTAAAATATTATATTAATGTGAGCAACAAGTCCAGATTATGGATTTTAGTTAGAAACCTTGTTGAAGGAGGGAAATTCAAACAAATTGTAGATGAGCTTCAAAAGATGCTTCAAGATTTTTATTTGCCTATTTTTACATGAAAATATGAGTTGGTTTGGAATATATCAAGAGATGGTGGATACTTGGTCAAGTTGGGATATGAGGATTTAGATAAATCAAAATTTCTTACTCCCAATGATTTCCCTTGAAATAATGTTTGGTCACTAGGGTTTCTCCCTAAGGCCTCATCGTTTCTTTGGTTAGTAGTTCCAATATTCTTATAGAAGAGAGTCTACAAAGAAGAGAATATCATGGACTTTTGAGATGTGCCTTGTATGAGAAGAATTTAGAAAAATTAAACCATTTACTTTTTTGCTGCCCCTTTGCCCATACCATTTGGGGTTGCTTTTTAAAAAATATGAGAATATATTGGGTAGCTCCATCAACACTAAAAGAGTTGATGAAGTGGTGGATTAATTATTTCAAAGCTAAAGTATTGTGTTTTTTGTGGAGGATAGGTCCTTCCATTATTTTTTGGAATTTATGGCTTGAAATGAATAATAGAATTTTTAAAAATAATTATCAAAATCATGGCCAAGTTTTGAACCGTATTATCGCAATATTTATAAAATGTTTACTGATATGTTGCTCATCGTGGGAAGTCTCAAGTGCAAAAAACAAGGTGCTAGCCACTTGGTTACAAGATTATGTTTAGAAATTGGGTAACAAAATTAATTTTGATGGTGTTTCAAAAGGGAAGCTAGTGAAGATAGTTTTTTCAAAATAATGAATGCGAAATTCTCCTCACTTAGAATAATATGGAACTTCAACTAAAAACTATGCATAGGATAGGGACTTCTTATAGGGTTTCAAATTGTAATTGAAAAATAATGGAATTATATTTCAATTGAGGGGGATTCACAAATTATCAACAAAAATGAATGTGGGGATTGGATAGAAACTAATATTATTGTTGATGTTCATCACTATTGTTGGAGGCCATATTTTAGAAATGTGAGCATATCTATAGAGAAGGAAATTGGGCAATAGATAATTTAGCCAATTGTGATGTTGATCTTTGTTTAGGTGAAATTCAAATTTTAGAAGGCAATTGGCTGAGTGAGATTTTCTCTCTTAATGAAAATGATGTCAAGGAGTTGATTGTTGAAACATAGCACTTTGAGGAAGATGAAGAATATATTTGATAGAAAAGGAAATGAAGAATATTTTTGATAAAAAGGTAAGTTAGATACGGTTTAAGTTCTTTTAATCAATTACTATATTATTACATTACAATAGTTTGGCAATTATGCATGTATTTCTTGGCAAGATTCAAATGTGGGTCTCCTCCTTGAAAGTTGAGGAATATAATTGGTTGAGCTAAAACCATTTGATCTGGATATGGTTTAATTTACCTAACAACAAATGTAATATTTTGGTATTTTGATGGAAGTGGCCCTCAATAGAAGCCCCATATAACTTTTGAAGAAACAAATACAAAAAAAAAACTTGTATCATGATTTTGGAATAGTAGGGGTCATGTTTATTGGATGGTGTAGTATATTTTTTATTATTGAACAATAAGAGCGAAAATATCAAAAGAACATGCAACAGGGAATAACCAACAATCTAGGAATAGAACCATTTCATTATGTGTAATTGATATATATCAGTTACAATAACATGATCTTGTCATCCAACCATAAGAGATGCTTTATTGTCTTCAATATCAATACCAACAACACAACAATACACAATGGTGATCCAATGTTGCAACAATGCTACAATGCTTTGATGATACCAATGACATCATTTGACTACTCACATATGGAATATATACAAAATTGAAAATGGAGGTAGACAATTACAACTCAAACTGTCACCCTCGTATTGAAGTACAAACTGAGTTGAAAACTAATCCTACAATACACAACACAAATTGTCTTATCACGTTCACTACAACTATGATGTGTACAAAATAACAACTTGCAACACTACTTGATCAACAATTGTTACGACTCATTGATCATCACATGTAACAATACTTAACAAAACTACTTATGTAGAATACAAATTGATCTTGTTAACTCACTTATGTGGCACCCATGTTTGTTTGCTGATGTATTTGGTTGCCTATAGATGGCTTTTTGAATACACTGGTGTTGCCTCAAAAAATATAACCAAATTTACAATTGTTAGGATTGCTTGGATTGGAAATTCTAGGTGGAAACCAGTGTCACAAGATTCCAGTTCATGTTCAAATACGTTGGGGTTTAAATTAGGAAGAAATTTGACATTAATAAATTTGAAATAAAGTTCAGGATAAATTTTGGATAGTGTTTACCATTTCAACACAGAAAATGACACAACCATGAAGACATGGTAGAGAAGAATGTTGTAAAGAATATGAATTTAATGAGTACTTGATATGATGTGAGTTGGACTGAATTTATGACTGAACTTCAACAATCAAATTCATTGCATGTTAAGATTTGACGAATTTCTGACTTCAACCTCAAAATTTGCCAAATCCTGTTACATGGGTGGAAACCAACTCAAACATTCTGAACAAAAGAGCTGGTGAACAAGACTTGGAACAGTGATGGATGCTAGAAGGTCAATCAAATTCTTGTGGAGATGTTTGCCTCAGTATCATGTCTCAGAGTATATCATTTTAACAGTGTTCAGTTAATAATGTGGCAGGATTGCTTGCCAATATTGCCATGACACATGGAAAATTTGCAATCAATAGATGCCAAATTTAAAGACCTTGCTAGATCTGTGGATTTAAGTGATTATGTTTTCCTTCTTATAAAGGAGGATGACAATCCACCAATTATAGGGTAGATAAAGGGATAGCAAGAGAGAATAGTTGGAATGGTTAAAGTACATCTGTGGGGTATGAGGCAAACACTGTTAAAATTCAGAATGCTATGTAGAAAATCAAGCATTCGGCTCCAGAGATGGAGCACTTTAAAAGAGTGATGATGGCGGTGGTAAGTAGCATGATGAAACTCCTGCTATGAATGGTGGAAAAGATGACAGAACCTGGTATTGTTTATTTCTTCAACAAAGCAATTCATCAGACAGGCATTGTTTGAGACCCAAGGTAAGGAGGGAATCTCTCGAACAGTTTTTTGGAGACTTCTATTTTAACTCTCGGAATGTAATATCTTCTATCTCTGTTTCATTTCTGTTAAAACAGTAGTTGTAATTAGTGGGATCGGATTGGTGTGGGTTTATACCCTTGTTCGAGTCCCTGCCCCAATGTGATTGTATTTGCTTTTTTTTTTAGACTAAGTTGGGTAAGTAATGCAGCAGAGGTGGACTAGATAGGAGCCCTAGTTTTGGGTGGTTTGCGAGAACACTGGGCAACCGTAAATGCACTCCAAGTAAGGGTTGTCTTGAGATGTTGTTAGTTTCCAACTTGGTTGGGAGGCAACTTATGCTAGCTTGGGTCTTTGCTTTCCATTTTAATAGGTATGGGAGGCTAGTCAGTTTGCTGAACTTTGACTCACACTATTAGAGTATTGTTAGGCCTGTAACAGGTTGGGGGCTTTAAAGGCCACCTGGTGGTTTGTTTTGTTATGTTGATACTTAGCTATGCATCTGTGGAATACAGGCAGACCTATGTGTGCAACATTATTTTAATATAAATATATTTTTACTTGCTTTGAAAATAAAGGGAGGACATAAATGGAAATTACAAGGCATGACTAGGTTTTTGCTTTGGCTATATCCTAATGATATATTTTCATTCCCAAGGTCTAAGCAACCTGATTTTGCCCTTCGTAAGGTAGGAGCTATGACTCCATTATTACAATTATAGCGTGGGTTGCATTCAAGATTAACATCATATTACTATATTTATTCTTGTATATTATGAATTTGTTGATTAGTGGTTCAATGAGTGGCCATAATTAGTCAGCCCTTCATCCCTATTTTGAAATCACAACATTTTATATGCAGACTTTGAAGCATCAAAGAGTCCTTTTAAAATATAAGAGGCGTATATAAGCTGATATTGTGTTCAATGTTATCTCATTGGCCATTTACAATACCAAACCTATGTTCATAAGAAATTTGGTAGACTAGAATGTGGTCTCCAGGTATTGCTTTAAGACACTGGTAAGATTATTTGCTCTGGTGGTCATGACTGGTAAGTAGGTCTTTGTTGGGAATTGATGAGTAATGTCACAGTAAGAATGTCTCCAGTTGCTGAGAGTGGTTGAGATTTGTCTCCAATGTTTGTTGCTGAAATGTAAAGAAGTTTACTTTTTTGGAATATTAAGTAGGGTGCAGAAAGATATATTTCTCAGGTCAGTCTGTGCTGATGGTGTCATACCGCAGTTTATGATTTCCAATGAAAACAGAAAGGACTTGAGCATTGCTGAAGGAGTAGGGTAAATGAAGGTTTCCAAAGTTTCTTTTAGAGAGATTGGATGTGTTGTTAGTGATATAATTAAGGGGGTTATTTTCATTTTTTTTTAAATGCTTATTGAGGAAGGCTGCTGGGGAAACAACTACAAATTCATAAAATTTGATTATCTATATTTTATGTAACAACTAGCAGTATGGATTGTTATCATATCGTAATTATACTAGTGTAACTTATTATTAATCTCTCTCTCACTCACACACAGACACATTTCTCCACACTCCCTTCTCTGTGTATGAGTCATGATGGTTCTCCCTACAGTGCTTTTCAATTCTGGCCTGTTTCCCTTTAGAGCCATGGATAACAGAAGTTTATTTGCTACATGTTCCCCCTAGAAGTTTAGTAGGGTACATGGAGGTTGTGAAAGGTTCTTTTTGTGGTTTATTTTAGAGAGACTGGTTGTGTTGTTAGTAATATACTTAAGGGGGTTATTTCCACTCTTTTTGGAATGCTTATCAAGGAAGGCTGCTGGAGAAACAATTATGCATTCATAAATTCTATTAGTTGTATGTTATGTAACAACTAAGAGTATGGATTGTTATCATATGGAATTATAAATTATTAGTCTCTCTCTCCTACACACACATACAGTTCTTCCTGCAGTGCTTTTCAATTCTGGCCAGTTTCCCTTTTGAGCCATGGGTAGCAGAAGCTTATTTGATAGAAAATGGGAAGGTAAAGGCAGAGATTGCACTTGTGACGATGTTAAATGGTTTGTGCTTGACCTGTCTAAGGAGAACCAGTGTCAATACATTGAAGAGGACTTGCTGCTTCTGGATTCTTGTACTAAGAAAGGATGTAGAATCAGAACCACTAGGTCTCTAGTTTGTGTGGAGATTGAAATTAAGCAAACACAATTATTAGTTGCTGACCCTGGGCACATCTATAGGAGAAAGAATTTATAATTCATCATGGACAAAAATAACTTAAGGATAAAGGATCTAGTGTTGGGCTTTGGGAAGCTACTATGGGCAAGATGGGTAAGCATCTCTTAGAGGTGATAGCAGCACTTAAAGCAATGACTGGCTTTATTTGGCAACTGTTGGTCTCTATCAAATATGGTCACATTCTTTTGTATGTGTCATCTTCTGACACTTGCATTACAGATGTTGAACCTTCCATAAATATCCAGAAGGAAGTGCCCACAAATTCCATGGAAGAAAATGTGGGAAAACATGAAATTTTATTCATTTATATTGGCCCTTGTGTCACCAAAGAAACCATGATTGATATTGCCTGCATTTGAGGTTATCAATCAACAAAGTGCGTATGTGAGTACAGATGTTTCTTCAAGTTTCTGGATAGCTCTTTACTGGAGATGCAGTTTATGAGAGTGCCCAAGTCAGAACTGGAGTGCAAGGGAGCCAACAAGCCTGAATGTCTTCTCTATTTGACCATTTTGTCTGTTCCGGGTTCACTGTTAGCTAGTTTTCTAGGTTATTAAGGTTACTGTTGATAATTGTCACATTGCACAAAGGGGTAGAAAAATAAAATTTTGTACAGTGTTTCTTTTTTGTAAAGGATTTCTTTGATTTTTGAAAATATTTGTAAGTTGCAGCAATTTTAGCTTTCCTTGCCACCCCCTTGTACATAAAATGAATATGAAAGAGCCTCACTGCCAAACAAGCTAAGGAAGAGAGCTTCGTTGAAAGAAAGAAGAAGAGTATGAAAAGAGCTTCACACCCGAAGCATTTCCAACAGTTACTTCGGGCGAAAGTTTTGTGAAGGGGTGTTGTCGAAGAAGAACACAAGGAAAGCATAAAAGAGAGCTTCGCAACCAAAGCATTTCCAGCAGCCACTTCGGGTGAAAGATTCACAAAGCGGCATTTCAAAAGGACAACTTCATCGAAGAAGGAAAGTCTAAAATCGTGGTCCAAATTTTCTAAGGCAAGAAAACTACTTCGGACCCGAAGCGCTTCAGGCAGCCACTTCGGCCAGAAAACCTACGAAGCGAAACTCAAAGGAAAGCAACATCTAAAAGGCACTTTGCCAATAAACCACTGAAGCATCCACTTATGGCCTTCCCATTAGTGAACCATTCCTACTTCGCAGAAAGTTGTTATGAAGCATCTGCTTCGGCTAGCTTCCATGCAAAGTATTTTCACCCGAAGCGGTAGGGGCTGTGAAGAATGAAACATTTTTGAATGCAAGAATGTGCTTTGGTAGAAACCCTCCTGAACCACATTTTTGAAAGAAGATCACGACGAAGCATTTCTACAAGGCATCAACGAAGCAATTTTGACAGCGAAGCGGCAAGGAATGAAGAGCCCCACTTTGAGGAGGAAATCTGCTTTGGCACTCACTACCCCCGAAGCTATTTTGCGAAGCTCCATCATGCGAAGTACAAACCAGGAAGGAGTATTTACTTTGGCTTAAATCTGTTGCGAAGCAGAATTGTGAACGAGGATCCAGCAAAGCGCATTCATGGGCACATACTCCAAGCCAGGTATTTTCTCGAGGCGATCAACTGCCTCATAAATGCATTTTTACATGCCTGGTAAGCTTGCTGCTCATTTTAGCAATTGGAAATGAAGTATCAGTCCCTGAAGAAGATCTCGACGAGCATGGTGGCCACTCGAGCACTGCACCCAAAATCCAAGGATGCTTAGACGACTCATTAATGCATGTTTCCACGGTTGACCTGGTCACAGTTGCTAGTTTTGGTAACATATTTGAGAACTCAGTCACAAGAGCCACGAGGAGTCGACTTCTCAGGTCTCGAGGGTGTACTCCTCCATTTTGTGTAATAATGGCTTAGAGGGTCGGGGCCTCTATAAAAACCCAGGCATTGTAATGTAAAAGGGGGGGAACTTTCTGCTAAGAAAGTTGTAACTTGAAGCCCTACGATTAATACTAAATATCTTTGAGCTCTATTTCTCTCTTGTATACCGCCTTCTACGATTATTTATTTTATTCTTTCTTCATTTGCATACTGTAATTCTAAACTCTGGATTTAGGTGTGTGATTGGAGTAGAACCCTAAAATTTTCCCGAAGGATACATAGGAAAGGTAAATGTTGTATTAGTTTTCTTTTATGCTGCCTGTGGATAGTGTTTCTATATATTCACTTGTTCCCCGGTCGTTGTGACTCTAAACTCTGAATTTTGACGTAAGGGGAAAGGTAATCCTGAAATTCATCCAAAGGATACATAGGAGGGTTAATACTACGTTCATTTTATTTCTTCTTGGTGTTATTTGCTGCTATTTCAAGCTATTGGCTAGCAATCGTGCTTCTGGTTCTTTCCCACCATTAAATTACTAAAATTTGTTCCCTTAGTCTTTAATTTCTTTCCTGCACATTTACTCTATTTATCTCTTTCCCGCACCCTTATCTTAAACACCAAAGTAGTTTAGTATAGGAGCCGGCATTTCTCAGGATATTGGCAAGAGGGGCATCTCTTACCTTTGGCATTTCAATGTTGGTCTAGTTCTAGGGTGCATTCTCTTACCCAAATCCTTTTCTGGGCAGATTTGATGACCAATAGTTTCTGGCACGCCCGATGGGACCCAATCGGTCTCACCTTGTGAGTGGTAGTGAGAATCGATGTTGTCATTACCGAAAGACTCTTATCATCTGGCAACTCTGTCTACCCAAGAATCTTTAAGTCATAAAGATCGGTACCGAAGTCTGTGCCTTCATGCAAAAAATATGGAGAGTTAGGAATAGAGGAGAGGAAACTGAGTTCTTTGAGCTTGATATTGATGCCTTCGGGGAAAGCTCTAGGTTGGTCACCCCTAAGTCGTTACGTGGAACATCCTCGCAAGAGGCTGTTGTTGACAAACAAGGATTAAATTTTGATAGCATAACATCTAGCTTTCCTCCCAATCCTCCCAACTCATCGAAGCATCCTAGTGCCTTCGTTCCTATTAGTATCCCGACAAACAATCGAAGAGGAGCTTCAAGAATTTTTGTTCCCTAGAATCCAGGCACGAATATGGCACAACAACAACAACAACAACAAATGCAGCAGCAACCGCCATCCAGGTTATTCCCAGCATGGAATTCATCGAGACCGCTAAATCTAGCGGGACAAGGGCAAATGTTGTATAACGACATTACCATCAGGAAGTTCAGTCCCTGAACTCCATAGTGCAAACATTGTCTAACAAAATTACCATTATGAAGAAGAAGCAAGCGCAACAAGAGTTTCTACCAAGAAGATCCTATCCTACACCTGCGCTTACTAAAGATCAAGCGGTCTAGCAAGGAAGAGCTTCGACAAGAAATGCTGCAATTGATGAAGCCCCGAGCACTTTCGATTATGTACATTGGTGCTCCACGTGTAACGACCCTCATGAAGAGAATACCTGCATGCTGCACCAACACTATGTACAAATGCTGGCGAGCAGTAGTCATGGTGGTCAAGTCAATCTCATCAGACAAGTGGATCAAAACCTGGTAATTGGTGAAGAAGAGCCAGTTGCAGTCCTTACTAGAGGAGGAAAGAGGTCGATAGAGGTAGATGCTACTCAGATGGCCCACTTAAAGGTGCATGCTCACCACGAGAAGGCACAACAACCTCTTTTGGCCCCGAACGAAGGTCCTCCACCTGCACCAATCAAAGAGAAGGCCCAAAAGTCCACTGTCGATCCACCTCAAGTGGAGACTAAGGAATAGGCTAGAGAGAAGCTCAAGTTTCCTTCCCTGACCAAGCGACAAAGGGTCGAAGCTACGAAGCAGTATCGCACCAGATATGAGCCGAGAAAGGAACCTGAGGTGCCCAAATCCTTGGTGTACAACATTGTAGATGAGCTGAAGAGGATTCTAGCTAAAATTAGCCTGTACGATGCACTGCAATTACCGAGACAAGTGGATCTGCTGCAAGAATCGTTGAAAATGACTAAAGCAAGAAAAGCAGCATCACTTGCCCTTGTGTAGACCCTATCCACATCCATTATAGGGAAGAACAGACCACCTCCATTCTACCTGTATCTACATATGGAAGGGTACGTTGTACACAATTGTATGATAGACTTCGGGGTCACGACGATAGTCATGCCCAAGGCAGTGTGCAAAGATATAGGGATGGAATATATGTGAAGCAGTCATGGAGTACTCCAGTTGGATGGTACCCTAGTGAAGATGGTAGGAGTGATCAAAGATATTCTTATTCAACTACATAAGATGCCTCAGATCATAGTTACACAAGAGGTGGTGGTTGTAGACCTCGAGCCGTATTTCAGTATGTGCTTGTCAAGGGAATTTACAAAAAATCTGGGGGGATATCTGTCTATGGATTAATCGCACTCAAAGATTCCATTCAAAGGGAAAAAGGTAAAGATTTACAATGAAAAGCCTTCTACCTTCCTTGTGCAGAATATGTCTGAAGAAGAAAGCAGCGATCCTATGCATGCAATAGTGGAGGGGGTAGTGCAAGTGGACTTGGTTGAGGAATCTCTTGCACAGTTAAGTTGTGAAGATGAGTTTTAATTGGTATATTTTAATGCCACGATAGAAACCGATATGGGATGTTATGCAATCGCCAAGCTTGAGAAACACACCAAAATAGAAGATAAGGTTTATGCCGAAGGACTATGGAGATTGTTATTCGATGGTGCCCAATGCAAAAACGGTGCTAGGGCAGGGATTCTTCTAGTATCGCCATCAAGAGAGCAAAAGGAGAATTGCTACTGGTTGGTATGGAGCTACACCAACAATGCAATAGAATATGAAGCTTTGTGCCTAGGACTCAAGAAAGCTGAAAGGTTAGGCATAAAGCATCTCCAAATCTTTGGAGATTCCGAATTGGTATGCAACCAGGTCACAAATAGGTGCACTTCAAAGAAGCATTATCTCAAGTCATACCACAACAGGGTATGGGACCTATTTTACCAGTTTGAATCTCTCAATCTGTAGTGTATTCCTCATGAGAAGAATCGACATGCCAACGTTCTAGCATCCATCGCAGCCATATATTCTACAGTAGAATACATGGTGCACAAGCCTAAGGCTATGAGGATGATTTACAGACCCTCCATCCCAGACAGAGACCTACATTGGCAAGTCTTCAACAATGATGAGCAGATTGTGAATTTCATGATTCAAGAAATAGCCACAGTTGAAAGCAGAAGCCTTGAAGAAGAAGAATATGAAGGGCTAGTTCAATTGAGAATAATCACGTTCCCAAGGGATTGATCACTCTCGAAAGCCTCTTTGATCAGAATGATCGAGTAGTTTCTCACAGGATCAAATTTAATGCAAAGCAGTATCAAGATTTAGAGCTTGAGCCTGGAAAAGCAATAAAAGTTGGAACCGATTGCACTTCGAAAGAGATACAGCAGATCCAATCTCTATACAAGAAGTATCCCTACATAGTAGCCTGGTCTTATCAAGACCTCAAGGGATATGATCGGCAGCTAATCCAGCATACAGTAGAGTTGCAGGAGGGGATCAAATCCTTTCACCAGAAGCAAAGGCCGGTTAACCCAAATATCGAGGTCCTGATGAAGGCCGAACTCCTAAAAATGCTTGAGGTAAAGATAATTTATCCAATCAAACATTCTTCCTGGGTAGCGAACTTAGTCCCTGTAAGAAAGAACGATGGAGATATATGACTATGCGTGGACTTTCGCAACCTGAACCAGGCTTCTCTCAAAGACCACTATCCTCTTTCGTAGATCGATCAGATCTTGCACTCGGTGGCTGGAGCTCAACGCTTCTCCCTGATCGATGGTTTCTTCGGATACAATCAGATCTGGGTCAGGGACGAAGACCAACATAAAACCGCATTCACCACCAAGTGGGGCACATTTGCTTACCAGTGAATGCCATTCGGCCTTTCGAATGCGGGAGCCACTTTTCAAAGGGCAATGGATTTAACTTTTGGCGAGCTCTTAAATAAGGTTATTGTTATCTATCTAGATGATATGACTGTCTTCTACCGAAGAAGGGAGGATCACCCTATACACCTACAACAAATTTTTGAAAAATGCCGAGAGTTTGGCATTTCAATCAATTCAAAGAAGTTCATATTCGCAGTCAGCAAAGGGAAGTTGTTGGGACATGCGATATCAGAAAAGGGTCTCGTCGTGGATCCTGACAAAGCTGAGGCTCTATTGAAGCTCCAAATTCCCATAAATAAGAAAGGACTTCAATATTTCTTCAGCTAGATCAACTTCATGAGGAAGTTTGTCCCTGACTTCGCCCAGGTCATCAAACCAATGTCTGAACTTTTGAAGAAAGACGTCGAATTCGTCTGGACGAAGGAAAGAAAGAAGCATTTGAAGAGATCAAGGCCCAAATCGCTCAGGCACCAGTCCTTACCAACCCTGACTACAATCAGTACTTCATCCTATATGCTATAGGAGAACCTGAGAGCTATGTTGCGGTCTTGACACAAAATGGGGAAGACGGCGAAGAGCGCCCCATCGCGTTTCTGAGCCAAGTGATAAACACTCACGAAGAAAAATATAATTTCATAGAAAGGCAAGTGCATGTAGTAATGAAGTCTCTCAGGAAATTCAAGCAATTCATTTCCCAGAGTCGGGTTACAGTCTTTGTCATTCATCCCGATGTGCACAATTTCATCATCCAAGGAGAATTGGGCAGCAAAAGAGTCGGTTGGGTAAGATACAGGAATTTGACATCGAGATCAAGCCCACAAAATTGGTTCACGGTTGCGCATTATGTCAAGAACTGGCGAAGAGCGTGGTGGTCGAAGTGACAGCTTGCCAGTGGGACGACTCACCAGCAGAAGAATGCTTCGCAAACCAGGAAGAGGATGGGAAATACTGGGTCGGAGAAATAGTCGAATACTTCAACACCAATAGATGTCCTTTGCATCTAAATATTTCGTAGCAGAGGCATTTCAGGATGCGGTCTTCCCAATATACTTTTCACCCCAAAGGCTTGTTTTTCAGAAACATTGATGGCATCCTTCTAAGGTGCATAAAAGATGATAAAAGGAGAGTTCTGGGAGAATTTCATTTAGGACTATCTGGAGGTCACTTCATAGGGAGAATAACGACGTTGAAGATAATCAAGGCAGGTTATTATTGGCCCACTCTCTTCGCCGATGCCTTCGCCATTTGTTGTAGGTGCGAGAAATGTCAAAATTTCATCGACTGAAGCAAAAATGCTCCAATGCCCCTTCGACCGATACAGGTAGAGATGCCCTTTCAACAATGGGCACTATATTTCATAGGGACCATATCGTCGAACTCCTCCATGGGGCATAAGTTCATCCTAACCGCGACTGACTACTTCACCAGGTGGGCCGAAGCAGTTCCCACGAAGCATGCAAATCAAGATACCGTCATCGCCTTCCTCGATAGATTGATCACCCAGTTTGGCATTTCGAAATAGATCATCACGGATAATGGTCCCAGATTTGTAGGCATCCAAATCAATGATTTCCTCTACAAATATGGGATATATCATAAGGTATCCTCCAATTACTATCCACAGGGTAACGGACTAGAAGACTCCACCAACAAGACCTTGTTGAGAGTGCTAAGAAAGCTTATAGAGCAAAACAAAAGGACTTGGAATCTCCTTCTAGATCATGCCTTGTGGGTCGACTAAGTTTTTGTCAAGAAGTCAATCAAGACTTCGCCTTACGCTCTGGTGTATGGCAAGGAGGCCATCTTACCCATCCATGTGGAGATCCCTGCTCTACAACTATTAGAAGAAGAAGAAGGAATCAATCCTATGGAAAACATACTGGTTCAGCTGCTACTGCTAGAAGAGGACCGTGAGAAATCCTACAAAAGCTTCGCTAAGCATGCTCAGGTCACCCGAGATTGGTTCAAGAAAAAATCATCCGATCGCACATTCAAAGTGGGAGATTTGGTATGGAAATGGGACACCTGGAAGGCCAAGCCTGGGAATCACGACAAGTTGGACGCTTTCTAGGATGGACCGTTCGAAATTGTAAAGGTGAACTCAGCAAACTCTTTCATCCTCAAGGATGCAGATGGCTAGATATTACCAATTTCTGTTAATGGTCTTCATCTAAATACTTTTTATCGCTGAGGCGAAAAAAAAAAAAGTGTGTATGTTCAAGTTTCACTTTGTATATAATGTTTCATTTATGTACTTCGTTCCAATTTGTAAAGAAGTTAAGCATCACATCGCCGCAAAGACAAACTCCAGATTCGCCTAGCATGGCTAGAATCTACTTCGAGAACTTTTGATGCAAAGTAGCAGTTGCGAGGAGGTTCTCAGCGAAGCACCTTACCCCCAAAAGGCCAAACAAAATTCGAAACCAAGGCATGAAAAATGCTTCGCAAAAGACATGCGAGCGAAGTAGTTCCTGAAACGGATTTAGCGAAGTATTTCCCAAAAGGAATAAGCTTCGGTAAACGGCCTTCGCGAAACAAAGCGGCAATGCAGCAAGGAAGAATTACTTTGGGACCGAAGCGCAAAAAGTTAGCCTGTATCAAAGGTTCGCTGCAAAGAATTTCTAGAATTGATTTTAACTTTGTCAAATCAACAACGCATGAGGCGGGAGCATTTAAAATGTGTCTCAAAGAACATGTCGACAAAAACCTTGAAAGGATTTCGAAGCAGATAAAATTAATGCAAAGGTGGTCGAGTGTATCTCAAGGCAATTCTATTAGGATAAAAACCCGCATCGAGGTACGAGGTGGCAGCAGGTCAAGTTTTTGATGTTAGAGCATAATCATCAAAGCGCATTACCCCACGTACGATGCCGCTGAAAAACCAATCAGAAAGCGAAACGATCTCCTAGGTCAGAGACGTGAATTTAATTATGGCAGGAGCCATAAATAAGGGTAGTTGCCTTCTAGGGCTATAAAACTCGAGCCTTAGCAGTGAGGAAGCTATTTGTCTACTGGTGCATGAGAAGTTAAGAAATTTGCTGCTAACACAGTGATTCATCCGCCCTTCGCATTGAAATCCTTGACGTCGAAGTCCTCTGCATTGTAAGCTTCGCTGCCATAAACATCGACCATGGGGAATAAGAACTCCACACAAAAGCGGAAGGAGCCAGAAGTGGCGGGTCCCAAAAAAACAAAGGGGGCGAAGGAGAAAAAGCAGACTAAAGAAGGTCAACTTGAGCCTCCGCCCAGAAAAGCAAGTCACCGAAGAAAGGGAGGACTCTGAAGATGAACAACCCATAGAACCACCAATTTATGGGTGGGAGAAAATTAGGGACACAGAGCTCTTGAAGAGCATGGCCGAGCTTAGATACACCATTGATTTTATGAGGAGTAGGCTCTCAGCAGAAAACAAGAGGGTCGCTGCATACTATTCTCAGATATATTGGTATCTGAATCCTCTCGCACATCATTGTCCAGAGCTAATTTGCGCCATTGCACAAAACTACCAGCCCGCCTCCAGACAAGTGCTAGACGCCACTGGTCACAAATTATTCTCAATATTGAAAGAGGATGTGCAAGCAGCCTTCGCACCGCAGTAAGGGCCGCCTAAGGGGTATACGGTTCGCAGTGTCATTCTGAGCGAACAGATGGAGAGGTTCACCTCCAACAACTACATGTTGAAATTTCTGTGCGAGAACCTCAAAAGTAGGCTCCCTTTCGGCAAGCTGCCCCAAATACCCCTACGCTTGGCAGCCTTCAAGAACACCAATATTTTATCCATTATTGCATGGGGGCGGGCCTATCGATCGACGCTTCGGTGCACCCCTGGTAGGTGTCTTTGGCCGAGTGTATTTCCAGAGGGGAATTTTATGCCCCCGATGCTTCGAGGTCGAACACCAACCTAGTCTTCTTCGACTAGGTAGAATGGGTGTCCCGAAACTTGCACACGTGACTTACTAGTATGAAGAACTTTGGAACGGACCAACACTTCGGTCCCTGCTCTTTTCTTGTGTGGTTATTCTTTTACCATGTACATAAAAGTTTTCCACATATTACTATTTCACCAAGCGGTAAGGATGGAAATTCTTTGCCTGTGTACCAGTGGACTCCCCTCCTATTGAGGAAGGAGTCCTATTATTCTTTTAATCAATAATTTTTGGGATCCGCTATGCATCTGTTAACAGGGTCTTGCCCTCGGGTGCCCCTCCGTTTGAGAGATAGAGTGGTGCAGGAGAGGAAGGGAGATGTGTTTCAACTGACATAGGGGCTTGTGATTCGCCTATTTGGCTTCATAGGGAAACACTTCTTGCTGCCTGTCTTCCCCTCCGAGTACTAGTTCGCGTTGGAGGTCGCTCGACAGAGCGATGCAACAAATGAAGTCTATGCCCACGGTCGAAAGTGGGAGCACACCTGTGACTTCCCCTTCAATATGGGGGTAATTGAAGTATTTTCCCTGAAGCAGAACATATTCTTGGAGGAAAAGCTTACCAATTTTGGCCTACTCCAGATTCCTCAAAGATGGCTCTATGATCCCTTGGGAGTGATGAGGGATCACTTAAAATTCAAAAATTTTCATGTCTGCCCCCACCTTGAAATTGTGAAGTAAAGAAATAATCCCAATAGGAAGGATTTGGAATGGCATTTGGAAAATATGAGAACATTGCCTCCCTGGCACGAATTTTACCCTATGGAGGTCGAGTTTGACCCTGACCAGCATCCCTTCCCAACTCCAGACTCCACATTTTGGAGAAAGGCGAAAGATGATTTGAAGGAGGAATTGAAGAATTGGGGTGAGGAACAGCTAAGGGAGTGATGGATAATGAGAGTCCATCGCTAAAATATGAATTCCTACGGACTCTTGGCAATGGATAGGGACTTCACAATTGTTTATGAAGCCAATTTCGGGACTTGGAAGCCCATATCCTTCGTCGACTTTGTTCCTCCAGCTACCCCAGGATCAGGCGAAAGCCTAGGAAGAACTGACAATGCCTTGGAAGAACTGACAATGCCTTGGAAGAACAGGAAGAAGCCGAAGCTACACTAGAGGCACTACCACAGGGACCATTGAAAGGCCATGACACAAGTGCTGAGGGGTCGGCACAACAAGTGAAGAAGAAAAGAAAGAGGTAAGAGCAAGCCCAATTGCCTCCGAGCCACCTGAAGTGACCCCACACAAAGCTTCCAAGTGCTCTTGTCGGACAACCTGTATCAAGCCTGGCCGAAGAAAATGTTGAGGGTGCGGTACCACAAAGTATCGAGGCAGCACCAATAGACATCATTGACGTGGAGGAACTCCTCCAACAAGAAGGGGGCCCCGAAGTAGAAGTCATGGAGGTCAGGAGTACTGAAGCCCAGAAGGAGCAGGAGCCAATTACACAAGAAGTCACCATGGTCACTTTGCCAAGAGGACACGTAGGTACGCACTCTCCACCCTTTTCCTTGGTCTCTCACACGTCCACCGTGATCTCGGCCGAAGGTTCTCATTAGTCCCTCCTACCCCTGCAAGGTCAATCGCCCCCTCACACGTTGCCTATTGTTATTCCAACTCTGCCTAGTGGTCCCATTAACCCCACTCCACTCGAGTCATCTGGCCAGGAAAAATCTATTGAGACTACTTTGCCAGCCCATGCCACCATTCCTTCGGTCCTCAGTCAAGGCGAAGATAGTACTCCAACGCCGAACCCCGTAGCCCATTCCCCCGTCATACACAGTGTTGTCCCACTTGCCGAAGCTCCTGTCACACCTATCATCGAACCTTCTGGTGAGGCATCCCCCATCAATTCTTTATATCTATTTACCCCTTCGACTGGAGATCCAGCCTTATTTGAATCAGAATTGTCCATGATAAAGGAATGCCCTCTAGCTGAAAAGCTACTCCAAGCCCGGCAAAACATAGAGAAAATGTTGAAGGAGGCGAGGAAGAAGAGAGGGCGCTCTCTGGCCCAAGTTGAAAAATGTGTTGTCTTCAATTTGAAGGCCAGGAAGCTGCGTAAGGTGAAAAAGATCCCCAAGGTCCAGAAGCCCCTGGATGAAATGACTCCAGCGGACTATGATTACCAAGATAAATCCAAGGACCTGGAGCATTTAAATGTAGATAATGAATCTGCATCCATTCACATCAAGATTGAAACTTTTCGAGCACATGCGAACATCGCTAATCAACGCAAATTCAAAGCAGAGAGCGCCAATATCAAGTTGGAGGAAGAGCTAGCAAGGACCTGTTCCAAGTTAGTGGACGTCGAGGAGCAGTGTAAGCTGATGAAAAAAGAAGCAAATGCCCTGAAACATCAGATACTACAACTGCAGTGTATAGCTGAACATCAAGCACAGAGACAGGCCGAAAATGACTTGAAGGCAAAAGAAATTGAAGGCAAAATCTTGTAGATGTAGAATCATTTGTACGAAAAGGAGAGCCTAGGGCTGTTTGACAGGAGCAAAATTAAATAAATTTGCTCACACTTGCTTAGGAATTTCAAGTCTTGGGCCTCCAGTGCCCTTTCAATTTTAACCTACATCACCGAAGCACAGCGTGCCACTATCGAAGGAGGGCCAATCATAGATGAGGTCACTCAAAAATCTAGAGGCCGACTCAAATTAGCTTTTGATGTCCAAAGAACGAGATATCAGGACTTGCAGGTCACTGCGATGACTCAGACGGCTAGGGATTGGTCTACAGCCTAAGCAACAGTTCACGTCTTCTTCTCCAAGGTGAGGAAAGCACAGAAGGCGAAGGATCTCCTAGATGTGTTTGAGAGTGAGTAGCACACATCAATGGGCTATTTCCAATATCTCTCTTCCTTGGGTTTCTCGAGCTTCACGGATGATGATGGGAACCTTCTAACCAAGGAGGAGCTTAAGCTGACATGGCTTCATTTTGAAGGCAAAATCTCAGAGATAGACAAATGGGTGAAGCCAATAACAAAAAGGTAGGTCACAGATTTCATTCTGAGACACTAGAAGATCGTAGCCTGCTTGAACGATCTGTACACCAGAGCCAAACATGTTGATATCAGGCAGATTGATCGGTTCCACATTTTGGTTAAGGCATTGCAAGATCAAGAGCTTTTCTCGAAGGGTTCCTGGGCTCATGTCCGTCGAACCATGAAGCACATCCACAATCGCCTTGCCCCATAACCGTAGCAGGAAGCCGCACCAGAGGAAGCCACACTAGAGGCAGAAGAAGAAGAAGAAGAAGGAGAAGAAGCTGTGGAAGCGCCCTTGGAGATAGAAAAAGGAGAAGGGTCTAGAGGTAACTCTGGCCCAATGGATCAAAGCTAAGGGTTCTTCCATTGAGACGAGCTTGTTGCCTAGCGAGCCTCCAAGAATGTTGAAAATTTTGTCACATTGCACAAAGGGGTAGAAAAATCAAATTTTGTACAATGTTTCTTTTTTGTAAAGTATTTCTTTGATTTTTGAAAATATTTGTAAGTTGCAGCAATTTTGGCTTTCCCTGCCACCCCCTTGTACATAAAATGAAGATGAAAGAGCTTCGCTACCGAACAAGCTAAGGAAGATAGCTTCGTCGAAAGAAAGAATAAGAGTATGAAAAGAGCTTCGCACCCGAAGCATTTCCAGTAGTTACTTAGGGTGAAAGTTTTGTGAAGCAGTGTTACTCGAAGAAGAACACAAGGAAAGCGTAAAAGAGAGCTTCGCACCTGAAGCATTTCCAGCAGCCATTTCGGGTGAAATATTCGCGAAGCGGCATTTCAAAAGGACAGCTTCGTCGAAGAAGGAAAGTCTAAAATCGCGATCCGAATTTGCTAAGGCAAGAAAACTACTTCGGACCCGAAGCACTTCAGGCATCTACTTCGGCCAGAAAACTTGCAAAGCGAAACTCAAAGGAAAGCGACATCTAAAAGGTACTTCGCCAACAAACCACCGAAGCATCCACTTCGGGCCTTCCCATCAGCGAACCATTTCTACTTCGTCGAAAGTTGTTGCGAAGCATCTGCTTCGGCTAGCTTTCGTGCGAAGTATTTTCACCCAAAGCGGTAGGGGCTGTGAAGAATGAAACATTTTTGAAGGCAAGAATGTGCTTCGGCTGAAACCCTCCTGAACCATAGTTTTGAAAGAATATCGCGATGAAGCATTTCTATAAGGCATCAACGAAGCAATTTTGATAGCGAAGCGGCAAGGAATGCTTCATCGCGATATTTCAAAACTACGTAAGGCATCAACGAAGCAATTTTGATAGCGAAGCGGCAAGGAATGAAGAGCCCCACTTTGAGGAGGAAATCTGCTTCGGCACTCACCACCCCTGAAGCTATTTTGCAAAGCTCCATCATGCAATGTACAAACCAGGAAGGAGTATTTGCTTCGGCTCAAATTCGTTGCGAAGCAGAATTGCGAATGAGGATCCAGCGAAGCGCATTCATGGGCATATACTCCAAGCCGGGTATTTTATTGAGGTGATCAAGTGCCTCAGAAATGTATTTTTATGTGCCCAATAAGCTTGCTGCTCATTTTTAGCAATTAGAAATGAAGTATCAGTCCCTGAAGAAGAGCTTGGCGAGCATGGTGGCCACTCGAGCACTGCACCCAAAAGCCAAGGATGCTTAGATGGCTCATTAATGCATGTTTCCATGGTTGACCCGATCACAGTTGCCAGTTTTGGTAACAGATTTGAGAACTCAGTCACAAGAGCCACGAGGAGCCGAATTCTCAGGCCTCAATGGTGTACTTCTCCATTTTGTGTAATAATGGCTCAGAGGTTTGGGTCCTCTATAAAAACCCAGACATTGTAATGTAAAAGGGGGGGAACTTTCTGCTAAGAAAGCTGCTATAACTTGAAGCCCCGCGATTAACACTAAAGATATTTGAGCTCTATTTCTCTCTTGTATGCCGCCTTCTACGATTATTTCTTTTATTCTTTCTTCATTTGCATACTGTAATTCTGAACTCTGGATTTAGGTGTGTGATTGGAGTAGAACCCTAAAATTTTCCCGAAGGATACATAGGAAAGGTAAATGTTGTATTAGTTTTATTTTATGCTACCTGTGGATAGTGTTTCTATATATTCACTTGTTCCCCAGTCGCCGTGACTCTGAACTCTGAATTTCGACGTAAGGGGAAGGGTAGGGAAGGGTAATCCTGAAATTCATCCAGAGGATACATAAGAGGGTTAATACTGTGTTCATTTTATTTCTTCTTGGTGTTCTTTGTTGTTGTTTCAAGCTATTGGCTAGCAATCGTGCTTCTGGTTCTTTCCCACCATTAAATTACTAAAATTTATTCCCTTACTCTTTTATTTCTTTCCTGCACCTTTACTATGTTTATCTCTTTCCCGCACCCTTATCTTAAACACCAAAGTAGTTTAGTATAGGAGCCGAATTTTCTCCGGAGATTTGCATGAGGGGCATCTCTTCCCTTTGGCCTTTCAATGTTGGTCCAGGTCTAGGGTGCATTCACTTACCCAAATCCTTTCCTGGGAAGATTTGATGACCAACAATTACTTTACTGTATCATCTTGTAATTTTACAGTCAGGATTTGTTTAACCTTGTTTTACCTTTCCTTGGATACCTTTCAGTTAGTATGGCCTCTAAAATATGCATTTCAATTCTCTTTATGCAGTACTTGTGTTACTGGCTATGAAATTTTTTTTTTTGAAAAATAATTTGAAAAAACTTGTATTAAAACAAATATCATTTACAAGTTGGGATGAGATTTCTCCCAGCATTAACCAAAGAGAACACATGTTTACAATAGTAAAGGAAGATTTGTATTGGAGCCAAATATATTAAACCATATTTCTACAATGGTTGTTCACCTATTTACAACTATAAAAGAAGATCTACATTGGAGCACAAATCTCCTAAACCATATTTATGGAATGGTTGTCCAAATTAGCTAAACACTGGATTTGCTCACCAACCTACCTAATCATCTCATCCTCCATAGCCATGTCAATGTGCCACTGAACCCCTACCTCCTTCTCGATGCTCATATTAGCCAAGAAGTCTACCACTTTATTTAGATATCTACTCACATAAACTGGAATCACATCATCTAATTCCCTCCATAATTCCTTAATTTGCATGACAATAATCTTCAACCTCCATGTATTCAAAGCAAAGTTCCTCATGCAATCTAGAGCTCCAGCCATTATTTGAGAATCTTATTCTAGGATTATCCTCATGTAACCTTATTTTACTGCCCAAATAAAAGCTGATTTGATAGCTAAGGCTTCTACTTCATTGTTTTTGGCTCTTCCCAAGTCTTATAGTTCCCAATAGAGCATTGTTCCAACATGATTCTAGTAAACCACTCCAATTACAGCTCTTCTCGGATTGCCTTTTATAACTCCATCAGTATTAATTTTAATCCAACCTTCTGGGGTGGTTTCCAACTAGCTCTATCCTGCCCCTCTTGCACTTCAACTTCCTTCTCCATTGCCCCTATAACAACCCGAGTTTCCTCTTTAGCATAGACTACCATAGTTTCTATGACTTTGCTCCAAATGACCTGCCAAACTCCATCTAAAGAAGAAAATGTTTCTCTAAAAATATTGGTATTTCTCTTCAACCACACTTGGCACCAAATGAAGTTTAATCCAAAATCCCAACCAATACAAAGAGCTTTAGATTTAAATCTACCCCTCTTCCATATTTCCCAAATATTAATCCGATTCAAATCACCATTAACTTGAATTTTACAATATAAAAACCATCTCTCCCAGATCTGGCGTGTGAATGGACACTCAAACATCAAGTGATTAGTTTTTTTGTCTTTCTTGTAGCATAAAACACATTGAGATGGACCAATGATTCCCCTACATATGAGATTATCAAAAGTAAGAATTCCATTATGCATGAACTGCCAAGCAAAAAAGTTTACTTTCGGCCAACCCTTGGACTGCCAAATATTTTTCCAATCCTCAACTTGATATGTATGAGGAGAAGGCTCTAGAAGGATATTATCATATCCATCCTTCACTGTGTAGACACCAAGGCTCACATAGCCCCAAGTTAATTCATCATCCTCATATCTACCTATGAGAAATATTTTTGCCAAGATTTTAGTCATGATGGGTGTCAAATTCGGAGGGATTGAAATTGGCCACTCATCCAACTTCTTAAATTGTTTAAATTTATAATCCCCTAGTTGACTAGTGTTGAAATAACTTTCAATTTGGACCCAACCCCCAACCCCCAGTTTCCATTACTATTTTTATTGGTTGTAGTTCAAGAAATTTAATAATGATAGGTGGGTATTGATACCATGAATCTGTCCAAAATCGTACCTTCTCCTCTCTCCCCACTTTCTAAAATAATCCATATTTTACTACCTGAGATCCTAAATTGAGATCCTGCCATACTAAGGATCCATTACCATCCAAAGGGAAATGTCCCACCTCATTTGGGTTTACCTATCCCAAATATTTACAAGTTAAGATTCTACTGAATAAAGAAGTTTTTTTGGAAATCCACCTCTAGTAAAGCTTTCCAGCCAAAGCTTTATTATTTAAATTTGATCTTCTTAGTCCCAAACCTCCTTTTACCTTGGGTTGGCTTACTTTATCCCAACCTACTAAGGCCCATTTCCTCTCTCCTTTTACTCATTTCCATAAAAATTTTCTAGTCATCTTGTCCAACTCTTTCCATATGGTATGTGGGGCAACAAGGATAGAAAATTTATAAATTGGTATGGCCTGAATGACTGATTGTAAAAAAGTTAATCTACCCCCATAGCTTAACAATTTGTGAGACCAATGATTAATTCTTTCCTTGATACTATCCAAAATATTCCTCCAAATATCTATTTTTTAGTTTTTAAAATGCAAAGGGACCCCCAAGTATACCACTAGAAGAGAAGTCCTTGTGAATCCCAAGATCACTAAAATTTTATCTTGAATCCTTTGATCAATATTGAAAAAGACCACTTTGGATTTTTTATCATTGATGACTTGGTTTGTAGCCCTAAGGTAGACATTAAGTGTATCTCTAATCATTCTTGCTTCCTTGAAGCTGGTCACTCCCACCAATCCTGTGTCATCCACAAACTATAAGTGATTCAAAACTTCCTCACCCATCTTGATACCTCTTAGCAAACCTTGTTGTCTTCTTCTCAAGATGAGTCTACCCAAGCCTTCAGCCAATATGAGAAAAAGATAGGGGGAACAAGGATCTCCTTGACGAAGGCCTCGAGTAGCTCCAAATAGTTGTGAGGGAAGACCCTTGATTAACACTAAGTATGTCGGAGTAGAAACACAACTCATGACCCATTCTATCCAATCCTGAGAGAAACCAAAGGCCACCATCATATTTGAAAAGAAGCTCCACTCCACCCTATCATAAGCCTTTAACATGTCTAATTTTATGAACATTCCTCAATTACCAGATGTTTGCATTGAATGGATTGCCTCCTAAGCTAGAACCACACCATCCAAGATCTGCCTACCCTCTATAAAACCTCCTTGCTCCAAGGAGATAATGCTATGTAGAAGAGGTTTTAGCCACTCAGCCATTACCTTTGTGATTATTTTATATATGACATTGCATAAGGCAATAGGTCTATACGCTGAAATATGTACCCCCTCCTCCTCTTTTGAAATTAAGGCAATGAAAGTATGATTTAATGCTTTAAGCATTCTTTTACTACCTTTGGACTTATCTATTACAACCATTACATCCTCCTCCAAGTTGTCCCAGAAGACCTGAAAAAACTCAATTGGAAATCCATTTGGACCTAGTGTTTTTTCGGTGCTCATTCCAAAGACTACATTCTTAAGTTCCTCTTTATTAATGGTTTTAAGTAGGGCCTTATTTTCTTCTTCAGAGATAATAGAGGGTATGACAAAAATAACTTCTTTTTGAGCCTCTTCATATTGCACCATACTTTCCTTAAATAGTTTATAAAAATAATCCATTGAATGGAAATGCATACCTGGAATTGTATCAAAGGAGTGTTTGTTCTCATATTGAAGAGTTTCCATATTGTTTATCTATCTTCTAGCACAGGCAGTCCGATGGAAAATTTTTATATTTTTATCACCTTCTAATAACCAAGTGGTTCTTACTCTTTGTTTCTAGTAGGTCTCCTCTTGATTGTCAATGTCCTCAACCGCTTTACGCAATGCATCATCCTCTTATTTGAGCTGCTCTGTAATTGTTCCTTCCCTAAAGTGTTTTTGAACCTCATCCCATCTAGCCACCAATGGAGCTCTTTGGACCTAGAAGTCTATCTTGTTAGCTTGCCTCCATTGTTTTAGTTGATCTTTGACATAATGAAGTTGTTTGTGGAATCTAAACATTGTTTTCCCATATGTTGGGTGACCTTATTCCCACCACTATAGAAAATTTTCTTTCGAAGTTCCTCTTTTTGTAACCAAAAGTTTTCAAATTTAAATTGTTTGTGATGTTGCATTGTCTTGATCCCCCTTCCAACAAAATGGGAAAGTGATATGAAACTGGACCCTCCAAAATCTGAAATTTTATATTCTATTTTACAAATGCCTCCTCTGAAACCAAAAAATGGTCTAACTTCACCTTCCTGCTATGTGGCTCCCTCCTCTTATTAGTCAAAGTATAGTTGGTTCCAAGGCATTTAATATCCACCAAGTGTAATGTATGTACTTGGGCAATCATAAGTCAATCCCCTCGGTCCAAAATTGGGGTTCCCACTTCTTGATATCTAGATAATTTAGCATTAAAATCCCCATCAATAATCCAGTATAACTCTTCCCTTAAGACTCTCATGTTATGCACAACTTTACATTGATGCATATGACCATCTAGGTTTTGAGCCCCATAAAAATTTGTGATTAAAACATGTTCATCTGTGACATTATTCCTAAAATATGATGTGAGAACACCCCTCCAAGCTATGTGTTCTTTTGCAGTCCATTCAAGAGAATTCCAAAGAGTAACTATCCCCCTTAAGGCCCCTTAGGCAGCCACTTCCATATGACCAGCACCCTTCCAAAGTCTATTTACTGTTTTACACATAAGATCCAACGACATTTTTGTCTCCTGGATAAGCAAGAAACATGTTTTACATTTTTCTAAGAGTCTTTGAATAGAAAATTGATGGGTTCTACTATTTAAACCCCTAAAATTCCATGATTGTATAATCATTGGTTACCTTGAGAGCAGTAAAAATCTATTGGCCTCATCGATCCTCCAGTGATCAGTTTGTCTCCTTGAACTGCTATAAATTCCTTATTTGATTTTCTACCTACTCCTTGAGAGCTGCTATTTTTTATCTCTTTCCCACCTAATTTATCCCTATAGTTGGCCTTTCTCTATTCATTTCCTGTTATGCCCATGATGGCATCCTTAATTATCAATTGCTCTTGGTTATGCACTATCAATGCCCCTACACTCTCTAATTGCGGTAACTCACTGCACTCAATTACCTGCTCTATGATGGGAGGAGATGAAAGAGGGGCTTGAACATGGCTATTATTATTTTCATTATTCCCATCCATTCGTTCCATTAATTGTTCTTCTTCTTGGTCCATTAGTGTATTAAATATCTCATAACTATTGGAGGGCTTGAGTTGGGTTTGCTCTTTACCATATTTTTCTTTTACCTTCTCCTTCTTTTGGGTTGTTCAAAACCATCTCCTTGTGCTTATTTACCCTGAGAAATATTGGTTGTTTCTTTATTTATTGTTGACTTAACTTCCTTAGGAAGATTTGACATTCCCAAAGGAGCTTCCATTTTTATGTTCATATTATTTGAACAATATAAGGCCAAATGCCGATCTTTGTGGCAAACTCTGCATTTGAAAGGCAATGCCTCATAATACAATTGTTGAATCCAAGATAGTCCTGTAAGTTTGAGTTCCACCTCTGTCGGCAAAGGCTGGCTAAGATCCATTTTCACACATAATATTGCATAAATAGTTGTGTTTCCTTCCATTGTATCTTTGAAAAAACCCAAATGTCTTCTATGGGAATTGCCGATAATTTCTAAAACCTGCTCACTCCAAAAATCCATTGGAAGTTCATACAAATGGATCCAAAATGGGACAGTAGTGGGTTCCATTCGAGGATCAAATCCCACTCTCCAAGGTTGAACAAATAATCCTGTGAGACCATGATTTCTCTTTTCTGATTCGAAAGCCCTATTTCTATCGGCAAGTGAAAAAAAACTAACAATAAAATATCCATTGCTAATAAACCACAAAGAATACTCACCAAGAGGCTCCCAGTTTTGCTGGACCCAGGAATGCAAAAAATTTAGGGTAGGGAGGATACCCATGAATGTACAAATCAAATCATGATTGGCTCTATATAAAATTATTTCTTCGACCATGCTTTGCTCAATGACAATATTTGGCCTTGATTCTGATTGTGGCAAGCATGTATTAACTGGTTGAGATGTTAATCTATTTCCAATAGTCATAAAGAGCATTTTTAATGCAGTTTTTTATGCTTCTTCAATATTTGATGGAGATTTATCCTTTAACAAATCTACAAAAGAACTATGTCTCTCTAAAAAAATGATATGGAGGTGTCCCCATTGGACCCTCCTAGGGCAACAATCTTGTCTTCAAATCCACAGTAACCAAAAATCTCTTCGGCTACCCAAATGATACCCTAGTTTTCTCTTCCAGAGCTCATCGGATTCCCTGATCACCCTAACCTGAATCATGAACTTCTTTTTACCTGGAAGTCTTTAATGCTTTTTTTTTCTTGATCAAGAAAATTTGCTCTTCAGTGTAACACTCATCTAAGGTTCAGCAGGTATTTACTGCAATATGAATGTGGCAGGCACTACAGGACTTTGGAGAGATAATTACACTTGCAGTTACTGAGGCACGAAAAAGACGTGGCCTACATGGAAACACAGTATTTCACTGCATCAATATTGAAGCAACAAATGCTGACCCATTTTGTGGTATTTTGCTTTTCCAATTAAATTTTTGTCTTACCCAGAGTTGAAAGGGCTTCCATACAAATTTGAAAGAGAGGCATTTTGGCATTTATTATGTAGGGTTGTATATTGGTACATTTGGTCCTTACCCTCCGGAAGTAATTCAGCTAAGACGTAGGTTTGGTCAATGGCAAGACGATGAGACAACTCCAAGAGCGAGCTCCAAGTTGGAGTTCTTTGAGTATGTTGAAATTGTGAAGCTAACAAGGAACACGATCATACCTGCTGGGTAGGTAAAATGCTTTGAGCAATATTTTCTTGCATTGAAACTCAATCTTGTTTTGTGTGATGCTTGTTTTCAACATGCATGACTTAATTCTAATTATGTTACTTATATATGTGTATTCATTCTAATACCTTTGGAAGTTTACCCCAGGTTACTTTTCGTGCAAAAATTGGCAAAGAAAACCAACTTTCTCATGGAGACATTTTCCCAGAGGAGCTCGGAGTGGTATGGTTATTGGATCTAATGAAAGTGGAACTATTTTTTGCATTAGTTTGAATTTCATATATTTTAGTAAATAGATAAAATTTAGTCTATTCACATAATATAGGTTGCAAGGTATAAAGGTCAAGAGAGGCGTACACAATCTGGATTCTAGTTTTCTCTCTTTATCATTGGAGAAGACAATTCATAGAGTGTTTCCTACAAGACCATTGGTCCTCTGGAGACATATCAAGCCATCCAATTTGATAGTGATGCACGCTAGATGCAAGTAGACTAGGCAGTTAGAGAAGCAACAAAAGCAACATTGGTATCTAAAATTAAATATTCATAGTGCATCTAAAATTAGCCACTTAAAGCTAATACAACTTAAATGACAATGGTTTTAAATGTTATAAATAAAATATTCAAAATATTAGATTTTGGATGAATAGGGTAGGATCAAAGTGGAGAATTATGCCTAACATAAAAGGACAGTTAGTAGCAATCTTGATCTTGCAAATTTGGTTGGTATAAGAAGTTTTTTTTTATTTGACTTAAAAAAAAAGTTGAGGAAGGGCTTGAGTGATTTGCAATCGAATAGTTGAGTTGTTGTATGATCACTATGTGGTCATAAGATAATACAATTGAGGTCCATATCAACAAATTTAAAAAAATAATCAATGTTACAATATAATAAAATATTAAACACTATAAATTTAGTATTGTAAATAATTAAATAATAATAATAATAAAAATTTTAAAAAAAATCTTGAGGAACTCTTCACAATGAATTTTAGGGCAGATTGTAGCCCAAATACTTCCCTCAGTTGAGTGGTCAAGACTTATACCCGATTCTGCAAAAGGTTATTAGTCTAATGCAGACGCTTATTAAGCACCCAAAATATATATTAAAATTATTTACCAAAAATTATAGGTATAAAAATAAAAATAAGTAGGTCTCAGGTGAGTTGGAGAGAAGAGGGCAATCCTCCAAGGGAGGTCCCAGGTTCAAATCTCCACCCTACCAAAAAGTTGAATTGGATACCCAAAATCCAATTGATAACATTGATGCGGGCAGGGTTGGGCGCGACTCCCGGGTGACTTTGACAATGTAGAACCCCATGGTCGTGGTCTCTCAACCAAGACGAAAGTATTTATTTATATAAGATTGAAAAGACCCCACAATATTAGATATTATGATGTATTATAACAAGATAATAATGTATAACATAAACAAACCTAAATTTCCACCTTAAAAATTTAAAAATTAATTTATTAAATTAACATCATTAAATATAAAAAATATAATTTAATTATAATAAATAATTTAAATTTAAAACCATAATTTATTATAATAAATAACTTAAATTACATAGTTAAAAATGAGGAACATACCTTATCAAAATTCTCGAATATTTTGGTCAGCTGAATTTGTGTCCACGTGGAATTTAGGGTGCTTTTGTTTGGTGGTCCACTGATTTTTTTTTAATCCACAGGCCAAAGATCATAATCCACCGTCGGTTCCGTCAAAAAAAAAAAATGATCTACCGGCTACGCCTCGCTTTCATTTCTACCGTGATCTAGTGGCTAAGCCTCCCTACTCATCCTTCGGCCACGTGTCACCATGGGATTGATGTGATGACCAAAAAAATATTGTTGTGCGAAACAAAGCCACCCACCAAAGGACAATTCTCTCACTATTTTCCCGTCAACTAATGCCGACATAGACATTATTTTCACGTGGGAAAGCAGTAAAAGGGAGAAAAGACTTGGAAAACCAAAAGCAAAGCAAGAGCAAAAACCCACAACTACTTATGCTCTGCTTTCCCCTTCCTCCATTCAACTCTAAAACCATTTGTTACAGCCTTGTCATCTTTTTTGTTTCTTTTATTCGCCTGAATTTCCACCACACACAAAAAAACATAGAATCTGATTTTCGCAGTCGACTCATCTGATTATGCCCTTAGAAAACGCCAGACACCACGCCTGATTATCCTTTGTTTCATTTATTCGCCTGACTTGCTTTAAAGGTAATATTTCACTCAAAAACATACACGGATTATGAATAAACCGTTTAATCAACCAATAATCATTCTAGCTTGCTTTGAAAAAGAGGTGATCAAAAAATATTCTTTCCAGTCAACACTCACAAACCATGCTCATTTTAGATTTGATTGGGCAAAATCAAGCGGAAAAGGCATGGGTCTCCAAGGTTGATTTAATAGCTTGTCTTGCTGTCATGAAAAGAAAATACGAGTTTACTTAACACTAAAAATGAATTTCTGACGCAGCCAAACCTGGTTACCCGACTCAAGAAAACACTCGTTACACTCTATGCAATCATACCGCCAGTTGGAGAACCAAAAAAAGGGAGAGTATAGCTGGAAAAAAAAATATGACAGATTTTACATAATACCAGCAACTTGGGTTACTCAATATATATCCCTTAAATACAAATTCATATCCATCTAATGTAAAAAGAATGTGTTTTGTCCCTTGGATAGTCAGCCTCAGCCACATGTATGCGTGCCCTGAATAAGTACATAATTTATTTATTAGAAGCAATAATAGTAGACAAAATAGTATCATCCACAAATTCTTGGTGCGAGATAGGAGTGGTATGGGAGGAAGATTTAATTTCTGCTAGGAGATCTATTCTGCAAGCAGCTTGGATGGTTCTTCCTAGGGCTTCAACAATGATGATGAATAAGAGAGGTGAAATAGGATCCCCTTGTCTTAGGCTTCTGTTGCTCTGGAAATACCATGCTATGGATCCATTGATGAGGACAAAAAACCACGACAAGGATATGCATGCTTTGATTAGCTCAATCCACACAGGATGGAAACCAAATTTTAGCAAGATGGTCAAGAGGAAGTCCTAATTGACTCTATCATAAGCTTTATTCATGTCAAGTTTGAGAACAAAGGCGGACTTTTTAGTCTTCGAGGCAGAATGCAAAGCTTCATAAATGGAAATGACACCATCTGCTTTGGATAGAGCTTCCTTGGCAAGGATCAATGATGTTGGGCAAGATACTTTTCATCCTATTAGCCATGATTTTAGTCAGAATCTTATAGGCAACATTACATAGGCTAATGGGTCTGAAGTCAGATAAAGATTTTGCAACGGGGTTTTTAGGAATAAGGGCAATAAAAGTAGAATTAAAACCTCATAGAATTCTTTTGGAAGATTGGAATTCTCTTATGGCTAGGCACACATCAGGCCCGACAATGTCCCAGAAAGTTTGAAAAAAGTGGGGGGAAAAATCATCGGGTCTCGAAGCTTTATCAGGGTTCATGGAGAAAAGGGCAGACTTGATTTCTTCATCCTAAAAAGGGGTAATGAAGTTGAAGTTGACATTGTCTGCTATGGAGTGGGGGATGCGATGGAGCATGCAAGCCTGAGCAGAGACTGAGAAGGAATTATCATCCTCAAGGAGATTTCTAAAATATGACATTGCCTCATTTTTTATTTCCTCTAAATATGTAGTAGAAGTGCCATCACATTTCACCAGTTCTTTGATTCGGGTGTTGCTCCTGTTCCTGAGATTAGACACGTGGAAAAAATTTGTGTTTGAGTCTCAACACATTGCATAAATTGACTTGAATGTGTTGATTTCCCACTCTTCTATTGCTCTAGGTGAATTTAGCATTTTTGAGTTTTATGTTCATAAGATTGTTGGAGTTGACAAAATCATTGAAATCCTCCATTCTTTTGACCAGGATCTTAGTCCCTCCTTTTTATTTGAGTGGTATAGGGGGCTATTCAAATTCCCTACCATAATCCAGGGAGTATTTTGAAAAGAGTCCTTTATTCTACTCAGGGCTTCCGAAAGCTAAGCTCTTTCGAATATGGTATTAGGAGCATAGACATTAGTGAGGATCCAGGATAAATTATTACTGTTGTCATGAAAAAGTACACCTAAGTGTTTATCACTAGAATGGAGTAATTTGTCATCTACTTTTTTTTTGTCCCATAGACACATGATGCCTCTAGATGATCCTATAGCATGATTGAAAACCACACCTAATTTTTCCCATATCATGTTGGCTACAGTCATAGAGTTGTTAGAATCTATTTTAGTTTTCTGCATGATGAGAATTGAGGGTTTTATGTCTCTCCTAATAGACTTAATAAGTCTTTATTTTTTTGGCCCATTTAAGCCTCTCATATTCCATGAGAGGATCTTCATTTAGAAGATTTGGATGCTTTTCTTCCTCCCCTTCCTTGATGTTGGGGGGATTTGGAACTTCTATTCTCCTCTTTGGATTGAGAAGTAATGATGGGGAAGAGGGTTTTCTAAATGCCATTGGCAATGTCGTCTGCAAGGCCTCTCTTCCAATGTTCATCTTTGGAAATCCTTCCTCTTTTTTTCACTACCAAATTCAATGGGTGATTTGGTAGTGCTTTGGGTTTGCTTAGGTCTAAATTTGTAAGGAATTATCTGCTCCAGGATGGGGCTTGGAGGTCTGCCACTGCTTTGATTCAGAAGGGGAGATATCATATCTAACACTAGATTTTCATGAAAGTTTCCAAGACTTTCATCTTGAGGACTTCCTAAATTTTGAGGGAGAATTAACAAAACTGAGGTCAATTTTCAGATCAAGGGAAAAGGATTTTCCTGGTTTTGATATGGGGATATGTGATGCAGGAGCATCCGGTGACCGTAGAGCAATCTTGCATCTTCCAAAAATGTTTCTAAATTTTCTAAGTACCTTGCATTTGATTTATTTTCGGTATTTTCCAAGGGGGGAAGTTTTGTGGAGCAAAGGGGGTAAGTTTCTTGAAGCATGGGGAGGGGTCACGAAATCGCGACCTCAAAAGGCTTGGCGGGGCTTGAGCCAGTTTCGTCGCGATATCGCGACGTCGCGATATCGCGACCATAGTTCGGAGCAAAGGTGAGGAGTGAAGTCCCGTCGCGATATCGCGACGATAGTTCGGAGCAAAGATGAGAAGTGAAGTCCTGTCGCGATATCGCGGCCAGTTAAAGGCCGACACGTGGCGTGACACTTGATAGCTGCAGAGTTGGAGAAGATAGAGAACAGGGCAAGGCAAAAGGGGGAGTGGGGGTCACGAAATCGCGACATGTCACGAAATCGTGACCCCAAAAGGCTTCAGCGAAGGAGAGGCACATTTGGTCGCGATATCGCGACATGTCACGATTTCGTGACCTATCGCGGTATCGCGGCCAGGAGAAGACAAGGCCCAAAAGAGAATAAGCGGACGGTCGAGCAAGGCCGAATTTGACACGTGGACAGCCACGTGTAGCATGAAAGTTGTGAAGGACACGTGTTTCAAATATATTGCGTCAAGGAGAAGGCATGGCCAGATTTACACGCGGTCGGCTACGTGTATGGAAACAAAGATGAGGGTCACGTAGATTGATAAGAGAGGTGTCGGCCACGCATTTTTTTTTATTTATTACTTCTGGCAACACAACAATTACAGGTGATGGCTTTATGGAGGAGACAGCAGTACAGAGGACAGCCAGAACAAAGCGGCCGGTGCAGGTTAAGGGAGGCCATCAATGCAAGCGTCATGGTGGATCGGGCAGTTGCCCATTTATGGCAAAAATTTGAAAAACTCGGTCGGGAGGGAAAACGAACTGGAAATTTTGTTGGGCAGGGCATTAATTGCCTGGAGGATCGAGGCCTCGATAAAAACTCGAGAAAAATGTAAGAAAGGGGATGGTGAGTTCGGGATTGGGAGGAGAAGTTCTATGCCTGGAAATGGTGCTGTAAAACTGTATTAAGCAATTTCTTGGAAAATTAATGTGAAGTTTGTTGTGTGAATCTCGGCTTGCCATCAAGTGGTATCAGAGCGGGAGCTCCTGAGCGTGTAACAGATCACCGGAAGAGAGGCAGTTACACCAGGATCTGTGGAAGGATTTATAAGGGAAGAAAGAAAAATGCCTCCACGAAGAAATCGTGGTGGAGTAGGAAATGTGGTGCCGGCCGAAGACTTTCGAGCCTTGCAGAGACAAGTTCAAGCCCTGCAAGAAGAGTTACGCAGAAGGCACGAGCCCGGAAGGGATGAGGGAAGTGAAGACGAAGTTGAAGAAGAAGACCAATCTGAGGAAGAGGAAGAGGCTGTGGATCCTGCACAAGCCCGGTTGTACAAGGCCATCTCTCAGATTGGAAAGCAACCAAAAATGGAGGTTTCTACATACTCGAGAAACCTGAATCCAGAAGAGGTGATTGATTGGATAAATGATTTAGAAGAATATTTCGAATATGAGGAGGTTGAAGACCCCAATCGGGTCAGATTTGCTAAGACCAAGTTGAAAGGTCATGCCAGCATTTGGTGGAGGGGAATACAGTTGGAGAGGAACAAAAGAGGGAAGGAGAGAATAACAAGATGGGATAGAATGGTGGAAAAACTGAAAAGACAGTTTATTTCGACAGATTACGAGTTGGATCTGCTAAGAAAAATGCAGAGCTTGAGACAGACAAACAAAACTGTCCAAGAATACACCGAGGAGTTTTACAAGATCTCTATTAGAACTGGGCATTTAGAGGCAAACAAAGAAAAGGTAGCCCGTTATATCAATGGGTTGAGACTCGGTATCCAAGAAGAGTCGAGCCTAGTTCGGGTAAGCACCATTGAGGATGCTTACCAGCTTTGCCTTAAAGGTGGAAGAAAAACTGAATAGGCGGTTTGAAGGCAAGCAAAGAGGAAGGGGCCATGGTGGAAGAACTGGTGGGAGAACCAGTGGAGAAAAGTATAAAGACCCAAAGAAGACTGGTGAAGCCAGTAGTAACCAGGATCAAAGGGAAGAGGATGTTTATCAGCCCCGAGATCGAAACGAGCTACCCAAGAGGACGGGGTGGATCTGGACGAGGGTTTGGAAGAGGAGTATTTCGTGGGACATGTTTCCACTGTGGTGAAGAAGGACATCGGGCATTTGAGTGTCCACAACACCGAGAAAGGACGAACAAGAGGCCTGAGGGTCCAGCCAGGGCTGCTGTGGCAGAGGAAGATGCTGAGTCTGAACATTCGAAAGAAGCAAAGAGAGGGGAAGCAATGATCGTAAGAAGAGTCCTATTGAATGAGGAGAAGGACACAGATCAGAGAAGAAGTTTATTCCGCACAAGGTGTAAATGCGCGGGCAAGGTTTGCAATATTATTATTGATAATGGTAGCACGGATAACCTGGTTTCGGAAGAAATGGTTACCAAGTTACAATTAGAGAGGAAGAAGCACCCGCATCCATATCGGGTCGCATGGTTACAGAAGGACCATAGGGCCTTGGTCAATGAGCAGTGCTCCGTTAAATTTAATATTGGAAATTATTGTGATGAGGTCCTGTGCGACATCCTACCTATGGATGCTTGCCATATGTTGTTGGGGAGGCCTTGGCAGTTCGATCGGAGTGCAGTGCATGACGGCCGTGCCAACACCTACTCATTAACAAAGAATGGTGTACGCCATAAGCTGAAACCCGTGAAGGAGGCGGATGAAAAGGTATGTAACAGCTCCAGAATCTGTTTAGTTGAAGGGAGAAAGTTTCTGGACGGTTTGAAGCATGAACATTTATGTTATGCAATAATTCCTAGAGTTAGGGAGAAGGAATGCCAAGATACCCCAACAGAAGTCCTAGATCTGCTGGAGGAATTTCCAGATATTGTGTCTGATAATGTGCCTGAGGGTTTACCCCCAGTAAGGAAAATCAGCCACCATATAGATTTGGTGCCAGGATCGAGCTTGCCAAATAAAGTTGCACACAGAATGATGCCTGTAGAGACTGAGGAGTTAAACAGGCAGGTCCAAGAATTATTGGAGAAGGGATTGATTCGGGAAAGTTTGAGCCCATGCGCAGTACCCGCAGTGTTGGCGCCAAAGAAGGATGGGGAATGGAGAATGTGTACAGATTCACGGGCCATCAACAAGATCACTATCAAATACAGATTCCCATTGCCAAGGATGGATGATATCATGGACTGTTTGAGTGGAGCTGAGTATTTCACGAAGATTGACCTAAAAAGTGGATATCATCAGATCCGTATCCGAGAAGGAGATGAGTGGAAGACAACCTTCAAGACAAGAGAGGGCTTGTATGAGTGGTTGGTCATGCCATTTGGGCTGTCCAATGCACCGAGTACCTTCATGCGGCTGATGAATGAAGTACTGAAAGAGTTTCTGGGAAAGTTTGTCATTGTTTATTTAGATGATATATTAATTTTCAGCAGAACCCTGGAGGAACACCTGATGCATATCAAGAGGGTTTTTGAAAAGTCGCGAGAGGAGCAGTTATTAATAAATCTGAAAAAGTGTAATTTTGTCAAGAAAGAGTTAGTATACCTGGGGTTTGTAATCTCTGCAGAAGGTCTAAAAATGGACCCAGAGAAGGTGAGAGCCATCATCGAATGGCCTACCCCAAGAAGCACAACAGAAGTAAGATCATTTCATGGTCTAGCCAGCTTTTACAGGAAGTTCATAAAGAACTTCAGCAGCATTTGTGCACCTCTCACAGAAACAATGAGAGGGGATAAAAAGGAGTTCAAGTGGACATTAGGGGCTGAGAGGAGCTTTGATGCATTAAAGAAAAAGGTCACAGAACAGCCTGTTTTGGCACTCCCAGACTTTAACAAGGTATTTCAGGTGGACTGTGATGCCAGTGGCAGTGCAATAGGGGTTGTACTGAGTCAGGAAGGCAGACCTGTTGCTTATTTCAGTGAGAAGTTAAACGATGCTCGAAAAAAGTATTCCATTTATGACCAAGAATTTTATGCTATTGTTCAAGCTCTGAAGAAGTGGAGACATTATTTATTGCCAAAGGAGTTTGTTCTATTTACTGATCATCAGGCTTTACAATATATTAACAGTCAAACAAAACTGAATCAAAGGCACATGAAGTGGGTGGAGTTCCTCCAAAGCTATACCTTTGTGCTTGAAGCACAGAAGTGGGAAATCCAACAGAGTTGCAGATGCCTTAAGTAGAAGGCAGAATTTACTGACTAAAATGACAGTGGAAGTAGTGGGGTTTGAAGAACTGAAGGGTCTGTACCCTGAAGATCCAGATTTTGCAGAAGCCTGGACGGCTTGCTTGACACCTGTTACTGAGGACAGGACAAAATGGTTGGATTTTCTAATCCAAGATGGAATGTTGTTCAAGGGAAGTAAATTATGCATTCCAAGGAGTTCCATGCGGGAAAACTTAATCAAGGAGAAACACATCGGGGGACTCGCTGGGCATTTTGGTCGGGATAAGACCATTGCCCTGGTGGAGGAAAATTACTACTGGCCGCAACTTCAGCAAGATGTGCGGAAGTTTGTGCAAGGTTGTAGAATATGCCAGATGGCAAAAGGTGTAAGGCAAAACACAGGATTATACCAGCCATTACCTGTGCCAGAGAGGCCATGGGAGGACATAAGCATGGATTTTATTCTTGGATTGCCGAAGACGCAGAGGGGAAATGACTCTGTATTTGTGGTGGTTGACCGATTCTCCAAAATGGCACATTTTATTCCCTTCCAGAAGACGAGTGATGCAGTTCACATTGCAGGGTTATTCTTCAAGGAAGTGGTACGACTTCACGGTCTACCAAGAAGCATAGTTTCTGACAGAGATACAAAGTTTGTTGGGTATTTCTGGAGAACTTTGTGGAAGAAGTTGAAGACAGATCTGAAATTCAGTTTTGCATACCACCCACAGACTGATGGACAGACAGAGGTGGTGAATAGAAGCCTGGGTAATTTGCTGAGATGCTTGATAGCAGATCAACCCAAGGGATGGGATTTAGTTTTATCGCAGATTGAATTTGCGTATAACAGTTCAGTCAATAAGAGCACAAATAAATCTCCATTCCAGATAATATATGGGAACAGCCCGAGAAATGTGTCTGAACTGAGAAAGTTGGGCAAGAGAGAAAAGTGCAGTGCCGAGGCAGAAGAATTTGCGGAACATATGAAAAGTCTGCATGAAGGAGTAAGGAAACAAATTATTAAAATGAATACTCAATATAAGACAAGGGCAGACCAGAAGCGGCGGTTCAAGGAGTTCAAAGTAGGAGATGAGGTCATGGTGCATCTCAGGAAGGAGAGATTTCCTGCCAAGACTTATAACAAATTGAAGATGAAGAAGTTTGGGCCATGCAGAATACTGGGAAAACGAGAGTCAGGAAATGCATATGAAGTGGAATTGCCAAGTTGGCTTGATATTTCACCTATTTTTAATATTTTAGATCTAGTAGAATATCATGAGGGAGAGAGTACAGAGGTACCAAGTGCAGAATTATGGCAAATTCCAGCATCTACTCCAACCACAGACGAGGTCGAGGAAATATTGGACACTCGTGAAGGCAGAAGCACCAGAAACAAGCAGTATTCTGAGTATTTGATAAAGTGGAAAGGCAGACTGGTTGAAGATGCAACTTGGTTGTCGAAGACGGAGGTTGACCGCCTGGGTCTTCCCCTAACAGAACAGAAGTGAGGGTCACTTTTTTTTATTTACCCCGGGTGTCTGATGCAGGAGCATCCGGTGACCGTAGAGCAATCTTGCATCTTCCAAAAATGTTTCTAAATTTTCTAAGTACCTTGCATTTGATTTATTTTTGGTATTTTCCAAGGGGGGAAGTTTTGTGGAGCAAAGGGGGTAAGTTTCTTGAAGCATGGGGAGGGGTCACGAAATCGCGACATGTCACGAAATCGCGACCTCAAAAGGCTTGGCAGGGCTTGAGCCAGTTTCGTCGCGATATCGCGACGTCGCGATATCGCGACCATAGTTCGGAGCAAAGGTGAGGAGTGAAGTCCCGTCGCGATATCGCGACGATAGTTCGGAGCAAAGATGAGAAGTGAAGTCCTGTCGCGATATCGCGGCCAGTTAAAGGCCGACACGTGGCGTGACACTTGATAGCTGCAGAGTTGGAGAAGATAGAGAACAGGGCAAGGCAAAAGGGGGAGTGGGGGTCACGAAATCGTGACATGTCACGAAATCGTGACCCCAAAAGGCTTCAGCGAAGGAGAGGCGCATTTGGTCGCGATATCGCGACATGTCACGATTTCGTGACCTGTCGCGGTATCGCGGCCAGGAGAAGACAAGGCCCAAAAGAGAATAAGCGGACGGTCGAGCAAGGCCGAATTTGACACGTGGACAGCCACGTGTAGCATGAAAGTTGTGAAGGACACGTGTTTCAAATATATTGCGTCAAGGAGAAGGCATGGCCAGATTTACACGCGGTCGGCTACGTGTATGGAAACAAAGATGAGGGTCACGTAGATTGATAAGAGAGGTGTCGGCCACGCATTTTTTTTTATTTATTACTTCTGGAAACACAGCAATTACAGGTGATGGCTTTATGGAGGAGACAACAGTACAGAGGACAGCCTGAACAAAGCGGCCGGTGCAGGTTAAGGGAGGCCATCAATGCAAGCGTCATGGTGGATCGGGCAGTTGCCCATTTATGGCAAAAATTTGAAAAACTCGGCCGGGAGGGAAAATGAACTGGAAATTTTGTTGGGCAGGGCATTAATTGCCTGGAGGATCGAGGCCTCGATAAAAACTCGAGAAAAATGTAAGAAAGGGGATGGTGAGTTCGGGATTGGGAGGAGAAGTTCTATGCCTGGAAATGGTGCTGTAAAACTGTATTAAGCAATTTCTTGGAAAATTAATGTGAAGTTTGTTGTGTGAATCTCGGCTTGCCATCAATATGGGTATCTTGAGGATGACTCTTAGTTCCTTCTTGAGTTAGTTTTGGAGTACCTTTTTGACCTTCCTGAGGAGGAGGTTTTGAGAGGGGAGTCTGAGAATCTTGAGGATTGGAATTTGGGAGGAAACTCTTAGTTCCTTGTTGGATCAGGTTTGGAGTACCTTTTAGAGCTTCCTCAAGGAGAGGATTTGAAACAGAGGAAATCATAACATTTTCCTCTAATATTTTATTAGAGTCACCTAAGATGTTAAATATGTTTGAGATAGCAAAAAGAAAACTTAATTTTTTTTTATATGGATTCATTGGAGCAGAAGTCATTTCCTTGCCTTTGTAAGAGTGTGGGTCTCCTTAGGGTTTTTGCGGCCTTTATTGCTGGTAAGGACATTTTCCTACCTGGATCTAATTCTACCATTTCTTTTATGGTTTAGAATTAGCCACTATTTTGAGGATTTCTGTTGCCTCTATTCTGATATACACGGGTCCCTTGGACACGAGGAGCACCTTCTTGTAATTGTTCCTTCTCCTTGACAAACTGAGATTTGAAGTTAGGAAACTCAATCTTGAGATGCCCTTGGGTCTGACATTCGACACAAAAGGTCAATTTTTTTCATACTCCAGGGGTTGCTTCCTGCAATAGGATTTGTGTATCAAGTTAACATAGGTTGGAAGCTTCAATGCTATATTATCGTTAACACAGATCCTAACAAAATTCATGTGTTTGTGAGCTCAGGTGATAGGATCGATAACAACTAGATCCCCTATAACTTTGGAAATGGCTAGGAGGATATCATCATGCTAGAGGTAAAAGGGGAGGTTTGGAATACACACCAAAATAGGGGTATAGTTGATGTATTAGGTTTCAAGATCGAATTCCAAGATCCATGTCCATAGGAACAGGCTCTTGCAATCAAGGAACCAAGGTCCCCTGGTGAGGATGCGATTGGTGTCTTCATGACTGCTCAGTCTAATTGCAAATAAGCCCCTTGAGAGAGCTACGAGTTCCATGTTTTCCAGGGTCTTCCATTTGGCGAAGGCCCATCTGTGGATGGTTTCCATGTCAGGCCTTCCCCCCATGAACTTATCTACAAGGGAAAACCTTTTCATTGAGAGATAGTTATCAGCTAGGATTTCAGGGACGAGAATGAATTATATATTTCTTAAATTTATTATATGAAATTGTAATAATTTTAAAGAAACCAAAAAGAGGTGAATATAGAGTTATTAAAAATAAAATATAAAGCATATGCACTTATGTAAATGCATTAGGACAATAAGTTTGCATTTTATCCAAGAGAAATAAAATTCATTTTGACTAAATTACATCACTCATCAACACTTGTTATCCAAATAATTTAATTCCTATTAGGTAAATAATAAAATTTAATATTATCTATCATCTCCACTAAACTGATTAAAAAGTAACAGAAAGACGACATATTTATCTTCATAGTTTATTTTTCATATACCCCAGTTATAAAAATCAGCACAATAGGTAATAAATCTAATGATAGATTAATTCATTATAATCTACTTTTATCTAGGTTTTTGTTTGTGCCAAGGCACATGAGAAGTGTAATTTTATTTCATTCTTGAAATAAAATTATGATTTTTTGAATAAGGATAATCCACACAACAACCACCATGTAAGGTAAATCATATTCGTTAGATTCAACTATATGAATGCAGCTACATGAATGTATTTTTTGTGAGCTTCCATGTACTCACGAGTTGTGGTCTCCATCATATCTCTCCTTACCTCTCACGGTCATCTCTTCATCACCTGCCTGAAGGAGAGGTACTTGGTCCTTTGTCTGCCCAAAGATTGATACCTATTCTCGTAGTCATAAATCTATCAACAATATCTTGTCTTAGAAACAAAAACAAGTATAGATGAGTGTTTAAATAATAGTTGTTCTAGTGGGGTTGTTATAGTCCAACCTCCATCTGAGAAAATGCCTTAGCTCGAGCTCTCTGTCTAGTATCCGTTTGAGCGAACACCCTAGCTTGAGCTCTCTATCCAGCCTTTGTTTGAGAAAACACCCTAGCTCGAGCTCTCTATCCAGCCTCTGTCTGAGCGAACACCCTCAAGCTCTCTGTCCAACAAGAAAAGTGAAATAAAATGCTCATTTCACTTTTCCCATGGTATTTATATATTTTTCTTCGTTGAGACCCTAAGAGGGCAGTTATAAACTACCCTCTTAGGGTTGCCTAAACCTCCCTCTTAGGGTGACCCTAAGAGGACGGTTATCCTAAGAGGGTGGTTATAAACCACCCTCTTAGGATCCATTAGGGTGGTTTACCATCATAAAAAAATTACCTTATTTTAGTCATCGTTAAAGCCCTTTTTTGGTGTAGTGATAATTTTAAGAGCCAATATAGTCCTCGATAGTTAAGATTTAAGGAAAGTGCATAGACATAATGGTCCAGTATTAAAAAACTATCAAATTTTTCTAGTCAAGTACTTCTCAATTATAGTTTTGTAAATTAGTTTTAAAACTTATACAATATTAGAAGTTGACCAGACCCATGGGGTTGAAGTCTAATTGGTGAGAATATTTGGATTAAATAGAGTACATCAAGGTTTACTTCTCTTGGGTGCTATGATGATATGGTTTGTTGTAATATTACTATTTGGTTCATTGAAATATTGTGATAATACTATTTGGTTCAATGAAATACTGCAACAACATAGTCATGATGTAATACAGGTAAAATACGTTTAAATCCTATATAACCAATTAAAATAAAAAAATAAACATTAACAAAATGTAAAAGGTAAGATTAATTGTATGTGGTGGTAAACCAATATAATATAAGATTAATTGATTTCACACCAGTGTGCTTATCCTCCCTTGTTCCATAACAAAACTTTAAAGACAACTATGACAACTTATATTAACCAAGAACATATTAATCTATGTTCATGGTAAACTAATAATAAATTTTGGAGAAATCCAAAATAAAATCATAAAATATATTCATGCAAATATCCCTCAATAAAAATGATTGATAGAATCTATCACAAATACAAAATGACTATTTTCCTTCAAATAATTTCAGTACAACTTGGGTTCATTTATGGTGAATCACATCTGCAAACTTCTTATCAATTAATCTATCCTACAATTAAGGAAGAAATATATATACACAAACAACCAAAATGGTCAATCAAAATTAAAAGTACAAGTTTCAATAACAAGTTATGTTCAAAGAAGCCTAACAATTGAAAAGGGAACCAAAATAACATCCTTAAAAAACCCACACTATAATATAATTTGAAAATTAAAAATTATAACTAGAGCTTAGGCTTAACTCA
The DNA here is from genome assembly GCA_028583015.1 of Wollemia nobilis. NCBI lineage: Eukaryota > Viridiplantae > Streptophyta > Pinopsida > Araucariales > Araucariaceae > Wollemia > Wollemia nobilis. Next base: position 78,907 of record JAQPPZ010003059.1, on the reverse strand, counting down.
TAAAGAGGTAAACTCTTAACAAGTTGAAAAAAAGGACAAAGCCATAAAATATAAATAAATATGTGGAAGGAATACCTTAAAAAAGAGGGCCCAATAAAGACCAAGGTTGGAGACTTAAAGGCAGTTGTAGTGAGTTGCATTCAGAAAATGATTCTATTCAAAATTCACTAACAAAATCCATCAAATATTCTATAGAAAACCAAATGACTAAAGACAAGGTAATAGTTGGATGCACCAAGAAGAATATAAAAAGAGTTTACAACCTTTGATAGCAAAAGAGAACAAAACATTAACATAAGGCATCTTTTTGGACAACAAATTTAATTGTCTAGATGATGAGATTACAAGAATCTAACTATATGCTAAATTCTTTCCTTATGATACCATAAACTGGTTGGAGATGGAAGCAACACTTTTATTGGTTGTGTTGAAGAGTCTATACTCCATATGATTTTTGTGCTAGTTATCTAAAAGGTCTTTTCTACCGGACATCGTGCGCTCATCTTAAAGACTGCTATTGAAGAATATGTTGGAGAGTCCAAATAAAGGCACAAATAAGAGGTGTTTAGAATATACCAACCTAATTTGTATCAAAATAATTAAAACATAAAATATATTCCATAATTTAGAAAGACAGTATCACTTATAATATTGTAAAAGAAGCTTCATCTTGCTGGCCAATTTGGCTCATTAGCCATCTTTGATTTTGTCAATGGGACTGAGCTCAATGAACTGGGAGCCAAGTTTCAAGCAATTGCTTTAGTGTTCATGTTACCTGCAATGTTCATGGTATGCCTTAGATTAAATCGACATGCATCTAGTGAATTTATTCACAAAATGCACAAGCTATCCTAAGGTCCCTTTGAATGGAATGAACTAACTATTTTTCTCTTGATGTATACTGTTTATCCATTGTACTAAAAATAAATAAATAATAACCTAACATGCTTTGTGTTTGTGGCTTTTTCTTGTCCCTCTCTAACTGTACTCTATTGACCAAATTTAAATAGGAAATACATACTTTATTAGATGGTTTATTCTAATTTCATTTTGTTTAGACTTAATTATTTTCTAGGTACACAAGGAAAATGCAAAAAGTTTTTCAACATTAAAAAGGCATATCAGATCAGGGAAAACCTCACCGCATTGACAAAATGATTAAAATTGATAAAACAAAATATATCTTATAGACATATGAATGCTTTTATTACAAATATTTAGTTTACCCTTTACCAAAATAAATAAACAAAACATTGGATTAGTATCAACCAATCCACATGAAAACCCTAATTTATTCAGAAAATGGACTAATAATAACTTTAGCCTCAATTTGAACCATTGATAAGAACCTTCAACAAAATCATAACAACAACATTAAAAAAACAAAATGCAAAAACATAGATAAACTAAGAAGGAAATGATAAAAGTTATCCATCAAAATTAATGATGTTTATTCTTCATTGATGACATATAAAAATATTTCAAATTGCCTTTGAATTGGGCATGCACAAAGACCTCAATTAGTCTAACATACATGCAGTTAATCATCTAGACAGGTGCATGTAAACTTCATTTAGTACAACCGTTTGTGGAAACTAAGACTTTAACAGGTAATTGAGATGAACTGGACACATAAACTAGGATTATTTAGTTTCTAAATGCATAATTAATTACAAGGATGAAGAGATGATTAAGAATAGAGAGTTAGAAATCTCATCAACCATAAAGTTTATCTAACAAAATTCTAATAGGATCCTGGAAAATGATTGAATGTATTAAAATAATTGGAACAAAGCCTCCACTGTTACTCCAACTTTCAAAATTATCACATGCTTGCAAATAAGTTGATCTATGGCTAAAGGTGCATCACAGATGGCTAAGAACAAGATTGGTTCAGTTGTCCAAGTTAACAAATAATGTTATAAAATTATGTAAACTTGAGCAAGCACCTTTGGTTGATCTGAAAATACTAATCCATTCACTCATTAATAAATATTGAATATATCATCTAACATTAGCTTAGGAAACATAGACTCAAATCTTGCCAAATGATATATACATAATTACGAAGCTATCATAATATCATTATGACTTAATATAAGTGAGACCTATTTGAATCCCATATAACCCATTAAAAAAATTAAATATTGAATATATCATATTATAAATATTGTTATGCATACTTTATGAAGGTAATTGCAAAGACAGATATGAGGACACCAAGTAGAAGGTTGTTTGTCACCAGACATGCCCTACTCAAAGATGTGTTTTGATGTTATATTTGTAATAAGAATAAGAATCGTGAAGAATGCAGTACAAGATATTCATATTTGTTAATATAGTTAACAACATGAAGGCAACTCAAATGATTCCATTACAAGCATTCACTTGGTGCAGACAGGTGGAAGTTGCAATCGAAACTGGGACTGGTGACACCAAGCATTGTCATAGTGTGAATATAAGTTGAAGCAGCATAATGCAAAAGTATTTATAATAGACTTAGAGGTAATACTTAAATGAAATGTGTGAGGTTTTATAAATGAATAGAAAATAGGATATCAAATATCACACGGGAATGTAAATGAAGGTAATTGATTATAAATAATGAGAGACACAATTTTAAGGATGTGTACCTCATAATCCTTGCTAAATAATAGATGGAAATGCTTCATCTTTAGAGCACAAGTAGAAGATATCAAATATGTGATTAAGATCTTCATAAATGTTCACAGGATTGATAACTTGAATCAATATTGATTCATACTAAATCAACTTTGATTGACATTAGGTGTCATCGTATGTTAACATGTGATGTTTATAAATTAAATAATTTTGGATGAGATCATGAGCTTCTCTTGTAATTTTGACCATTAAATCATGTCAAATTTTATTGTTAGCATTAACGACGACCATAGTGATGTGGGTGTTAATAAGGTTTGGCTCCAATTTTCATTAATTCTTGTTGATCAATACTTTTAGCTTATTTAAAATTAATTACCATGCATTGTAGTTTGAAGAATATCAACTTCAATTTCTTTTTGAACTTTTTGTTGAACCTAAATGGTTAACAAAACTTGTTCAGTTTGAACTTTATTATTTCAAACAAAATAAACAAAGTATTTATTTTATTTTTTAATTGCATAGGGAACCTCTATAATCCCTAGCCTACTAGGTAAAAATAAATTCAATGGGATCCCGACCCTCCAAGGGATCGCTACCAACTAGCCTATCACTTTGTGGGTAAATCAACAAAGTTAATAAATGTTTCATTATCAACAAGAGACAATTGTCCCTTTTGCAAATTCTTCTTTCTCACTTGAAAAACTTAAATTAGTTGAGAAGAATATATATGGGTCTACTATGTCAATTGGTTTCTTCTTCTTTATTTTATGAATTTTTTTGAAATCTTCTTCTTTATTGTATGAAACTTTTTGAAATCTTGAATTTTTACCTTGAGTTTGCAAAATGCTTGAGTTTGAGTAGAAAATTTCTCTCGTAAGGTTCCTACTACTAACACTTAACAAGTTTTCAAAAACATCATACTCCATTTTTAGGTCCTTTTTCCTTGTTTGTACAAGAGTATCTTCTACTACAACTATCCTCACAAGGAATTCAATTTGTTATTTTACTTTAATACTTCTCCTTTTGAAAGAAGTCAAAGTACCAGTTTGGAATGGGGTCTAATCTGAGCTTCCCAAGCCATGCCTCAAAGCATTCTTCTTCCTTCTTTCAATCACCTTTGCCCAAGAATCTACGTCCCTAGAAAGGTCTACTTTGAACTCCCCTTGTGTACATTCAAAAGACCATGTCTTTTGGATAGACCTTAAATTCTGCTTTAAATTTCCCTCATGATCATAAAATCTAATATAAATATACATTTTTAAACACACCTCATCAAATCGAGAGGCCAACTATGTACGATGCCCCAAATTTCCTATGATAAATATCCAATGGAAAAATGAATGGGTGAAAAACACATGAATAAGCTAGTGAATTTCTTTAATGTAGCTATTGAGGTTGCCCATCATATGATAAGCTACCTCTTTAAGTAGCAATTTATTTGGTACACACTTGGGTAACAAATGGGGCTTCTCTTTGAAGCCTGAAAGTCTAATGTATTTATGATGGTCTTGAATAAATAAGCTAGCATATGGTTGTAAAGTCTTCTTGGCTTCCTCAGTGTAGTAGGGGTAAGCATAATTGTTTAATAAAGAATAAATACTGGGAAAAACAATAGAGTGAATATAATAGAAAATTTTATCCTTCATGTTTTCCTTCCAGAGATTTCTAAAAATATATATGTATAGGTGGCCTCTCTAGAAAGTTAAGAAAGGAAAAATATATAAAATTTTTTTTTTTAAATATTTATAAAATATAGATCATCTATACAAAGTTAAGGAAACTTCTCTAATCTTGAGTGGTGAGACTGCACACAGGATATCTATAAAAAAGGTAGTCATATGGAACCTAGGCCTCTCTAGGGCTCTAGAATTTCTGAATTTTTTAATCTTCCTAAATAAATTATCTAAAAGGAAAGAATCTCAATCAAATTTAACTCCTTCAAGGATAATAAAATTACTACTTGCACATAATGTATAAAAAATGGGATGTGTCTAGTTTACCCATAAGCCTCCACAGTTGGTTCATAGCATATCTTACTTTGAGCCTAAAATTCTAAATGACATACCTTTTATTTGTTCAGATAGGGGGTTTTGTTCTCGTTCACTCTCCTACCCTTTAGAATTTCACCAATGCTCTCATATTTCTTAGCAAAGGACTAGTACTAGTTTTCATAGATGATAGAGTTCTCAGGAGGGTCTATAAATGGAATGTAATGCTTCACTATAAAAATTTGAAACCAACTTGTTATTCAAATCCCTTATTTCTCTTTAAGTCCACTCTATGGATTATCCACTACACCACATATGCACATTTTGCTAGTAAGTACCCATCTTCAAAAGCCTTGACTATATGATATTCTCCATAGCTTTTAGGTACTTTGAGTCATCCCTATAATTGTTCCTACTTCAAAATACATTCTTGCATTTTTGGTAGATATCCAAGAAGTCCTTTACATCATCACTCGTATATCATTACTATCATTGATAATTGACATGTTGATGGCAGTCTTGCTCCTTCCCATTTTAGAGAATGTGAATGCAACAAATGAAAGTATTTAGAGCACATGACACCAGATGAGAACTTGAACACTCAGTGAATTCAAAAAAAGACTTCAAGCAAATATATAAAGCCTTTAGGATATGCTAATTAAATGCATGGTCATGTCAACTTGAAAATGCATAGTTCGAAGTAATTTTAATTAATTAAAAGATGAGTTAATTGGGTTAAGAAATCATGCATAATCTTCACACAAAATCTTGTTATCATATGGCCATTAAATGTAAAGAAGAGCAATTACTAAGAGCAATTATGGTGGATAAATGACACATCATTACACTGTCTTAATGGATAGTTTAAATTTATCACAACTTCTTATGCATTTATGAGGTAAGGGCAAGGATTAAATAAATGTCGAGTCACTTGAAGGTTTTAATTCATTTTATCTCCATATGAGAGGAAGACAAAGAAATTAAGATAACATTTTTGGGTCCCATAAGAGCACAAGATAGATGACTCAAGGCTTAATATGGGTATGTAGGGAAATTCTTAACTTTTTTTGCCTCCGTGCATACAAACCTAGTCCTTTGTAAAATTTCAAAATGACCTCAGTTTTATTGAAACATAAACAAAAATCATGAAACAATGTATAATAAAAAAATAAATGATAAGGTGGAACCCATTATAAAAATATTTCATAATGGGTTTAGTATGGCAACAAAGTGCCAATCAATTGCCACGTTGTGCACTATTGTTGGGAAAAGTTGCAATAATGCATCCTCATCTCCATTTGCCACCTATATCATTTCACACATACCAATGTGGCATTTGGGATCCTCCCTCCTATCTCTTGTGAACTTTGGGCACTTCTACTTGCCACAATTGTTGTTACCATGTTTACCTTTGGTGTTGGTTGTTTATTAGTTTCTTCTCTACTCAACAAACCTTCTATTGATGATTGGTCTTCCTCAAACTATTGTTAGCCACTCAGATGTGCTTATGCTCCATGATCTCCTTCACAAATATATGAGTGTTGACTCTGGTCTTTTGAGCATACTCTCCCATAGTTTCCTTTGTGCTTGACTCTCATCCTCTACACCTCTAGGTACTTTACCCCACCCTTGTGTTGGAATTACCAATTATTTTATCTCATCCTGCACATGCTCTATGTTATCACTTCTTTCAAAACTTGTATTAATATTCTCATTGGCTTGATCCTTGTTTGCACATTGCACCTCCACTTGTGCATTGTCCTCCATCATTAGAAATAATATTTACCACCTTTCCACTTGTTCTTCATCCGAACTACCCTCCTATCGAGGGTTCCACACACATTCCACTTACGGTGCACATATCTCCTCACTAACAAGTTCCATTAGCACTCTAGAAATTTATGCATAACCAACTTTACCTTCATGCAATTCCTCGATGTTGTGTAACTTGTCATTGTGTGATCCTTCACCATCATCATTCAATTCTTTGCCATCATGAAACTCATCATCATTGACATGCAACTCTACTACCGATATGCATCTCATCATCATCATTATGCAAATCCTCTATGGGGGTCCTATACATTTTCCTAGAAAAGGGGAGGTACTTGCAATCCTGCAACTTCCTCATACCTAACCTTCAACTAACTACCTTGAAATAATTACATGACATCTTGAATTACATATACAATCAATTACCTAACATTGAATTACACATACATCCTAATTACACATATACACATTTCATCAAACACTTTGCATACAAACTACAAAATGACTCAAAGTTACAAAACTATATATACAATAAAAATCTTATTTGTGTACTTTACTCTATATGCACTCCATTGGGCATGAGGTGGCACCATATTAGAACTAGCTCTTACACATTATCCATCAATATTAGAGAGAATTCGACTATAGCAATTGGTGAATCATATGGCAAAAAAGGGTTAAAGTTATCTATGTGGCACATTAGAAAAAGAAAAATTTAGGTGTTACTTCTTTCATGACATTCCCTACTTTTAATACATAGGCATGGTAAGCCAATAGGAGATCTAACAATAGAATAACCTTGACAAGAGGCTAAACAATATCATTATAATGTTATGTGCAAAATCAAAAGGTTGTTGCTCTTGAAAAAGTAGAAGAGAAAGATGGTGCTCTAACAACAAAGACAAAGATGACTCAAAGACCAAATATCCTCCTTATGTGTAGACTATGGATTTACTAGTACTAGGAAATCTAGACATGTTTGGAGGGATGGGGAATGCACATATAGCTAGGTTTTCAACCAATTAAAATATTTGATGAGAAGCACACACAATGACTTATTGAAGATAATTTTTGTTGAGTGGTGACTATAGGCCATATGCTTGACAAGTGATATCATTAAGTGGTGATAACATGACATCAAACAAGGCCACTTAAAGAGTTTCAACACCAGTTGTGCATAGGAGAGACAAACCTCATATCCTTTTGCAAGGATAAGAATTACCACTCGATACACCAATGTTGTATTGGCATCCATCAACAATTTATTTGGTAGATGCCCAAGCAAAAGAGTATCTATAGTGCATAGGTGTGCCATTTAGATCAACTTGAGTTGTTTTTCTAACAACTCAACTATATCACATACCTTATTTAATGGTTTACAACTAATATTCCATTAGTGTGTGAGCTTTCCAAATAGTTGTGAGGATTGTTCCACTTTGAGAGATTGAGAGCTTAGCATCCTGAAGAGGGGTTGCAACTCTTGCAAGGAAGAGTCAAGGGCTTTGAGGTGAGAACAAATACAATCTATTCATAGCCTTCATCAAGATTAGTTGATGGATAAGAATTGACATATTGCATCTCTCGAGTGTTGATCACAAGGGGATCAATGTATCACTTTTGTTTAATCTCAACTAGTTTTGACAAGGGGAAAATTGGATGTTGAGTATTAGAAAATGGTGACACTTCATTGAGACTTGGATAAATTATATAGATAATTATTTATGCATGCCAATGATGGTAGTATGATGCAATGGAATTACAATATGGCAAGAGATTCAACACTTCCAAGCCACACTAGCCAACTATTTTGCAAAGGGATATCAACTCTTGATTTTTTAATTCCCCACCCATAGGTACCAATGAAGGTCAATGGTGATGCCAACCAATTTGTGGGGGGAGGAAAATATAGGCAACAAAACTAAGATGGCACCAACTCAAGCACCATCGCAGTAGTGAGTTGTCATGGACATGGTTCTATATCTAAGCATTTTAACACACATATGAGTTTGTCATGTATCATAGGTTGTCACATGTATATTTGCAACTATTGGGTGGTTATAATAATGTGGGTATCTAGTAGTTGGTGGTTGAGTGGTTGCAAATTGTCCCCCTGATGACCCCTTTATCTATATTCACTCTTCATAGTCTCAAGAGGGGAGAAGCATGAGTATGTTGTGTGTGATAATGCTATTGTCATGTTCTTACATGTTTGAAGCATTGTATGATTGTTGTTGTGCATGTACAAGAATGGATTATCAAATGTATTACAATAAGATAATCCACATATGTGTTGTGAGTTCCTTTGAGTTACCATTTATTTCTATTTTATATTATTTGTATCTTATCTCTGTACATAGTGGAGTACAAATTTGCTATCCCACAGTCTCTATTAGGGTACTTTTGCACCAATTAAGGCAATATCTAGTATAGTGAAAAATGAAACTAATGCATCATATTAAACTCAATGACTAACATGTAAATTCTACCACATTAAGTGTTCAAATCCATTCCTTCAAGTATGAGCCACATCAACAAATCTGCAAAAGGATACTAGAATGTAGTGCAGTGATAACATATACATGTGTTTCTCTACAAAAAGTACTCTATGTTTTGTCATTGAATGACTTGATCAAAAGGCTCTATTTTTTTTGTACAAGTTTAGTCAACCGTATGTAGCTCTTTAGTTGTATGGTTCTCTCTAGATCTTGTTGATTCTTTCTATAATGTAGTAACTATTGTGTGGTTCTCTCTAGTTCTTGTTGATTCTTTCTATGATGCAATAACTACAATATTTTTGGAATTTTGTGGATCCATAAACATATAAGCATTCTAAAAAAGGATCTTATTTGAACATTGGGATTTGGAGCTTGAAAATATATTTTTATCCTATTTGTTTTTGTGTATGGTCAATCCAGTCCTAGAAACACAATGATGTTTGTAATTTTGAGGCTCCATAAGTATATGAACATTCTCAAAAAAAGGATCTTGTTTGAACCTTTGGGTTTTGGTGCCTCAAAAGGATTTTAGCCTATTGGTTTATTTATATGGTAAGTCCCAAAAATGCAATGATGTTAACATAGGTTGATCTTGGATTGAATTGTTGCCACATTTTGCACAGGGGTGCCAATTTTTGAAAATTAGGTAAAGGTTACTGCTATGCCTTCCATTTCTCTCCCTTCCCTTTCTTCTTCATGTTCTTTCTATTCTCTAGCTATTACACTTTTATTTTGCATCTTTGTCATTTCAAAATTCTAGTGTTTTCATCATTGTGCAAGTGCCCCTAAAATTTGTCTAAGTGTTGAGCCACCTGACATTGCAGCGAAGTCGGGCGGCGCTCACCTTTTCTTGCACACTTGGGCGGCCCTGTTAAGGAATTATCAAAAAATATTCTAAGTGTTGAGCCGCCTGACTTCGCAGCAAAATCGGGCGATGCTCATTCATTTATGCGTTATCGAGAGGAAGCCTTGGGAAAAGATAGAAAAATATTCTAAGTGTTAGACTCCATCCGACTGCGCTGCGCTTTCCAACTACAAGTCTGTCTTGGTGCACCATCAGGCAGAGAAGGGAGAAGGCATTGAGAAAATATTCTAAGTGTTGGTTTCCCGCCCGACTACGTTGCACCATTTGACTTCGTGCTTTCTTCAATGCGCCATCATACGGAAGGAGAAGAAGATAGGTTGCAGGAGAAAATGTTCAAGGCATGGCCCGCCCGGCTTCACCAGTTTCAACTTGCATTGCCCGACTGCACATCAGTTTTGTGCACCGTTGAGTGGATGAAAAAAGAGCTAAAGGAAATTTCTAAGACCCAGTAATTCTCTCCCCCTCTGTTAGCAATTAACTTCGATCATTCCTCAATTTTTTAGCAAACTTCAGATCGATGACAGGTGTGCAGTTTTGGGATAGGCGTAAAAATATGACAAAAGGTGTGCCACCAGGGTACAGGATAGATGAGTGTTAAGTGAGACATTGTACCACATCTACAACCTTTAACTAGATTCGACTGCTCACCTACCTAATTGCCTCGAGGCTATCACATCCTCTGGCAAACCTTGCTAAGAGTACACTCACAACCTACGAGGATCAAATCTCAGTCGCTTTTCACCACTATTAGCGTTTACGACTTTTGTCAGTCTAGGGTGCCCAAAATGTAATATGGGGGAAAGTTCTGCTATAAGTAGCAGACTCATTTCATTGTAAAAGGGTGGAAGGGGGATATATTGCTAAGAAAATTCTGTAGCTACACACCTGCTTTTAATACAAAGTATATTTGGCTCCATTAGTTGTCTCTGTCTTTTATGCTGCCTTTCTTAAGTATTTATGTTTCATGTTGCTTATTTTTTTGATTGTTGTCATTCTGCACTTTTGGATCTCAACATTGGTGATTAAGTATATCTGGAATACTACAGGAAGGATACATAGGATAGAATAACACTAATGGTTTCTGTTACATACATTGTTTTTATTGTTGTTGGTATAGTGATTGGTTAGTAACTATGTTGCTTATCTTCCCCACCCAAAGCAAATAATTTTTATGTTTCTTTATGTACTTTCTAATCTCTTTCTTGCACTCTAAACTAAAAATCCCAAGTGAGAACTAAAGGAAGTCGACCTTCTCCGGAGATTGGCACGGAAGGCATCTCTTCCTTTCGGCCTTTCAATCTACTAGGTGAATCTAGGGTGCAAATAGATTAAAATCCTATCCTTAGTGGCAGATTCGTAACCAACAGTTTCTATGGCATGCTCGGTGGGACCCGAAAGTTTCCCACCCCATAAGCAATATTGAAGCATCGATGTTCGCTTCAGTGCTAGCAAGTTAGAACACCTGGCGACTTTCTGAACCAAAATCAAAATTCCCTCATGCATACGAGATGGAGAGTTAGGAACACAGGACAAAATCCTGAGTTTTACGAGCTTGACATTAACGCTTTCGAAGAACGCTCGAGACTGGTAGATTACCAAGTCGATCTAGAGGAACAAGAAGCTGAAGTCGAGGAGCAGGAAATAACTAATACTGATACCGACTACACTATTGATCAAGGAGAAGAAGACGGTCAAGGTGCTAACATGGTGAATGATGCAGAGCTATTCCCAGCTGTGGATTCCATCGGACCTCTTCAGCTCCCTAGGCAAAATGTTGTTCCACCTACTGCATTAAAATCCATTCCCACCTATGATGGAATGGGAAAGACAACTTTCGAGCACATCCAAGACATCCTTGCCTTGGCTGCTCTCCATGCCATTACAGATGAAAGCATGAAGACCCGACTGTTAGCGCTCTCTCTGCGAGGGAAGTTATTATACTGGTACCGATCCCTGCTAGAAAATTCTATCACGGGATGGGCCCAACTGGTTGGTCGACTGGTCAAAGGGTCCAATGAATTCGTGGACCCCTCCTCATTGCTGCACTAGTTCCAAACTATTCAACGACATCCACAAGAGGAAATATCAAATTTTAATATAAGGTTTGCGCGGTCATGGAAGAGAGTGCCACCTGAATTGCGCCCTTCTGATGGACAAGTTGCTCACTACTATCTCAGAGCGTTCAACAACGACATCAGTCTAGTCATCAAGTTGGCCCATGTGAATACTTTTCCTGATTTATATTATGCAGCTCAAAGGGTAGAATTGGATATGATTTCCATAGGAAGACTTTCGCACAAGAAGTAGACACCTATCTACCCTAATTTTCCTCAATCTCAGTATCCCCCGACGTCTGCTTCATCTTCTACGTACCCAAATTTGTGGAATCCTCCACTAGTAGTCACTCTATATTCTTCCCAGATGCATTTCCCCACTCATCCTACACCTCCCTTCCCACCTGTCCCTCAGCATCCATCACTCCCCGCGCCTCCACAATATCCCGCATCACCTTCGGCACCGCCATTAGCCCCATTACCTTCATCAGCCCAGTTACCACCTCAACCCGATATGGATGTGCAGTCCAAGATTCTATGACATGTGGAGTCACTCACTTTAGTCTGCCAAAAATTGTCTAATGATATGACCATGATAAAAAATAAACAAGCCCAATAAGAATTTATTCCTAGGATGTCGTATCCTCCTCCTGCGTTGATGAGAGACCAAGCGGCTCAGGCCCATAGGCCTCCAACAAGAAATATTGCAAGCAATCCAGAGCCAAGTACCTCAGATCGAGTGCACTGGTGCTCCACCTGCAATGATCCCCATGGGGAGGACACTTGTTATGTACATCAACACTATATTTAGACCCTAGGTGACAACATCCCTGAAGATCAAGTAAATCTGATCCGAGAAGAAGAGCGTAACGAGGACCCGATGTCGATTCTGACCAGAAGAAAAAAGAAACCAATTGAGGTCGATACGGCCCAAATGCAGCCTTTGAAAGTATATACTAGAAAAGAAAAGGTGCAACCTATCGGTGAAGCTCCGAATAAACCACTTTCCCCATCGCCGAAGAAAGAAAAAATGCCACCAACCAAGGCTCCCGTAGTCAAAGCTGCAGTGACTCAACCTCTAGCCAAGACCCAAGAGTAGGCTCATGAAAAGCTTAAGTATCCATCTCTCACAAAGCGGTAGAGGGTTGAGGCAACGCAGCAGTACCGCTCCAAGTATGAGCCATAGAAGGAGATCGAGGCACCAACTACTTCAGCCTATAACATCGTTGATGAGCTCAAGAGGACCCCGACGAAGATTAGCATGTACGATGCCCTTTGGCTCCTTGGCCAAGTTGACTTGCTACAAGAGTCACTAAAGATCATCAACAAGGGAAAATCAGCTCAGCCTATGTTGGCTTAGCCTTTGACCACTTCAATCATTGGTAAGAATCGACCACCTCCCTTTTATTTATCTTTACGGATGGAAGGGCATGTAGTGCATAACTGCATGGTGGACTCCGGTGCATCAACCACTATCATGCCAAGGGTTGTATGCGAAGAAATGGGTATGGAATACACCCGAAGCAGCCAAGGTGTCCTGCAACTAGATGGCACTCCTGTGAAGACATTGGGCATCATCAAGGATATCCCTATCTAGTTGCATAAGGCCCCAAAAATCACGATGATCCAAGAAGTTGTGGTTGTTGACCTGGAATCCTACTTCGGTGTGTGCCCCTCAAGGGAGTTTACTGCCAAGCTGGGAGGCTACCTATCGCTGGACTATTCGCATATGGAAGTCCCTTTCAAAGGGAGGAAAGTCAAAATTTATAATGACAAACCATCCACTTTTCTGGTTGAAAAGACGCATGAGGAGGGGGAGCAAAAGGAAACGGTCCATTTGATGACCGAGGAGCTAGCAGAAGTAGACTTGGTGGAACAAGCCATAGAGCAGCTACAAGTAGAAGATGAGTTCTCTTTGCTGGACTTTAATGCCATGATAGAATCATACATAGGCTGCTACTCCATAACCCAGCCTGAGAAGTCGTAGGAAATGATAAAAATGGATAGAAGCCCTACCTTAGATGAACTATGGAAGTTGTACTTTGATGGTGCCAGATGCAAAAATGGCATCGGGCAGGGGTTCTTTTAGTTGCACCCTCTGGGATACAAAAGGACTATTGTTATCGATTGGCCTGGAGCTGCACGAACAATGCAGCTGAATATGAAGCCTTGTGCCTAGGCTTGAGGAAGGCAGAGAGACTGGGTATAAAATAGTTGTAGATATTTGGCAACTCCGAGCTTGTGTGCAATCAGATCACTAACAAGTGCTCCACCAAGAAGCATTACCTCAAGGCGTACCGCAACCGTGTCTAGGATTTGATGGAGTCATTTGACTCTCTGAATGTCAAAGCTATCTCTCGAGAAAATAATAAGCATGCTGACATCTTGGCTTCTATTGGAGCCAGGTACGTCTCGACTGATGACACTATGCAGAAGCCGAAGCCGGTTCGTACCATTTACAGGCCTTCTATGCCTGATAAGGACACCCACTGGCAGGTGTTTGATTGTGACGAGGATATCATCACCTTTTTGATACATGAAGCAAGTTCAATCGAAGGTAGAGACCCTAATGACGAGCAATATGAGGGGTTGATACAGTTAAAGAATAATCATGTCCCAAAAGGATTGATTACCTTGGAGAGCCTGTTTGACCAGAACGATAGGGCTATCTCACACCGAATCAAGGTGGATGCCAAGCAATACATGGACCTGGAGCTCGAACCTGGTAAAGTGATTAAAGTTGGCATAGATTGCACTCCAGAGGAGCTGGACCAGATTCGGGCCCTGTGCAAGGAATACCCAGACATTGTAGCCTGGTGCTACCAAGATCTAAAGGGATATGACAGGGAGATGATCCAACACACTATAGAGCTTGAAGAACATGTGAAGCCCTTCAGGCAGAAGCAAAGGGCAGTCAACCCAAAAATTGAATCAATGATGAAAGTCGAGCTCTTGAAGATGCTGGAAGTGAAAATTATCTATCCTATTAAGCACTCTTCTTGGGTTGCAAATCTGGTTCTCGTGAGGAAAAAGAACGGAGATATCCGCCTCTGCATGGATTTTCGTAATCTCAACCAGGCTTCACTGAAGGATCATTATCCACTCCCTCAAATCGATCAAATCCTTCACGTGGTTGTGGGAGCTCAAAGGTTATCTCTCTTAGATGGGTTCTCTGGCTATAACTAGATCTGGGTGAAAATTGAGGATCAACACAAGATGATGTTCACCACCAAATGGGGAACGTTTGCCTATCAGCGCATGCCCTTTGGTATTTCCAACATGGGAGCTACATTCCAGAGAGCTATGGACCTGGCGTTCCATGAGCTGCTCAACAAAATCATTGTCATCTACTTAGATGACATGACTATGTTTTCACATAGAAGAGAAGACCACACCTCCCACCTACGGCAAGTATTTGAAAGATGTTATGAATTCAGCATATCCATCAACCCTAAGAAGTCAATATTTGTGGTGAAGGAGGGTAAACTGTTAGGCCATATTATTTTTGAGAAGGGCCTTGCAGTTGACCCTGACAGAGTTGAGGATTTTCTTCGATTGTCCATCCCGATCAACAAGAAAGGGCTATAGTCATTCTTTGGCCAGATCAACTTCATAAGGAAGTTTGTGCCTAACTTTGCCCAAGTAATAAAGCCCATGGTCGAGCTCTTGAAGAAGGATGCCGACTTCATCTGGACCGAAGAAAGGAAGAAAGCCTTCGAAGAGATCAAGGCCAGGATTGCGCAGGCACCAGTATTGATAAATCCAGATTACTCCAAGGACTTCATTGTATATCCAGTGGGAGAGCCCAAAAGCTATGCTACAGTTCTGACTCAAAAGGGAGATGACGGCGAAGAGCGACTGATAGTATTCTTAAGCCGAGTGATCCAGCCACACGAAGAAAGGTATAATTTTATTGAGTGACAAGTTCATGCAGTTATGAGGTCCCGTCTTCGTGATACACCCGGATGTCAAAATTTCATTATTCAAGGGGAGCCTGGTCACAAGAGGGCAGGATGGATTGCCAAAATCTAGGAGTTTGACATAGAGGTACGACCCACCAAGTTAATCCGAGGTTGGGCTCTATGCCAGGAATTGGCCCGGAGTGTTGCAGCTGAGGTTTCTGATTGTCAATGGGAGGATACATCGATGGAAGGCAGTTTTACCAACTCCTTATCTAAGGAGAGTGATTGGACAAATGATTTGGTGTGGTATTTTAGCACAGGAAGGTGTCCAGATCAGCTCAACGCCTCACAAAGAAGGATTTTTAGGCTAAATGCCTTAAAATATGTACTGCACCCTGAGGGGTTGTATTTTAGAAACATTGATGACATCCTTTTGTGGTGCGTCAAACAATCAGATAAGTTGAAGGTCCTGGGCGAGTTCCATTCTGGAATGCCAGGAGGATACCATTCAAGAAGGCCAATGACCTTGAAAATCATCAGAGTGGGTTACTATTGGCCCACCCTCTTTGTAGATGCACATGCAGTCTACCAAAAATACGAGAAATACCAAAGGTTCATCGACAGAAATCAAAATGCACCTATGCCCCTCCAGCCAATTCAGGTTGAGGCCCCCTTCCAGCAGTGGGGCCTAGATTTTATCGGGACTATAACGCCAAATTCCTCGGTGGGCCATAAGTTCATTCTGACAGCTATCGATTATTTCACCAGATGGGCTGAGGCAATACCCACTAAGCATGCTGACCAGGAGACGATCGTCAGTTTCCTAGAGATTCTGATCACGTGCTTTGGGATTCTAGAAGCAATAGTGAATGATAATAGTCCAGGTTTCACAGGCGTAGTGCTCACCGAGTTCACCTATAAGTACGAGATCTACCATAAAATGTCTTCTAACTATTACCCATAGGAGAATGGTTTGGTCGAGTCCACCAACAAGAACCTCATGAAGATCATAAAGAAAACTATGGAAAGGAACAAAAGGACTTGAAACCTGCTTCTAGACCGAGCACTATGGGCAGACCGTATCTCATTCAAGAAATCAATCAAAATGTCATCGTATGCGCTCGTGTATGGGAAAGAGGTAGTCTTGCCTACTCATATTGAGATGCCCACACTCTAGCTGTTGGAGGATGAGAAAGGTGATGCAGACCCCATTGATGCCCGACTGGCTCAGTTATTGCAACTCGAGGAAGAAAGGGAGAAGGCTTACCAAGTTTTTTCCAAGCACGTCGAGACAACACAGAACTGGTTTTCAAAGGGAACCACTGCGCGAGTTTTCAATATTGGGGACTTGGTGTTGAAGTGGGACTCATACAAGGTAAAACCGGGAAACCATGACAAGTTTGATGCCTTCTAGGAAGGCCCCTTCCAAGTCGCTCGGGTGAGCCAGTTCAATGCATTTGTGCTGAGAGACATGGAGGGTAATATCGTCCCGATACCCATTAACGACTTTCATCTGAAAGCCTATCACCATTGAAATATCAGAGGTTTTCCCTTGTACATATTTTACTTTTCATATTTCTAGTTTATTTTCTTTCTTAATGTAAATATCTCTTTCAGTTCAATTCATTTCCTGCTTTAGTCTGGGAAAAGAATCGAGTGTTTTGAAAGAGAAATGTGTCTGGAAGTTTAGGAAACAGATGTAAAAAAAATTCTAAATGATGTCGTCCAAAGGCATTCAAAAACCCTCTAACTTCGGGCGTCACCCTCTGATTTTCGTGAAACAGGGAGGCACTAGGGCCATGGTAAGAAAAAGGAAGAAATCAGGAAAAAAATTCTAAGTATGGGAGCCTGCCCGACTTCGCAATGAAGTCAGACGACATGCCCTATTTTATGCGCCATCCGAAGGGGGTAGACGAAAAAGTGAGAATATTTCTAAGTGTGCCGCCTAGGTTCGCAAATTTCCCATGTGTCGTCTGACGGTGCACACCAAAATCTGCGCACTCCGTAGGGTCCGTCTTGGGGAACAAGCAAAAAATTTCAAAATTTTCCAAGTGTTGGATGCCCAAAGATGCAAATTTTACGTAGCGACGTTGAGCAGCACTCAATTTTTGGGCACACTTGGTCGAAAGGTGAATAAAAATGTGAATTTTATTTGAGCTCTCAGCATGGTTACTAAGGTGAGTGCTTCGTGCTATGTGCCCATTCAACGGTCGATGACGTCACAAAAGGCACAAAGAATGATTGCATGACTTTCAAAGCAAGTTTCATTAAAAGGAGAGCACAGCCCGAGCCAATGATGTACAGGTTACGCTCCCAACAAAGATCCCATGCACAGCCACCTAGGAATAACGACGCTACTCACCCACTTCGAGCAATGAGCTTTAACTTCCCCCACTCGCCATTAATGCTTATTTTTACCCACTTCTATAAAAGGGTTTATTCACTTAGTAACATCAAAATTCATTAGAGAGAGTCAAGTTGTGCTGTGGAGAAGAGAAGGGGAATTTCGAATTACATCATATTGAGCTATAAATTTTGTTTATTTTTACCGCCATGGGTAAAGAGTCGAGCGTAGCAAAGGGGAAGGTGCCTATGTAGGCCGTGTCCAGATCGTCTCAAGAAGAATATAAGGGCCAGGCCATCTCAAGCGCTCCTGGATGCTAAAGTATAAAAAGGCAAAGGGCAATGCGAGAAGCACAGGAAAAAAAATTCCACTCTAGCCACCTAAGACCGCCTCAATGGGTACAAGGACAACAATTATTCATGCAGCATCAGAGAGCTACGACTCGCTATAAAACAATGGGGCTAGAAGGTATTGCCCTCGCATCATTTCAGCATAGTTTACCATTTGAACCTATTCTGGTTCTTGTGCCCACCTGTCCATCACTGCCCTGAGCTGATTGAATCAATTGTGGAATATTACAAGCCCGACACCCGATAGGTCTGTGACTTCCAGGGAAGGATATTATTTTCTCTCTTCAAGGATAACGTCCAACCAGCTTTTGCGCTAGGGTACGAACCAGACCCTAATTGCATAATTAGAAGGGTCAACTTGGACGAACAGACGGGCAGGTTTGACGACACTACAAGAATGAGGGATTTCCTCAATTCAGAATTAGAGCACACATTGTCACTAGCTTCAAGATGGTCGTCGCACCCGATACCCTTGGCAAAGTTCAAAAATCAATATGTATATTCTATACTTGCTTGGGTTTTGTGCTATGGCACTGACGAAGTGGTGCACCCATATCAGCTCGCACTTGTCGAATGCATCCTAAATGATGAATTCTATGACCCCAATATCCTAAAAATAGGGAGACGGCAAGTATTTTTTGACTGGGCGGACTAGGTGGCATACACCATCCACTCAAATCTTGTAAAGTTTTAGCAAAAGAAGACAACAGAGTTTAGACACTGCTCATTTTTGGTATGGTTGTGTCTATACCATATGCACTACAGGATGAAGACCGTTCTAGTCCAGAAGGTGGATGAGAAGGGCGCACCGTTGCTCGTATATGAATGGACTGACCTGTTGTATAGAAGGGAGTCATATTACGAGTTCAATTTTAAGTTCTTGGGCATTGTCCTAGCTCTCTTCAATGGTCGAGCGTCACGCCCTCCTTATTATATGATAAAGCACATGGTGAAGCAACAAGTCGGAGATATATTTTGGTTGACTCAGGGCATCATCATTAGGGTTTATGGGTTTAAGGGTAAGCCATTTCTTCTATCATATTTTTGCACAAAATACCACTTTGGTCTCGAAGCAATGCACCAAATGGACTACGTAGAGGAAGAGTATGGCCATGGAAAGAAAAAGAGCCCCATATTTGATTATCCTTTCATCTAGGGTAACATTGAAGTTCATGAGGTTGGTCAGCATGTATATTTAACAGATACACTCCTCAGCTTAGGTCTAGTTCAGCTTCCTCAGTGCTGGAAGTACGATCCGATTGGGATAAGGCAGAAGTTCATACATGTTTACCCCCGAAAGGAGATCATGTTAGAGAGAAACAATAATGCAGGGATCGATCTAGAGTGGCACATTGAGGAAATGAAGTCTTGGCCACCATGGCATAATTTTTACTATGTAGAAGCAGATTATGATCCTGAACACAATGAAAATCACAAAGTGGGATCAGTTGGTTTTAGAAGGATCCTTGCAAAGGTGGCACCGCTAGGCTGGAGTAAGGATAAAATTATCGAGTGTTGGATAATGAGGTGTCGTACACAACACAATAAATTAAAAAAGTCACTATCCATTGATGATGACTTCTTCGTCCTATATGACAACCACTTTGACAAGTGGCAGCCGCTCGTGTTCCATGATATCGTGCCCCAAGGCACCCGATCAAGATATAAAAGGAGGCACACCTCTCAGCAGTCAGTTGCACAAGGTACATCCAGCAATGAAACATTAAAAGGTCAAGAGGTGGCCCCAATGTTGCACTCGACTCTTGAAAAGTCATCACAGTCAGAAAAGGAGCCCAAGAAATCAATTGTTGAGGCAAAAAAGGGCGTGGAACCGTCCAAACCAAAGCCCAAGTACAAATTCACCGTGTCAACCATGGATCCTGACATGACAACCATAACCATTCCATCAGAAAAAGCGGTCACACCCAAAGAAAGAAAAAGGAAAAGGTCTAAAAATACCAAGGAGAAGAGGCCCAAAAAGGAGTCTGTGCAGCAAGTAGGGGCGGCTCCATGAATAGGTACTACATCAAGCGAGATCATTTCTATCCTAGACGACAGCCCACAGAAGGAGACCGAAGCATGGGTCGAGGGAGTTATTCAAACACCGGCTTAGGCGAAGCCTGTAGGTACACATTCTCTACCTCTACAACAAAACTTAGAATCCCTACCTCTCATGCCTTCCCCCTCCACTTATGGGACCATTCAGGCTACTTCTTTCCAATCCCCCTTTACGCAGCCTCAGCCTGGACCGCATTCATTTAGTCAATTTGCCCAAAACCTTGACATTTTCAAGCCCTAGGTCAAACCCTAGGTCGGTCCCATTTGGCCAGCATTAAAGAAGGTTCTCAGTCTCCTCACCACCCATATCCTACTGTCACTACCCCAAAAATTCCATATCCAACTCTGCAATAGTCGCCCACGACCCCCAAGGCCCTTAAGGCTGCATCTTTTGGCGCATCGTCCGCTTCCCTATTCATAGCAAAAATGTCGTAGCAATATTTGGCTTCGGCATACCCCATGTTTGTGGAGCTGGAGCTGGCCAAAAAATAGCTACTAGTTACTAATGACTAGTCCTTAGCTGCAAAGGTCACCCAGGTCTCTCTTGCCTTTCTCCAGGTAGTCAGGAAGAGGAGGTCAGAAGAGATCATCGTGCCTAAAAAGTGCGTGAAGTATGACCTGGAGAGGAGGGTGCTTCATACTGAAAAGAAAGTGCCCAAGGTCAAAAATCCCCTCCAGAAGATGACAGAAGATGAATACGAGTACCAAACAAAATATAAGAGCTTTGACGACATAAGCGAGGAATATGAAATAGGCAAAATCCGTAGAAGGGCTAACAATCTCCTCGTCAAGCGGATCGAGATCAAACAGCAGTTGTATGAGCTCTAGGATGATAAGAGGTAGCTCGAGGAAGATTTGGCCAAGGCACAGACACAGTTGGAGATGGCCCAGGAGGAGGTGAAGAAATTGAAAGATCAACTTGCGGCTTCCTAGCAAGAGACAACAGACCAAAATGTGGTCGTCGATAAATTAATGGAGGAGAAGAAAGTAGCACTGACACACATCACCCAATTGCAGGATCAACTTCGACAGACCCAGGCTGTTGCTTTCTCTAAGGACAAAATCAAAGAAATGAGGGTTGGCTTGCTCAAGGGTTGCAAAACAAATATTTTTAGAGCGCTATCAGTCCTAAATTTCATCTCCAGCATTCAAGAGATATCTGCCTAGGGAAAGCCTGCGGTAGATGGGGTCGAACGCCAAGCACAACAATGGCTGGACTTGGCAATTAAACTTGAAGAATGTGAGCGCAAAGGTCCCCAACTTACCCCCATGTCACAGATTGCCCAATATTGGGCCGATGCGAGGATAATCGTGCAGGCTTACTTTGAGAAAGCTGAAAAGGTCAGGATCACCAGGAAGATACTAGATACACTGATGCAAGAGAAGAACATCTGCCTGTCGCCCTTTCACACCCTCTTTTCACTCGAATTTTTGAGCTTTATAAAGGATCAAGAATGTTTACCCCGAGAATAGATGAAGCAGATCTAGGCGGCCTTTGAGGCAGATACTTTCGAGATTGATAGCTGGAGTGATCCAGTTCAGGAGGCATAGGTGACACAAATGGTGTCAAAATTTTGCAAAATTAACACCTACCTTCACGAACTAGGAGAAAGATTCAATACCATCAACGTGCACCAAGTTGCGACGTTCAAAAGGGTGCTGAAATACATCAGCAATTTAGAGCCCTTCTAAGAGGCAGTCCGGGCTCAAGCTCGAATTGCATATGAGCATGTTTGTGATTGTGTTGCTCATCCTGAATAGGAGGAAGAAAAGGATACAAAATGATCTGATTCAGAAGGGGAGGAAGAAGAAGGTTCGGGAGAGGAGACCACTGAGAGCGATGATGAAGATGAACAACTACCAAAGCGAGAAGCTCAGCAGCAGCAGGAGGATGCAGGGGCCAGGAAGGACTCTCTGCCCAAAGGATAAATACTAGGTCTCTTGCATCGAGGTGATCTCGATACCCCACGAGCCGCCAGGAATGTTGCCATATTTCGTAAAGGGGTGCTAATTTTTGAAAATCATGTAAAGGTTGCTGCTATGCCTTCCATTTCTTCTTCATGTTCTTTCTATACTCCAACTATTAGACTTTTATTCTGCATCTTTATCATTTTGAAATTTTAGTGTTTTCATCATTGTGCAAGTGCCCCTAAAATTTGTCTAAGTGTTGAGCCGCTCGACTTCGCAGTGAATTCAGGCGGTGCTCAACTTTTCTTGCGCACCTGGGTGACCCTATTAAGGAATTATCAAAAAATATTCTAAGTGTTGAGCCGCCTGACTTTGCAGCGAAGTTGGGCGGCACTCATTCATTTGTGCGCTATCGGGAGGACGCCTTGGGAAAAGACAAAAAAATATTCTAAGTGTCAGATTCCATCCGACTATGTTGCGTCGTCCGACTGCGTGTCTGTCTTGATGCACCATCAGGCGAAGAAGGGAGAAGGCGTTGAGCAAAATATTCTAATTGTTGGTTGCCCGCCCGACTGTGTTGCATCGTCTGACTTCCTGCTTGCTTCAGTGCACCATCAGACGTAAGGAGAATATAGGCTGTAGGAGAAAATGTTTAAGGCATGGCTCACCTGACTTCACCAATTTCAACTTGCATTGGCCAACTACAGATTAGTTTTATGCACCATCGAGCAGACAAAAAAAGAGCTAAAGGAAATTTCTGAGACCCAGTCATTCTCTCCCCATTTGTCGGCAAGTAACTTCGGTCATTCCCTAGATTTTCAGCATACTTCAGATCGATGATAGGTGTGCAGTTTTGGGATAGGCATCAAAATGTGACAAAAGGTGTGCAACCAGGGTACAGGGTAGATGAGCGTTAAGTGATACATTGTACCGCATCTACCACCTTTAACCAGATTCGACTGCTCACCTACCAAATTGCCTTGAGGCTATCACATCCTCAGGTAGACCTTACTGCGAGTACACTCATAACCTGCGAGGGTCAAATCTCAATCGCTTTTCGTCGCTATTATTAGCTTTTATAGCTTTTGTCAGGTCTAGGATTCTGTGCCCAAAATGTAATCTAGGGGGAAAATTCTGCTATAAGTAGCAGGCTCATTTCATTGTAAAAGGGTGGAAGGGGGATATATTGCTAAGAAACTTTTGTAGCTACACACCTACTTTTTAATTCAAAGTATATTTGGCTCCATTAGTTGTCTCCATATTTTATGCTACCTTTCTTAAGTATTTTTGTTTCATGTTGCTTATTTTTTTTATTGTTGTCATTCTGCACTTCTGGATCTCAACATTGGTGATTAAGTATATCTGGAATACTACAGGAAGGATACATAGGATAGAATAGCACTAATGGTTTATGTTACATACATTGTTTTGATTGATGTTAGTATAGTGATTGGTTAGTAACTGTGTTGTTTATCTTCCCCACCCAAAGCAAATCATTTTTATGTTTCTTTTTGTACTTTCTAATCTCTTTCCTGCACTCTAAACTAAAAATCCCAAGTGAGAACTAAAGGAAGTCGATCTTCTCTGGAGATTGGAATGAAAGGCATCTCTTCCTTTCGGCCTTCCAGTCTGTTGGACGAATCTAGGGTGCAAATAGATTAAAATCCTATCCTAGTGGCAGATTCGTAACCAACATGAATCATGATAATTCTATACATAAAATATATATAATATAACTTTTTATTTTATCAATTTAATAAATTTGAACCTCTCATACCATGCAAGTTGTATCCACATATCTATCTTCTTCAACCATTTTAAATGAAGGATTATAGATTCCCTGTAGTTCATCAAGATTACATAAAATAAAATTTCATTTTTGACATTCAAAATGTTGCATGTTTGCTTTGATTCAATGGTTTGATTCCCACAGGTTTACTCCAGAATACAATGGTAGTAGAAGGATAATCCACTTCTTAGTAGATAAAGCTAAGTTCTTTTAGCATCATGTTGGCTATGGCCTACCATATGATGGCTCTTATACAATATATCTTTCATGATTTAAAATAAATGTACCAAACTGCAAAGCTTCCTTTTAAGCTTTACTTATGGTAAATAAAATGATCCCCAAGTGCAATGGGGCCAATACAATCATTGAGAACTAAACTTTCATAATTCATATTTTTGTTTTGAATCCAATTGTTCTTTGTGTTCCTCATATTTTTTCACTTATGTAAGTGGCAACCCAATATTTTATTTGATAAATTCTATCAAATATTTCATACTTGACTTTGTTGAAACCTTGATCTGCAAAATCTCTAGTGTTAGGAAGAAAACAATATGTTGGAAAGACTAACAATAGAATCGTTAGCAGAGATACTTACAGTAGCTTCTTTATTGCTAGCATGATAAAAAAGAAAAAAAAGGATAGTTAGTGACCTACAGAAAAAGTTCTAAGTGAATCAAATATTTCAAAGATCAACAAAGCCTTTAAATTATAAACTAAGAAAGCCAGTCAGGTTGTTGTCTAATGACAAGTCAGAGTACTATGTAATGAATGAGGTGAACACCTGATGGGCTTCTACTCCCACAATAATGTAGCAATTTTTATGTAATTTGTGAACATGTTTATCGATTACTCAAAATAAAAGGAACATAGCTGATAATATACACACACTTGGAGGTCAGGATGATCATTTACAGAGGCATCAATATGGCAATGGCAACTGAAGATACACTTTTGAAGTGCTTTGCTAGTTAGCTTGCTCACACATTTTTATTTCATGGACCATGGTGTGTTAACCTTTTCATTGCATAATTTAGTGAGAGAAAAGAAAAATACATAGATCAGAATTACAATGTAGAAATATGAATTACAAGCTTGAGCTGAAATTTTTGGTTATGTTCTTAGTTGAAAATGAATAAACTACTTCAACTTTTTATAGTTTCCAAGTTAATGCAAGAAAACAAAGTTCATAGTGATCCCTTAAGCAATATAATATAGTTTCCAAGTTAATGCAAGAAATCAAATTTCATAGTTATCCCTTAATCAATATAAAACACAATAATTTGCTAGTTCTATCGAAATATTAACTATCTATTCAACTCAACAATTTTGACTAGCTTTTCCTGAATGCTCTTATTTTTCTTTTAGTGGTAGAGATATCAGTTTTGAATCTCTCTTTCTCTTTCTATTTGTTTTCATGATGATAGAAAAAGTATTACTACATACAATTCATTGTTGTGAGGAACTAAAGCAAAGTAAAACCATATAAAATAGTTGTAAAGGAGAGACTTAACAGACCTCTAGTAGGACATCTTCAAAGCTTTTAAGAACAATGTCATCAAATATCTTTCCAACACTAGATTGGACATCCCCTTTGTTCTAAAAATTACAAATGAAATTCATGACTTGCAATGGAATTATAGATACCATACAGAAGATAAAAATAAAAATAAAAATAAAAAATTGATCATAGTGTGCACTCACTTCAGCTGGTATGGGCTCTGATTTACAATAGGATACCAAATATCTAGTGACCAACTTTGAGCAAAAATTCTCTGTATTTTTTGGAAAATTAACACATCCTCTAAAGTGCTTGCAAAATTGCATGACACAAAAATTTATTGAAATCAAAATTGGCACAATCATAATTATCCAATGTGGTATACCTCCAAATTTTTTGGAGTTATATATGATTCTAAGAGGTATTTGGAGCCCTCTCTATTGTCAAATATTGTAACCTACTAGAAAAGCACACAAATTCAACCAAATATGCAAAGAACGAGCAAATTGAGCCTTCTTCAAATGCTCATTCTAATATTTTATAGGTTCACAAGAAAAATGCATTAATATTTACATCAGTTAAAAATAAATTGTATATATTGAAAAGACAAAATTGAGCAGTGGGATCCATGGAATAATTTAGAAAAGATAATTTTATGGATTTGGGGCATCAAATATAATGTAAACTAGCAAAACTACAAGAAACATAAACAAAAATATATATATATATATATATATATATATATATATATATATATATATATATATATATATATTTATTTATCAGCATGCATTAAAAATGACAAGAAAAGGGTATAGCTTCTCTATCATCAAAACTCTTGTTATAGGAGGGTGATTCTAAAAAGGAGGATTTCGGGAGCAGGTGGAGCAAAGGAGGTAGGAGTTTCGAAGGAGCGATAAGATCATCCAAGGGAGGGCGGACTTTCTGCAGGTTTCGGGTCAGACAATGATTCAGTCGCGGATCAAAGAGTGGCGAAGCAGGTGAGGCCTCTTTTAGGGTAGACCCCTTTATCGGTCATGGCAAAAAACCCCCAGACCGTGGGGTCCCAGGGGGAGGGCCTGGCCATCCAAACATCTCACAATCTGACCCCTAGAGGCTTAGATCTGGTGATCCCTGAAACCCTAGTGACAAGCTACCTAGAAGGAGAGAAATTCTCCCTTATCAGGAAATTTATAGGAGGTCGGTCGGACATGGAAATGATCAGAAAATGGGCCTTTTACAAATGGAGAACCAGTGGGCATATGGAGGTCATAGCCATGTCTAGAGGGTTTTTCACTATCAGGTTAAACAATCCCGAGGACACATGCAAGATATTGGCAGGAGGGCCCTAGTTCCTAGGGTGCAGAAGCCTGTTCATCCGTCGATGGGTAGAGGATTTCGATCCCAAAACCCAGGACATTAACACAGCTTTGATCTGGGTTAGGCTTCCTAACCTCCCCATCCACCTCTGGCACGAAGATATTCTCCAGGACATATCTAAAATGATAGGCGAACTTGTGGCCATCGACCTTGCCACCAAATCTCGATCACGCATGGTCCATGCCAGGATCTGCGTCAACGCCAACCTAGCCTCTGAGCTACCTACCTTTGTGAACCTCATCTACGGATCCTCCTATAGAAGATGCCAAGCACTTGAGTACGAAAACAAACTTGCTTTCTGCATCCAGTGCCATTCCCAAGGGCATCTTAAAAATAAATGTCCGTCTCTCAGAGGCCATCCCACCAGAGGTGCCAGGGATCCGCCCCGTGAAACCCTTCCACCCAGGCCCTCGAAGCAGATCTTCCAGAAGACCACACTAGAACCACCCACTCAAGAACAGGAAGAGAACCCAGAAGCAGAGGGTGGTAAAATCAACAACCAAGACAAGGTCGACCCGACCCTCCCCCCGATCATCACCAAGGCCCACGGGGCCAACCCAGACCTCCCAGGCTCAACTTCTGAGGGTCGATCCCCCTCCCATCCCCCTGCCTTAGAAATCCCCAGCTCAGCCTTGGAGACCCACTATCGCCCCTTTTATGAAAATCAAAGCCCTCTAATCAATCCACATGTAGAACGCTTTAGCCCCAAGAATACCAGAAGCAAAAAGCCTGCCATTGACTACGGTTTGATCACAAAGAGGGGGAGGCTTACAGGTTTGGATCAAAGGACAAAAGAGGCAGAGGAAGCCATTACCAATAGAACCCAAGCAACCCTATTCTCTGGGGTGAGTGAACCTGGGGAAGATGATCCAAAAGGAACCAAACCTCCGACCCAGAAAGGGAAAGGAGGCAAGAAAATTCACAAAAAATTATTATGAAGATTCTCTCATGGAATGTAAGAGGACTCAATGTGGCGGCAAAAAAATGTCTTGTTGCAAACTTAAGAAAATATCACCAACCTACTATTCTCATGTTGCAGGAAACCAAAAACGATGATTCATTATCCCCAAAATCAGCTAGGGTAATCTAGAAGGGTGGCAATGTCTTGTTTAGCCCGGCTCGTGTCTCTACGGGAGTAATCATGGTCCTTTGGGACCCGACCTGTGTTGAAGGAAGACTTTTATCCTCATCTGATAGGATCATCAACATCCTTTTTCATTGCAGGATCCGTAAGTTCACTTGGGTTCTCACCAATGTTTACACTCCCAACTCCCTGTTGGACAGAGCAGGACTATGGAACACCATAACCCAGATGAGAGGATCCTTCCCCAACTAGCTATGGCTGTTAGGCAGTGTATTCAACACCCTCCTATTCCCTTCCAACAAAAAGGGTGGACAAGGGTCCATCAACAGAAGCATGGAGGATTTCAACGAGTTTCTATCCTCCAACGAGCTTTTTGACATTCAACTCAAAGGGGAAAACTACACTTGGAGCAACAGGAGGACTGGGGACGGGCTGATTCAAGTTAAGTTAGATCACTTCCTTATCTCCAACGAGGTGACCCTAGTGTTTGGGGATGCCACCCTAACCACAATCCCTAGGATTGGATTCGACCACAACCCCCTCCTTTTGGAATTGGGAGTCAGCCCAGTCTTCAAATCCCCTTTTCGGTTTGAATCCATGTGGATTCACCATCCCGAAATCCAATAGCAGATTCAAACTTGGTGGCTTTAGCCTTTCAGAGGATCCTCGTCCAGTCAGCTAGCTCAAAAGCTCAAATGCGTTAAAGAAAAACTCAAAGTTTGGAACAAGGAGACCTTCGGGAACATCTTCCTACAGAAAAAGTCGATATCTAAGAGACTCCAGGTTATTGAAAAGAAAATTGAATCACGGGATAGTTGTAGTGCAACTCGAGAGGAAAAAAGGACTATTCTTGCGGAGTTCCACAATATTCTAGCCAAAGAGGAAACACATTGGAGATAGAAGTCTAGAGATCTGTGGATTAAGGATGGCGACTCCAATACAAGATTTTTTCATGCCTCCACTCTCCGCCATAGGGGGGACAATAGAATCAAGGAAGTTACCCGACTAGACGGATCCTCCACCCATGATATTTTTGATATAAGGGATGAGGCAACTCTTTATTTCCAATATCTTCTTGGTGGCCCTTCCCCCCTAATGATGAGGCAATGAATGCCCTCCTATCCAATATCCCAACCATAGTCTCCCCTGAGTCCAACACTGCCCTCTCCAAGGTTTTCACCCAAGAGGAAATTAAAGAGGCTCTCTTTGCCATGCAACCTGACAAGGCCCCTGGCCCTGATGGTTCCCCCCCTAGTTTTTCCAAACCTTTTGGGATATCGTGGGGGAAGAGGTCAGTGAAGCGGTCAGGGATATTCAAACCTGTAGAGCTATTTCTCACAGAGTTAATTCACCCTTTATTGCTCTTATTCCCAAGTCCCCCGCTGCCAAGTTCATGTCAGAATATAGACCTATCATCCTCTGCAATGTTCTATACAAAATCCTAACTAAAGACATGGCCAACATGATGAAGAGGATCCTCCCCTCCATCATCGAACCCAACCAGGGTAGCTCTGTCAAATGTAGAATTATCCTAGATGGAGTCATCATGATCCACGAAACTCTCCATTCCAACTCCCTGGCCAAACGCCCAACCTTCTTCCTCAAGCTCGACATGAACAAGGCCTTTGACAGGGTAAATTGGGATTTCCTCTCCAAGGTCCTCCTCAAGTTCGGGTTTCAGCATACCTGGGTAAAGCTGATCAAAAAATGCATATCTTTATCTTGGTTCTCCATCCTGGTCAACGGATCCCCCGTAAGTTTTTTCCCCAGCACCAGAGGCCTCCGGTAGGGTGACCCTATGTCTCCCATTCTGTTCATCATTCTTGCAGAAGCCCTTGGTAGAGCCTTCAAAGCTACCCAAATTAACGGGACCATCTTTGGGATCCCAGTAGCTTAAGGCACCAGATTAGTTTCCCATCAACAGTTTGTGGATGATACCATTCTGTCAACAACTGCTTTGGTTCCTCAGGCAAAATCCATCAAGCGCATCCTCATTCTTTATGAAAGAGCTACTGGACAAAAGGTTAACTTCATCAAAAGTAAAGTTTTCTTCCTCCACACCCCCCTAATCTAGCAAATCAAAATAGCCAGGATCCTTGGATGCACTATTGACCATCTTCCCTCAACCTATCTAGGGTTGCACCTGTTTAGTGGATGCTCCAAAGAGGGCATGTGGAATGTCATCCTAAACTCTTTGTTTCTTGTTTTTTTTTTTTTTTTTTTTTTTTTTTTTTTTTTTTTTTCTTTTTTTTGTTTTTTTTTTTTTTTTTTTTTGTTTTTTTTTTTTTTTTTTTTTTTTTTTTTGTTTTTTTTTTTTTTTTTTTTTTTTTTTCTTTTTTTTTTTTTTTTTTTTTTCAATAAATTTTTTTTTTTTTTTTTTTTTTTTTTTTTTTTTTTTTTTTTTGTTTTTTTTTTTTTTTTTTTTTTTTTGTTTTTTTTTCTCAATCCTCCAATCGATCATCATCCCTTCTATTACCCAGACGGATAAGATTATCTGGGGTGGATCAGAAAGCAGGATGTACACTGTCAAGTCGGCCTACAACATTCATCTGGAAGAGTCTGACTCAACTTTTTCAACCAATCTGATATGGAGGAAAAAATTGATCCCTAAGGTACGCTTTTTTTCTTGGCTAAATTTCCAAAACAAGGCTCTTACTATGGAAAATCTCCTCAAAAGAGGCATCCCTGTTCCTAACAGATGTCATTTATACAAGGCCGACTGGGAGTCTACTAACCATCTGTTCCTAAGCTGTGATTTCTCCTATAATGCACTAGGGGCAGTTCTCAATCTTTTCTAGGTTCAATGGGCTCTTTCGGGATCAGCCAGAGACCTTTCCACACAATGGCCCAACCCTTTCTGGGATCCCAAGTTGCATTTCCTTTGGGACAGCTTCCTCCATCACCTTTTATGGTAGATTTGGTTAGAGAGAAACAAAAGAGCATTCAACGATGTGCAAAGGGACCCCCTATCTGTTGCATCCAAGGTTGTGGCTTATGCTACCAAAAACACCAAACTGGTTGACTGCGGGTCTAGAACTCTGTCTCCTTTCGAAGCTTCGATCTTCACTGCTTTAAATATCCCCATAGATCACCCCTCCCCAGGTTACACTGCCAATCCCAAAAAGGGGACAAGCTGGGAGGCTCCTCCCCATGGATGGCTCAAGCTCAACTTCGACGGGGCTTCTAGAGGAAACCTCGAAGACGCTGGAGCGGAGGACGTTGTCTGTGACCACAAATGCAGTTTGGTGTTAGCCTATTTTGAATTCCTGGGGAAGCAGACCAACCATGTAGAGGAGGCCAGAGCCCTTTGGCACGGTCTCTTGTTGATTTCAGAGGATCCCAGGGACATTATAGTTGAGGGAGACTCCAGCAACGTGATCAATTACCTAAATAGTTCCAAAGCTCCATCGTGGAAGGTGAGCTCTATTATTCTCGAAGCCAGAAGGCTTTTCCAGTCTCGTAGCACCCACGTGGCCCATCACAGGTACCGAGAGGCCAATTCTGCATTAGACCTTCTAGCAAAACATGGTATAGATGACAAGAAAATGAATGTTTGGAGATATTCTTTCCCTCCTGAGCTGTGGGCCATGACCAACGATGAGAAGCCACCTAATGTCTGAAAAGACATCTAGCTTTATGGCCAGCGAGGTGCAGGCCATTTGGGAAATGGATCACGCTGCGTCATATAAAACGCATTTTTTTGCCTCGAAAGGCCAACTCACCCAGCAGGTATTTTTTAAATGTTTTTCCCAAAGGCATCGTAAGCTTCCTTCTTCGCACCCTGGAACTCGGCTTTCTCCGATGGCAGAGACAATTCTTCCCTTAGACTCAAACAGCGGCAATGGAGACAGTTCTTCCCTCAACCTGAAACAAGGCATCAGAGTTCTAGAGGAGTCTGCTCATTTCATCTCAGAGGTGGCCAAGTACCTCAAATGCTTCGACCAGGCGACTGTTGAATCTACCGAAGCTGACGAGACCACTAAAGACCAAGCTACAGATGTGTCAAATGTCTGACCTTCTTTCTGTATGACCTGGTGAATCTCCTCTTTTGCTTTTTGGTGGTTGGTTACCAAATTGCAGATTGGATAAGTGTCTGTTATCTTTCATGTCCGGTTTCTGTAGTTCGGATATTAGTTTTAATTTTGTGGGAAATTACATTCTCAGGCTACATAGGGCAGTTTCAGTCAAGAAGGAATTTTGGTACTGTTTGATTCAGGGGTGTTTTTTTGGTTTGTTTCTTGTTCGGCTCCTACTTGGATTGCAAAGGGGCCTATGCCCAATCTTGTAGTGAGGTTTTGGGACCCTCCTCAAAAAAAGCCGCTTTGTAAATAAAATTCCACCACTTACCAAAAAAAAAAACATCTGGTTATAGTATGTTTAAAACAACATAAGACCATTACAATAATAAAAATAAACCTTGTATTAGTTCTTTCATTTCATGATTGAATCCAAGTCTTAGAAAATAATTACCTAGCAAAAATATAGAGTACATTTTGTAGATAAATGCATGTATATGTTATCACTGCAATACATTCTAGTATCCTTTTACAAGTTTGTCAATGTATCTCATACTTGAGGGAATGGATTTGAACACTTAATGTGGTAGAATTTGTATGTTAGTCGTTGAGTTTAATATAATGCATTAGTTTCATTTTTTACTATACCAACTATTGCCCCAACTGGTGCAAAAGTACCCTAATAGAGATTGTAGGATAGCAAATTTGCACTCCACTTAGTCATTGAGTTTAATATGATGCATTAGTTTTATTTTTTACTATACTAACTATTGCCTCAACTGGTGTAAAAGTACCCTAATAGAGATTGTAGGATAGTAAATTTGCACTCCACTGTATGCAAGGATATTCTATCAAGGCCCTTCGCTTAGATCGAGGGGGGAATTCACCTCCAATGAGTTCTCAAGGTTTCTCACCAAACATGGGATCAAAAGACAACTTACTACATCCTATACTCCTCAACAAAATAGAGTTGTTGAGAGGAGGAATCGTTCCATCATGGAGATGGTTTGATGTATGCTCATAGGTGCACATCTTGGGCAATAATATTGGGCAAAAGTTGTCACTACAATCGTGTATCTCCTGAATCGAGCACCAACAAAAGTTCTTCAAGGAGTCACACAAGAAGAAGCCTGGATTGGAATAAAACCCTTCATTTCTCATCTAAGGATATTTGTATGCAAAGCCTTCATGCACATTCTAAAGAAGGAAAGGAGCAAGCTAGATGAGAAAACTCTGCAATGCATCTTTCTTGGTTATGATGAAGAGTCCAAGGGGATATCAATTTATTGATCCTATAACCAAGAAAATTCATATAAGTTGAGATGTAGTATTCGACGAAGTTCCCAAGTTGGATACACTAGAATCTAGCAAAGCCACATCTCCTGTTATACACCTAGAATATGAAGAGTCTAAATAAAGGGCTCTCCCAAAATAGAAGAAAATTCCAAAATAGTATACTAGCATAATAAGAGACGCAAAATTGGATGCACCTCCTGATCTCAATTCCAATCAATCATGTACTCGAAGTATGTCATGCCAGGAAAGAGAAAAATATGAAGAAGAAAGGAGTGAAGAGGAAGATAGAGGTTTGATGACTTCAATGGTGGAGCATGAACCCGCTTCAATGCAAGAAGCACTTAGCGTGTCTCAATGAAATGCAGTTATGGATGCAGAACATATGTCTCTTATGAAGAACAAAACATGGGAGCTAAGTGATCTACCTGTTGGAAAGAAACCCATTGACTGCAAATGGGTATACAAAGTCAAGTATAAGGCAAATGGAACTATTGACAAGCATAAATCCCACCTTGTTGCAAAGGGCTATGCTCAAAAAGAAGGTATAGATTATGAAGAGACATTCACACCAACGACAAATATGACAACCATTTGTGTACTTTGTGCAATGACAACTCAGTTTGGATGGAAGCTTCATCAGATGGATGTGAAGAGTACCTTATTGAATGATGATTTCAAAGAAGTGTACATGACTCAAACTGAAGGATATGTTTTTGAAGGACAAGAGCAAAAGGTTTACAAATTGATAAAGTCCTTATATGGGTTGAAACAAGCTCTGAGAGCTTGGTACATTAAGATTGATAATCACCTCCTACAACATAGTTTCAAGAGAAGTCCCTTAGATGTGAATCTCTACTTCAAGAAAGTTGGTTCTGAAATAGTGATACTTGTGCTCTATGTTGATGATCTGATCATCACTCGTAGCTCAAAAGAGATGATAAAATCAATGAAGGGTGACTTGAAGTCATTTGAACTGACAGATCTGGGACTTCTACATTATTGTCTTGGCTTGGAAGTTGTGCAAAAAAAGAACCACATCAGGGTCACACAGATGAAATATGCCCAAGCCACTAATAGAGAAATGTCATATGACAAACTATAAGCCCAAAGCAACTCCGATGGAATCAGGGTTATAGTTGTCTCGATACAACAAATCTTCTCAGGTAGATGGAACTCTCTATCGATAGTTGATTGGGAGTCTCATATATTTGACTAATACAAGGTCGGATATCAACTTTATTGTAAGCTATCTTTTGAGGTTCATGCAAGAACCTAAGGTCATTCATTGGAAGGCAGTAAAGCGAGTTTTACATTATCTGTGGCACAACAAAATATGGCCTGGAGTAAAAGAAGAATAACAAATTCTTCTTGCATGGATACACGGACTCAGATTATGTTGGATCTATAGATGATAGAAAATCACCATCAGGATACATATTTCATCTTGGATCTGGACCTATCTCTTGGCACAACAAGAAGCAACAAGTTGTTGCACTTTCATCTACAGAGGCAGAATATCGTGCAGCATGAGGAGCCGTGTGTGAAGTGATATGGTTACGTCGTATTCTTTCAAATATGGGTCTTCCAAAGAATCTTCCAATACACTTGAATTGCAATAACCAAGGTGTTTTGAAACTAGTCAAGAATTCAATGTTCCATGAATGAACAAAGCATATTGACACTCAATGTCACTTTATTTGAGATGAAGTTCCAAAGCACAAGATTCGGCTCCAGTACATTCCCACCAATGAACACGTTGTGGACATTTTCACTAAGGCACTTACACGTGTCAAATTTGAATTGTTTCACAACTCTTTATGTACTTCAAATAATGTAATAAGGGGGGAATGTTAGGCTATAGTTTATTTAATACATTATTAGAGAATAAAGTTAATGCACGACATGGTGGCTTTCCAAAAGCCAACGTGCTGCAAACTTAGCTAGTGCCTAAGTTGGGTTATTTGGAGATTCAAATATTCGTTTGATTATTTTGTATGATTTGATGTGTGGCTAATCTTGGCCACTGCTTTTGTATATAGTTTCAATTGTTGAATGAAATATTTGTTCGATTTCCAATAGGAGAATACAAAGTAAATATATATATTCCATATCATGCATGATTTAAAATTAAAATAATTTATTATACTCAAAAGCAAGTTTTGGAGCATTATTATGTTGTTTTTCACTATATCTTTTAATGGGCATTTATGATATATATTTCTCCATTCAAATAATAATAAAATTGAAGAAATTATGAAATTTGATACTTATTCGTATTGGAGTCATTCTTGTTAAAATAATGGAATTAGTTACATCATGTTTAATTTGTTTTCCTATTAATAATATTTTTCATATCTTAAATAAATAATTTTCTTTTATTAAAATTTAAATATTTTTAAATTAGTTATATGGGATTGAAAATTGGCTCACTTGTATTACATCATTGGTCATATAGTGGTATTCCAGTAGCTCATCAATTATATATATATATATATATATATATATATATATATATATATATATATATATATATATATATATATCAAACTTAGGCTCTTTGAAAGTCGAGGAATTTAATATTATTTACATAAAATATAAATTTTTTCTTGGCCACTTGCTTTCTAAATGGTAGAATTTTTCCAAGATGAGTTTAACTTTGCAATTGACTAAATTATTTGCCACTCCATTTCATTCTATATGAATATGTTAGAATTTCCAAGATACTACACTAAGTAATAGTTGATGGACATTTAGAATAATGCTTATTATTGATTGAATCCTTATATTTTTTTAAGCATTAATAATAATCTACGAATCAATAATCTAATAATAATCTAGTTATATGTGACTTCAATGGGGCCACTCCCATGAAAACACCAAAGTATTATATTTGTTGTTAGATCAATTAAACCATATCCAACATGCATTTTTATCACAAATATTTTTCATTTCTTTTTCTATGAAATATAATCTTCATCTTCCTCAAAGAGCTATGTTTCCACAATCACCTCCTTACATTTTCATTAAGAGATAAAATCTCATTTGACCAATTGCCTTCTAAAATTTGAATTTCACCACCAAGATGAAGATCAATACCATAATTGACTTGATTATTGGTTACCTAATTTCCTCCTATGTAGATATGCTCCCATTTCTAATAGATTACCTCTAATAATCAATGATAAACATCAACAATAATATTATTTTTAATCCAATCCCCACATCCATTTTTGTTGATATCATTAATGGTAATTTTCGAATTACCCTCCATTGTAATTTATTTCCTTCTTTTTTCAATTGCAATTTTAATCCTTGTAAGAAGTATCCTCGCCATTGCATAGTTGCTAGTTAAAATTCAAGTGAGGAAAATTTTGCTTAAATTATTTAAAAAAAAAAGCCACCTCCATTGGCTTTTCCTAAATTTCCTATAAAAGCACCACTAAAATCTTTTCTGAAATTCCATTCTAAAAAAAATTTGCTTAAATTATTTTAAAAAAGACCACCTCCATTGACTTTTCCTAAATTTCCTATAAAAACACCACTAAAATATTTTTTGAAATTCCAGTCCTTGATAACTTTAGATATTTATAACATTTTTCTTTGTATGGTCATGATGGTAAAAGGTAGAGTTGTGGTTTCTTAATAAATTTCTAGCAACACACGGGTAAGTGTCTTCTGAATATTAAACAACCAATTTTATGTAATAAATCCCCGACTTCTTGTTTAAGAAAAGAATTTTGATGTTGTGACTTGATGGTGGTCTCCAAATGTTCACATTTTAAAGCACCAGTTAAGCCCTTTTCCACGTTTCAACCTCGCAAACTATTTGCAATATTGTGCTTTTGTGTTATCACCTTCCATCTTGTCCATGCAAAGAATGTTTAATGTTAGTTCCAAACAAGTACGAATTCTATCTGCCTAAAATGAAGGATATATTTTCGAAAAACATACATGCAAAATCAATTCCAATCACGTTCTCAAGTGAGGGATAGGTGTGTCTGTGGCGTTATATCATGTTACCAACTGTAAGAAGTCCATTAATGCGACTTTGCAGAAAACTAAATATTGTAATCATTGACCATTTAAATAAAAACTGTATAGATAAACAGATTTGCCGGTTATTTATAAATTGGTTTTATGAGATTAGAATCAGTTTCATCCATATTACATCAATGATTATATAATAGTATTTTAACAGTTTAATAATTATACATAAATGGTTTAACAAGATTCAAACTTAAATTTTTTCTTTAAGAATTGAAAAATATAATAAATTAAACTAATATCATTTAATAATAGATAGTAAAACTGGATGATTATGCACCATACTCCAGTATGTGGTGTTTGGAGTCATGGGAATTTATAGGAAACATGCTTAACATGTTATAATGTTAATATATTTAGTTTCATTTTCATTGAATTGCCTTTGATGCATTTTTGCATTGGTTTTTCAAGAGGTTCTTTTTGGCTTACATGTGAAAAATAGGTTAGAACCTTCTCTTGATAGTTATAAAGCCTCAAATACTTGCGCATATTTTTATATTAAGTTGAATAACTCCTCTGGGCATCATGTTATGACTTCAAAATTTACCTGCAAGATAAGTTAGTTTTGAAACTCTTTGAAGCACATACTATACATATTAAAAAAATAACAGTTCATGAATAACATTCCTTGTAGAAGATACTGGAGTTTTCATGTCCAACTATCAGTTTAGAAAAGTTCAGAAACCAATCTTCAATGCGTTAATTACAATAACAAGTACCGGTTCTCTGTTCAAGGACTGGGTCCTTTTCCCTAAAGACCAAACTTATGTGAGGACCAACAGTCAAATATAGAGGAATCGAACTCATAACCTTGCAGATACAAGTCCTTAACCAAAAACCCAAACCAGGGGCCATGGCAAGGTACAGCTCATGCTGGCATTTAGTGAATTCCAGATCTAAGAGCGGCCTGTGTGGCTTTAGAGGATGTGTATTGCAGTCAAGTTGCTCTCCCGACAGATTTAGTTTCAAAACATACCCAACACAAATACCTAACTGCAATGCCCATCTCCATCCCCACAAGAAACTAGGCCACAATATTGCAGTGGATTTGGACAGAAACGAGCTTTACTGCACTAAAAGGAATAACCAGGTCTATGATCCCGACTTTGATATGCATGTTCTCTGTTTTGCCAAGAACACAAGAGATGACAATGTTGCTTTGCATAAGGGAAAGCATATGGATACTGATAAAGATATTGTAAGCAGCGGTTTGAAACAAGAAGAGGAGGAAAATTGTTGAATGTAACCTTTGGGTGCCAGGCTCCACCCTTAAGAGTCTTCTCGCCAGGCTCCACCCTAAGAGTCTTCTCAGACAAAAAGAAACAAGACTACAGTCTGAAAGCAGGAATAACGAGGCCTTGGGGCCTGCAGAGACTAAATAAGTTAGGCAGTACCTGCTTCATGAATTGTGTGTTGTAGACACTTCTGCACGCTCCCCCTCAGGAATTATTTGTTGAGCCATTGTCGGAAGAATGTCAATGCCTGCATTAGTTCTCATATGGATGACATTTTGTATGCCTCTTTTTCTGGAGATAGGACTCCTTATAAGCCACATGGTTCCTTTACGGGCAAGCAGTTCACATAATTGGGTTAAATACAGATATTAGTGTGTTGAACATTGGAATATTCTTTAAATTTTAATTTGAGTTTATGATAATAATCGCAACACTGTTATCAATGCAGAAGGTGATGCATGACTTTTTATTTTTACAGTTGATCGGAATCTGATTACTATGTTTGCTTTCTTGAGATCAGGTGCAAAGTGGTATAAATGTGATACTGCATGGATAAATCAACTCATGGAGCACGCAGTCAGGCTTCTCAGGGCTACATGTCAACATTTAGAAGACTTTTCAATATGGAACCAGTTAATGACCATTTAGAAATAAATATTTAGAGTATATACTTAAATTAAGTAGAGTCATTATTTAGAGCCACAGAGAATGCTTTGCAACATCTTCCCAAGCATAAGATGAAGCATTATTTGGGGCCACTGAAAGTATGCTACATTGTAACATGAGAATCAAGCATAGAAGCCAAATCGATTGCTTAAGCATGCATATAGTTTAATTAGCAAGATTTTAGTACAATATTAATTCATGTCAATACAATGATAATTCTCCTTCTCAAGTTTTTCTCTGATGAGCATTCCTTGATGTGCCTTCTATAACAAACCGAACACAAAGCTATTGTATCATGCTTGAATCATTCCTTCGCACTGTTGCTGCTTCAAGAAAGCATAAATAACACTCCTTAACAAACCATAAATAACACCCCTCTTTATGGTATAATTCATGGATAAATGGGTGCCTCTATACTTGTCCCTAGTTCAGCTACAAGCTATACATGTGCCTAGTTCAGCTACATGGAAATGTCATAATTTATCCCAAACACATGGGACTATATTATGGTCATTTCCATTCAGCTACTCTTGCACCAATTTCGCTGGATGTAATAGACATATTTTGCCTACCCTCATTTAATTACAAAATCATAATGCAAACTAACATGAAACTGAGTGATTTATACTGTTCACAATTTAATGAAGAGCTAACAAGCACATTACTCTAATTCTTTGCACAAAATATTAAGATCATATAAAGTTTAATTGGGCTTAAAACAATTCAAATACATATTTACAAACACATGTGCACAATTTTTTTAAAACATGGAGAGAAAACACACATTTCATTTCTTCAGCAGAAGAGATATCCAGTTAGTATTGACTTCTGCCACAAATATTTCATAATTTTAGAACTAGTACGAAACAGAAACCAATAACCCCTGACTAAGTTTGGAAGAATAATAATAGACAAGACAGACGACTTTTAACAGAAGCTTAGAAGCAGACATCCAAATTACACCCCAAAATGTCATTCATTATTTGCAGAAATGGGTTAATCAATCTGAGTAATATTTAAGATATTCAATTGAAATATCTACAAATCCTAACTCTCGCTAAATTATCCCCAAAATGTCACTGATCATTTGCAGAAAATGGGTTACGCAATCTGAGTAGCATTTAAGGTACTCAATTGAAATATCTACTTATCCTAACTCTCACTAAATTATTAAATAAATTAAACATATTCAGTTCTTTGGAATCTTACTTGCACACCACACTATATCACAATGGATGCATGAAAAAAAATTGGAATACTATGCTTAAGCAAAGAGAGCACACCATAAATGAGAAAGCCAGATGGACAGGAATCCAATCTTCCAACATTCAACCCAGTATTGTTCTAAGCCACTTCCAAGCATAACTACATCGTTATAATCCTTAAATGCTAAATGCACAAAATATTCTTACTCTCATATCAACCAGAAAGCACATAACGGTGAAATATTTTGACAAGCTAAAGCATCTAGAATTGTGAACAGTATCATGATAGATTTTGAATTTATTGCAACCACTGGGTGATTAAATTATGGTCATTAAAGTGCAAACTGAAACTAGAAAATGTTTTATTTATATGTGTCTAAGCTTGTCACTTGAGAACAAACTAAAATGTTGGCTTGCAAAATATCAAAATGAATCGAATCTGCATGTGTGATCCTTTCTCCCATAGCTCTGCAAAAGGTTTGCAAACAAGACAGTCAGATTTAACCAACAGAAGAACAAGACAGCAACATAAACAGATAAGTAATAATCATATTAGACAAAATGGCAAAGCAGCACAATAGTTTGCATGTAAATTCTTCATATTATTTACCATAGGTTTTTGTAAAGCATTTTGAAGTATTTAGCACAAAGATCATAAAACGTTTGTCCTAACAATCTTCTGCAATAACTGTTCCAAAACAGAAATAAGTGTGGTACAATTAATCTAACAAAAACATACGCTGAAGTAGTAAGTTCTGTTAGTAATTTTCATGAAGCCAAATCATGTCACGGACCATGTCACTAGGTCCGTGACTGCTTATCTATTTACAAAATACATTTCTGTATCTGGCAATCATATTCCACCTATAACCAGTCCCAGCCAGTTCAAGTTTCTGGAATTTTTTTTTTAAGGAATTTTCTTTTTTATAAGTTCATAAATCTTAGTGATTTGCTAGTACTGAATTCTCTACTTATTAAGTACAGAAATAATTTTAAATATTATCCAATTCTCATAAGATCTGTTAAATTTTATATAATTTTTGGGGCAAATTCTCAAAGACCAACAATTTCTTTTTAATTGGTTATTTGGGATTCAAATGACCCCACCCATATTACATCATGACCACATAGTGATATTTCAACAGCTTGGCAATTATGCATGTATGGTTTGGCAAAGTTTGAACCTGGGTCTCCTCCATGAAAGTCGAGAAATTTAAACAGTTGAGCTCATGCCATTTGATAAAGACAAACAAATTATGAAAATCAACAGAAGGGTCTCAAGGAGAAAATAATGAAAATCAACCCAAGGAGGAAAGTCCTTCGAAAGAAGAGCAACAGGACCCGGGCCTACAGGAAAAGGAAGCAGAATCCGGGGGTGACTTCGGACCCAAAGGATAAAGGCATGGATTCTTGCATTGATGCGAGCTCGATACCCCGCGAGCCGCCAGAATGTTGCCACATTTTGATAGGGGCGTAAATTTTATCAGGTTGTTGCCACTCTCCTTCTCCGTTCTTTCCTCATATGTCATGGTGATTTTCCTTGGTGCTTCTGCAAGGTA
This sequence comes from Wollemia nobilis, assembly GCA_028583015.1. Taxonomy (NCBI): domain Eukaryota; kingdom Viridiplantae; phylum Streptophyta; class Pinopsida; order Araucariales; family Araucariaceae; genus Wollemia; species Wollemia nobilis. The sequence continues at coordinate 36,776 of JAQPPZ010003059.1, read as the reverse complement.
TTTTGTTTTTGGTCCCCAACTTCTATCAGGTCTAATGCCATCATCGGCATAAAATTTGTAAAGCTTTATTAAATGTTTCCCCCTTCCCAATAGCGCTGATTTTGTTGCGCGATTTCGGGCAAAGATGAGTTTTTTAGCGACTAAGGGTCATGTTTCAAGGTGGCCAATTTGCCTAAGTCCTTTGAACCCAAGGTCGCTACCGCGCGCACTATCCGCCCGTCGCTATGGCACGTTTCAAGCGAAAAGGGGGCACCAGAGAGGAGTAGGCGGGCTCGAGATCGCCGTCGCGAAGGGAAAAAACCGCCTAGCGCGCAGGGAGTTTCAGCGCTTTTGAGCCTGCGAGGTTGCGAGGGCTTTGAGCCCGAAATCGCTGTCGCTCTTCCCCAAACCCGAAGTCGCTCGACCTAACTAGCGACATCTGGCAAAGGGGTTCCCAGGCTCGAAATCGCCAGCGCCAAGCAGAAAAGCCCGAAATCGCTCATTTTGTGAGCGCTTTCGAGCTCAGGCCAAAGTTCGCCTTGGATCATCATTCCCAAGATCGCCTTCGCTATTTAGCGATTCTGGGTGCATCTTGCCTTTTCAGCGATTTTCGACTGTTGTCAAAGAGAGCGTTTGGGATGTCTTTCCCCTCTTCTCCAGGTCAGATTTTGAAGTTCGCGCTGATTAGACTTTGGTTGAAGTGGCTGGGCATTAAAAGATAATTGTACTCCAGCTACCAAAGCTAGACGGTAGCCCCCTTTGCAGCGACCAAGACTGTCAGAAGGTGTACGAAATCAAGTGAGGGCATACTGCAAGTACAGGGATGGCCTACCGAGATCAAATCATTCCCCTTTTTGCAGCTTTTGCAGCTTTTGGCAGGTTTGGGGATCTGCGCTTCTCATTGTAATGGGGAGGGAAAATTGCTATAAATAGCAAGTGCGTCTCATTGTAAAAGGGGGGAAAAAGGGGGATATCTTGCTAAGAAGCTTCTCTAGCTGTACATCTGCTCTTAATTCAAAAGTATATTTGGCTCATTAGTTGCATCTATCTTGTATGCTGCCTTTCTTTAGTATTTCTGCTTCATGTTGCTTATTTTTCTGATTGCTGTCATTCTGCATATCTGGATCTCAGCATTGGCAATTAAGTATATATGGAATAAAATAGAAAGGATACATAGGATAGGAAAGTGCTAATGGTTTCTAAGTATACATTGTTTTGATTGTTGTTGGTAAAAGTGTCTGGTTAGTAACTGTGCTGCTTATCTCCCTCACCCGAAGTAAACCACATTTACATCCCTTTCTGCACCTTTTAAATCTCTTTCAGCACTCTAAACTAAATTGAAAAACATAGGAAGCCGGCCTTCTCCGGAGATTGGCCCGGAAGGCATTCCTTCCTTCCGGCCTTTCAATCTGCTGGGCGAATCTAGGGCGCAAAGACCTAAAACCTTTCCTAGTGGCAGATTCGTAACCAACAGTTTCTTTGGCACGCCCGGTGGGACCCGAAGGTTTCCCACCCCAAAACAGAATCGAAGCATCGGTGTTCGCTTCATTTTTTTTAAAATCAGAGCACCTGGCGACTCTGCATTACCTGAATATTCTCTGAGTCTGTAAGACTGGTCCAATACCCAAAGTGCCTTCATGCATACGAGAAGGTGGAGAGCTAGGAATCCGGGACAAGAGCCCGAGTTTTACGAAATCGACATCAACGCCGCTGGAGAGCACCCGAGGGTAGCCGATTACCAAGCTCAACAAGAAGTGGAACCTATAATTGAAGAAGTGGAAGAGATAGAGGAGGTTGAAGAGGCTGAGATCGAAGAACAACCTACAACCTCGGACGATACTGATACGGACTATACAACCGATCAGCTCGAAGAGGAGGACGGAGACATGGCAGCCCAGAATCAACAAAATGTTGCTGATCTATTCCCGGCCGTCGACTCCACTGGGCCTCTTGCTCTAGCAGGACAGGATGTTGTCCCACCTGCTGCTTTGAAAGCTATTCCAACTTATGATGGGACTCGAAAGACGGCGTACGAGCACATTCAAGACATTCTGGCCTTGGCTGCGCTTCACTCCATCACCAATGAAAGTGTCAAGACTCGTCTGCTGGCGCTCTCCTTGCGAGGCAAGTTGCTATATTGGTACAGATCCCTGCCTGAAGGTGTCATTACTAGATGGCCTGCACTCGTTGGTCGGCTATGCAAGGGATTCAACGAATCCGCAGACCCATCTTCGCTGTTACATCAGTTCCAAACTATCCAGCGGCACCCGCAGGAGGAAATCTCAGATTTTAATGTGAGATTTGCACGATCCTTGAAAAGAGTTCCCCCTGAGCTTCGTCCTTCTGACGGACAAGCTGCTCACTACTACGTCAGGGCATTTGGCCCAGATATCAGCCTGGTCATTAAGTTGGCCCGAGTGGACACCTTCCCCGATTTGTATGAGGCAGCTCAAAGAGCGGAACTAGATATGATAAGTATAGGTAGGCTCCCGCACAAGGAGCAACCGCCCATCTACCCAGACTTTCCACAATCACAGTACCCACCAGCATCCGCCTCATCTTCTTCATATCCCGATCCAACCTGGAACCCCGCTCCGACAATCACTCATTATCCACCTAAGGTGCATCTCCCGGCTCAGTCTGTTCCTCCGCTTGCATCTCAGCCGCCATTAGCTCCGTTACCCCCACCAGCCCGACCGGTGCAAACCGTGGATATGCAATCCAAGATCCTGAAACAGATGGAGTCACTGACCACCGTCTGTCAGACATTGTCTAATGACATGGCCGTGATGAAGAAGAAGCAAGCCCAACAGGAATTCGTTCCCAGGAGGCCCTACCCTCCTCCGGCACTAACAAGAGAACAGGCCGCCCAGAACCAGAGACCTCCTGCAAGGAATGCAGCCACCAACGCAGGACTCAGCTCTGCAGATCAAGTAACCTGGTGCTCTACCTGCAATGACCCTCACGGAGAGGATAGTTGTATGCTGCACCAACACTACCTCCAGACCCTCGCCGGCAGCATCCCCGAGGACGACGATGATCAAGTGAATATGATCAGAGAGGAGCAAAACTTTGCGGTTTTCGAAGAGGATCCCGTTTCACTTCTAACTAAAGAAGGCAAGAGACCGATTGAGGTCGAACCTGCCCAAATGAAGCCATTGAAGGTATATGCTCGGAGGGAAAGGACACAGCCAGCTGCGGGTTCGACCGCAAATGCTCCCAACAAGACACCCCCGTTGCCATCGGCCAAAGAGAAAGTACCTCTCACCAGAGCTCCAATAAGCCAGCCACCCGTCGAAACACAGGAGCAGGCCCGAGAAAAGCTTCGGTACCCATCATTGACAAAACGACAAAGGGTCGAAGCAACTCAACAATACCGTACTAAATATGAGTTAGCAAAGGAGGTTGATGAATCGTCCACTGCCAAATATAATATCGTTGATGAGCTCAAAAGAACTCCAGCGAAGATTAGTATGTACGATGCTCTTCGGCTCCCGGGTCAAGTGGACTTATTGCAGGAATCCTTAAAGACCGTAAAAGGGGCAAAGTCGTCGCAACCCGTGCTGGCTCAACCCCTGACAACGTCAATTACTGGCAAAAATAGACCACCCCCGTTCTATTTGTCTTTACGAATGGAGGGGCATGTTGTACACAACTGCATGGTCGACTCCGACGCATCAACTACCCTCATGCCAAGAGCAGTTTGTGAAGAAATGGGCATGGAGTACACCCGGAGTAGTCAGGGTGTTCTGCAACTAGATGGCACTCCAGTAAAGACGGTGGGCGTCATCAAGGACATCCCCATTCAGTTACATAAGGCCCCAGATATAACAGTGATTCAGGAAGTTGTGGTTGTTGATTTAGAACCCTACTTTGGCATGTGCCTCTCAAGGGAGTTCACCGCCAAGCTCGGGGGATACCTCTCGCTAGATTATTCTCACATGGAAGTCCCTTTCAAAGGAAGAAAAGTCAAAATATACAACGAAAAGCCTTCCACTTTCCTGGTCGGGAAGATACTCGGAGAGGAACAGCAGGGAGAAATGATCCTGACGTCCGAGGAACTTGAAGAAATAGACCTGGTGGACGAAACTATGGAACAATTGAGAGCAGAAGACGAATTCTCCTTGCTGGATTTCAATGCCATGATTGAGACGGACATAGCCTGCTACTCTGTTACCCAGCCTGAAAAGCCAAAGGAGACGATGAAAGAAGATATAGGTCCTGCACCTAATGAGTTATGGAAACTATATTTTGACGGTGCCAGATGCAAGAATGGCGCCGGAGCAGGCATCCTCTTAGTCTCTCCCTCTGGCATACAAAAGGACTACTGCTACAGACTGGCCTGGAGTTGCACCAACAATGCAGCAGAATATGAAGCCTTATGCTTGGGTTTGAAGAAAGCGGAAAGGCTGGGGATCAAACAGTTGCAGATCTTCGGAGACTCAGAGCTGGTATGTAATCAGATCACCAACAAATGCGCCTCAAAAAAGCATTATCTCAAAGCTTATCGCAACCGTGTCTGGGATCTGATGGAGTCATTCGACTCCTTGAATGTCAAAGCTATCTCCAGAGAGAAAAACAAACACGCTGACATATTGGCTTCTGTTGGGGCCAGATACGTCCCGGTTGATGACACTATGCAAAAGCCGAAGCCGGTTCGTACTATTTACAGGCCTTCTGTGCTTGATAAAGACACCCATTGGCAGGTGTTTGATTGTGATGAAGATATCGTCACTTTTATGATACACGAAGCAAGTTCAATCGAAGGTAGAGACCCTGATGACGAGCAATACGAGGGGTTGATACAACTAAAGAACAATCATGTCCCAAAAGGACTAATAACCCTTGAGAGCCTGTTTGACAAAAATGACAGCTATATCTCACAGAATCAAGGTCGACGCCAAGCAATATCGAGAGTTGGAACTGGAACCAGGAAAGACAATCAAAGTAGGGATAGACGCACAGCGGAAGAGGCTGGAGCAGATTCGAGCCTTGTGTAAGAGATATCCAGACATTGTGGCTTGGTGTTATCAAGATCTCAAGGGGTATGACAGAGAAATAATCCAACACACCATAGAGTTGGAAGAAGGGGTTAAACTTTTCAAGCGGAAGCAGCGAGCAGTTAACCCCAAGATCGAAGTTATGATGAAGGCAGAACTGATGAAGATGCTGGAAGCCAAGATCATTTACCCTATCAAGCATTCCTCCTGGGTCGCCAATTTGGTCCCGGTGAGAAAAAAGAACGGGGACATCCGCCTCTGCGTTGATTTTCGCAATCTAAACAAAGCCTCTCTCAAGGATCACTACCCGCTCCCGCGAGATCGACCGGATTCTCCATGTGGTCGCCGGAGCCCAACGGTTTTCCCTCTTAGACGGATTTTCTGGCTACAACCAAGTATGGGTGAAAGATGAAGATCAGCACAAGACAACGTTCACCACTAAATGGGGGACGTTTGCTTATCAACGCATGCCTTTCGGTTTGTCCAATGTCGGGGCCACATTTCAAAGGGCCATGGACCTCGCCTTTCGGGAACTGCTGAACAAAATTATCGTCATTTATTTAGATGACATGACCGTGTTCTCCCACAAACGGGAGGAACACACTTCCCACCTGGAGCAAGTGTTTGAGAGATGCCGAGAATTTGGCATATCCATCAACCCCAAGAAATCTGTTTTCGCAGTCAAGGAGGGGAAGTTGTTAGGACATGTCATTTCTGAAAAGGGACTATCAATTGACCCCGATAGAGCGGAAGCCCTTCTGAAGCTCCCTCTTCCAGTCAATAAAAGGGGGCTCAAGTCTTTTTTTGGCCAAATCAACTTTGTGAGAAAGTTCGTTCCTGACTTTGCTCAAGTCATCAAGCCTATGGCTGAATTGTTAAAGAAGGATGTTGATTTTCTTTGGACTGGAGAAAGAAAGAAAGCATTCGAAGAAGTCAAAACTAGAATCTCTCAAGCACTTGTGTTGGTGAACCCAGACTATTCGAAAGATTTTATCCTATATGCGGTTGGGGAGCCTGAGAGCTATGCTGCAGTCCTAACTCAAAAGGGAGACGATGGTGAGGAGCGTCCGATAGCCTTCTTGAGCCAGGTGATACAGCCACATGAGGAGAAATACAATTTCATCGAGCGGCAAGTGCATGCGGTCATGAGATCCTTGAGAAAGTTTAAGCACTTTGTCTCTCAAAGCCGGATCACAGTTTTCGTGATTCACCCAGACGTCGAAGTTTCATTATTCAGGGTGAACCAGGCCACAAGAGGGCGGGGTGGATTACCAAAATCCAAGAATTTGACATAGAGGTCCGACCCACCAAACTTGTCCGAGGACGGGCATTATGCCAGGAGTTGGCTAGAAGTGCCGCCGCCGAAGTGTCTGCTTGTCAATGGGAAGACCCAATGATGGAGGTCAACCTTGTCAATTCATTACCTGAAGAAAGAGACTGGGCTGATGAAACAATGTGGTATTTCAATACGGGAAAGTGTCCAGATCAACTCACCCCCTCGCAAAGGAGGAGGTTCCGGCTTAACGCTCTAAAGTACGTCCTACGCCCCGAGGGGCTGTTTTATAAAAATATTGATGGAGTCCTTCTACGTTGTGTCAAAGGAACTGAAAAACAGAAAATCCTCGACGAATTCCATTCCGGAATGTCAGGAGGACACTTTTCGGGAAGGCCTACGGCCTTAAAGATAATAAAGGCAGGCTACTATTGGCCCACTATCTTCGCGGACACCCAGAAGGCTTGCCAAAGGTGCGAGAAGTGTCAAAGGTTTGCCGGCCGGAACAGAAATGCTCCAATGCCCTTACAACCCATACAGGTAGAATTCCCCTTCCAGCAGTGGGGATTGGACTTCGTGGGTAAAATCTCCCCAGAATCTTCAGCAGGGCACAAATTCATTTTGACTGCCACAGACTATTTCACTCGCTGGGCCGAGGCTATACCCACAAAACATGCCGATCAAGAGACAGTTGTTGCCTTCCTGGAGGGTTTGATAACTCGCTTCGGGATTCCGGAGGCGATTGTGACGGACAATGGTCCAGGGTTTAAAGGGGCTATACTGACAGAATTCACCTGCAAATACAACATCTATCATAAAGCTTCCTCCAATTATTACCCACAGGGAAACGGCCTCGCGGAGTCTACAAATAAAAAATTAATAAATATCATAAGGAAGACCCTTGAGAAAAATAAGAGGTCGTGGCACTTACACCTGGATCAAGCTCTATGGGCAGATCGCATATCCATAAAGAAATCCATTAGAACATCGCCATATGCGTTAGTCTACGGGAAAGAGGCGGTTCTGCCTACCCACATTGAGATGCCTGCGCTCCGGTTGCTTGATGATGAAAAGGACAACCTGGATCCCCTTGATGCCAGATTAGCTCAGTTATTGCAGCTTGAGGAGCAAAGAGAGAGTGCCCATGAAGCTTTCATGAAGCACGCTAACACTACACGCAACTGGTTCTCTAAAGGGACCACAGCCCGAATTTTCAAAATTGGTGACCTAGTGCTCAAATGGGACGCATTAAAGGCAAAACCGGGCAACCATGACAAATTTGACGCCTTCTGGGAAGGCCCCTTTTAGATCGCCCGAGTCAATCAATTCAATGCTTTCGTCCTGAGGGACATGGAGGGTCATATCCTCCCCATTCCTGTCAATGGCTTTCATCTGAAAGCCTATCGCAACTAAAGCTCTCAGTTGAAGTTTCCCCTTTGTACATATTTTCCTTTATGCTTTTCCTTTTTATCTGTCTGTAAATATGCTTTTAAGTTGTTTTTTTTCTTTAGGCTGTTGAGCCAAGTAGTTCGCCGGACCTGTGGGTCCGCAAGCTTTTTATGTAGAGAAGCAAAAATCAGCAAGTCTCGCCTTCGCTCGCTAAAGTGCCAACGCCCTGAAGTCGCTTCGCCTTTTGGGCGAAAACAGGAGTCCCTTCCAAGCTATGGCCGAATTAGAGACAAACAAAAGAAAAATTGTCAAGTCAAAAGGCCCGAGATCGCTCAGATTTTAAGCAATCCCCGAAGCGCTTTCAAGATTTGAGCGATTCAGAGCACAGAGGGGAACGAGTAAAAGAGGCCCGAAAATCTGCTAAGTGTGGGCAGTCTCGCTTTCGCTTGCTAAGTGTGTAAATCCTCAAAGAGCGCTCCAAAGTTTCGACGACGGCGGGAATGGGTAAATTGAAAGAAGCTACATGCGAAATCCCGTCTGCGCTCGCTCTTAAGAGAGGAGCTCAAGGTCGCTCGACTGTTTAGCGACCTCGGCGCGCTCGAAATTTTCGAGCGATATCAAGAAAAAACGCCCGAGCGCTTTTAGGCATAAAAGTCTTGAAAGCGCCCAAGTTTTCGAATAGGCTCAAAATCGCTTCTATTTCTTAGCGACAACGGGAGTCCAAGATAGGCGTCACCAGGTTCATGAAAAGGGGCAGAATTTCCCCAAGTGTGGGTTGCTCACTTTCGCTCGCCAAACACCACTTCCCCAAAGCACACACGTCAAAGCAGCGACAACGGGTAAGAGAAAAGGTCAAACATTTGCTTTGAATGGAAAAAGTCTCGCCTTCGCTCGCTATAAGGGCCCAAACCCGAAATCGCTCGGAATCTGAGCGATATGGAGGAGGCTATGAAGTTATAAAGTGGGCCCCGTTTCTCGAGCAAGCAAGCATAGAAAAGTGTGCCAAAAGGGGAACGGATTGCACGTATGCCATAAGTGCTTATTAAAAGGGGGACATTCAAAGACGGCAAAGGCTTAAATGTTTACACTCCCAAGAGAGATCGTGTGCATGGCCACCCTAGCTCGATATCAACTCCTACCAACCCCGCGCTCCTCGCATTGAATTTAAGGTACTCGACTGCGCCACCTATTGAAGCTTCTACCTCGAACTCTCCATATAAAATAGCGCTCTCGCGAGGGCACTTGGTCAGTCGAATTCCAGCACGCTCTGGACTGGATTATACTAACGCCATGGGAAAGAAAGAAGGACAGCAGAAGCGTCAGCGGTGTCAGGCATGCCTGCGAGTGGGCAGAAGAAAGAGCAGAAAGATAAAGGGAAAGCTAAGTTGGCCGAGGCAGGAGAAGAAAAGAAGTCGCGGGTCGCGAAGCCGAAACCAATTCCTCCTCCACCCTCTGACAGTTGGGTCAAGCTCAGAGATGGGATTTACTCCGAGAGCACCAGCCAGATAAGGCAGACAATTGACAAATGGCGGAATAAGTTTTCCCCTTCGAATCCTTATGCTGCGGCGTACTCGTCCAATCTCTACTGGTTCTTATGCCCCGAGGTACATCACTGCCCTGAGCTGATAGCGGCGATTGCCGAATACTATAGGCCGAGCACGAGGCAGGTATGCGACCACCAGGGCAATGTCTTGTTTTCACTATACTCTGATACCGTTGAAGCGGCCTTCGTGCCGGGCATACAGTTGAATAAGGAAGACTATATTGTAAAAGGCGTTAACTTGGGAGAGCAGACGGATAGGTATTCAGATAACCAGAGGATGCGGGATTTTATGAGCTCTCAGCTTCATGAGCCTATTCCACCGCGGCAATGGCCAAAACAGGGAAGGCCTCTGAGCGAATTCAAGAACACAAGCATATACACTATGCTGGCTTGGGTATTAGGTCTTGGCTCCGATGCGACAGTCCTCCCATACCAGATTTCCCTTGCCGAGTGTATTCTGAGAGGAGAGTTCTATGACCCAAATGAGAAATAACCACCCATAAAAAAAAATTTTTCCTCCCATAATTTCCCTTATTATTAGAGGAGATTTCTATGACCCAAATGAGATGACAGATAAGACCAAGCTAATTTTCTTCAATTGGGTAGATTATGTCACTCGAGGAATGCACCAGCGATTGCGGGAGTATAAGACCGGTGCGCGAGATGGTTTCAGGTACTGCTCGGCCTTGGCCTGGTTATTTTTATTTCATATACACAGCCGCCTGCGGTCGCTCCCTGTTCAACGCGAAGATGACAAAGGCGCACGGCTACCGGTCTATGGGTGGACCAGAGTTCTATGGAAAGAGGAATCGTACTACCAATTCAATATATCATTCTTGGGTCCAGCTCTCGCTCTACTTCAAGGTTCCTGCCCACGCGTCCCGCAAGCATTGAGGGACCAATTCAATGATCAGAATTACGGCGACACTTTTCGCCTTACGCAAGGCCTTGTGATAAGGGTTTTCGGCTTCACGGGCAAACCTTTCTTGCTGCCCTATTATGCATCAGAATATCAGTTTGGCCTAGAGGTGTCTCGGCAGATGGATTATACAGACGCAAAATACGATCAAGGAAGGAGAAAGGGCCATTTGTTTGAATACCCCATCACCTGGGCCGGGATCGAAGTTGACACCAATGGACAACATCAATACTTGCATGCCACGCTCTCAAGTTTCGGCTTGGTGGAGCTACCTCAAAAGTGGAAATACGACCCCTTGGACATCATAAAGGACTTCACCTCTCGCCAAGAGTTCCATGTCTGTCCTCAATTGGGGATTCTGGAAGAACGCAATAACCAAGACGAAGATCTGGAATGGTATATCGAGGACATGCAGTCTTTCCCACCTTGGCATGACTTCTACTGCGTAGAGGTCGAGTTTGACCCTGGCCGAAATATAGGGCACAGGCCGAATACGAGATGTATACAAGAGATTAGAAGCAAGACTGCAGAGAAGGGGTTGGAGACTTGGACAAAATAGAAGAATGGTGGAAAATGCGTGTCAGAACCGGAAAAGACAAATCCGTGAAGGACATAAAAGACGACGACACCTTTTCCGACCTCTACGACAAACATCACGCCACGTGGCGGCCAGCGGTGTTTCGTCACATCGTTCCCCCAGGTCTTCGCCTACAAAAGGGGTAGGTCCCACCTAAGCAATTGCAAATGAGTGGTGAGGGCTCCAGTCAACAGTCGCAGGAAGAGAGGGTCCAGGGGCCCAGAATGCAGCAGTCGGCCGAGAAGCAACATGATAAGGCCGCGTCATCCAAAGAAGAAGTACCCACGCACATGACCCAAGCAAAGCGGACTTCCTCGGCAGAAGTGTCCCCCGTGCTTCGAAAGAAAAAAGCTGTCAAGGTAACCGTGAGGCCCCCTAAGGCCCCCAAGAGTTCTATTAGTTTGACACCTATCACCCAAGAGGAAGAACTCGCACCTCTTAAGAGGAAGAGGTCAGAAAGGCCTAAAGATCAAGGGCCTGCGCATGAGAAGGAGGCAGCACCACAACCGGATACCACTCCGCCGCCCAAGAAGAGCAAGGTCTTAGAAACTGCTGCAGAAAAGGACGATATATCTGCATTCGCGGGCGACCAATGGATAGACCACGTCTTCGACTCACCGGCTCAGGCGGAGCCCGCAGGTACGTTTTCTGCCCCCTCACATACTGTCGAGTCAATGCCCGTGGCATCCTTAACCCCTGCTGCCTCACCCATCCCCGCCAATATCCCATCAGCTCCCAGCGCACTCGCCACTCCCTCTCTCACTGAGCCCCACGCCGGTCAAAAGGAGGTTTCACCAGTTATACCTGAGCAATCCCACCATGGCCTATCCTCTGCAAGGCCTGATACCCTTCAAGCCCTGACCAAGACTCCGTTAGCCGCCGCCGTTTCGGTCTCACCTCCTTTCCCCCACATTCCATCCGAGCATCCCGAGGGCTCATCTGTCGCTCCCGCCCAGACTGAGTCACCCCACAAAGAAGAGGAGCGCCCTTCCGCCGGTTCTCCGCGCCTGTTCATGAAAGAGGTGTCACAACAAGGTCTGCCCCTGGCCAGGTCTCTTTTTGGAGACACAAGTCTGATCCAGATAATGGAGAGCCAATCCCTCATATCGCGGCCTAATCAGCCAGCTACATCTCGTCCGAAGCGCTCCTCAGGCAAATGGATGCAAAATGCAATTAAGCGAAGAGGCGAAGAAATCGCCACATTCGAGAAGCGCATTAGGTTCGACTCAGAGAGCATGCTCCTGTACAAGGAGAAGAAGATTCCAAGAGTGAAGAAGCCCATAAAGGACATGCTTCCTAGGGACTATGAGTATAAGAGCACGGCCAAAAATCTGGATGAGGTCAGTTTCGAGAATGAGGCACTAGCTGTCCATGATGGGACTGATACATTACGCCTGAAATATTTCCACTTACAACAACGTTATTATGAGATGGAGAACGAGAAGATGAAGTTAGAGGAAGGCATGGCCAAGGCGCAGGCTCAGTTTGAGAATTCTGAAAAAGAGCGCCTGCAACTAAGAGAGCAGCTGGTAAGCCTTCAGAAGGAGGCATCGGAGCATAAAAAAGTTGCCATGCATCAAATCGAAGAACTTCAAGATCAACTTCAGCAAACAAAGCAAGAGCTAGGAGAAAAGGTTGTGGAGACGTTCTCCAAGGATAGTGTCAAACAGATCCGAACCAGGTTGTTGAAAAATTTCAGGCCGCGGGCTTCTAAAGCCCTCAGGGTGTTTGTATTTCTCACCCAGATTCAAGAAGCATCCGCACAGGGTAAGCCTGTGTTGGAGGAGGCAGAGCGTGAAGCAGATCGCTGGCTCGATCTGGCAGTCAAGGTGGGGAACCTTGAGCGCCAGAACCTCCAAGTACCCGCTACAGATTCCGTTGCCTTTGATTGGGCAGCCGCAAGGGCCACCTTACACACATTCTTTGAAAGGTTTCAGAAGATTCAGAAAGCCAGGGCATTGCTGGACCTGTTGAACCAAGAAAAGGATATATGCTCATCCCCTTTTCTGACTCTCTCAGCGCATGGATTCCCAAACTTCACCGATAGCGAAGGCGAGTGCTTGCCAAAAGAAGCTTTGCGCCAGTTATGGGATACCTTCGCTGATGACACTTCTGAGATCGATGAATGGGAGGATCCTATCCAGCAAGAACAAGTGATGGAGCTCACCTCAAAATTCTGTACCATTCGTTCTTGTTTGCTGGATTTGGGCCAAAGGGTCGAGCAGATAGGCATAGTTCAGCTAGAGACCTTCAAGTACCTAACTAGAGACATCCGTAATATGGAGCCCTTCTCTGAAAATGCATGGGCTCAAGTGCAAGAGACATATGAGCGCATTAAGGCTCGCCTTGCCTCCGGGAGGTTCACTCCAGACGAAGATCCAGAGGAGGGAGAAGAGCCATCAACAGAAGGGTCTCAAGGAGAAAATAATGAAAATCAACCCGAGGAGGAAAGTCCTTCGAAAGAAGAGCAACAGGACCAGGGCCTACAGGAAAAGGAAGCAGAATCCGGGGGTGACTCCGGACCCAAAGGATAAAGGCATGGATTCTTGCATCGAGGCGAGCTCGATACCCCGCGAGCCGCCAGAATGTTGCCACATTTTGATAGGGGCGTAAATTTTATCAGGTTGTTGCCACTCTCCTTCTTCTCCGTTCTTTCCTCATATGTCATGGTGATTTTCCTTGGTGCTTCTGCAAGGTATTTTGTTTTTGGTCCCCAGCTTCTATCAGGTCTAATGCCATCATCGGCATAAAATTTGTAAAGCTTTATTAAATGTTTCCCCCTTCCCAATAGCGCTGATTTTGTTGCGCGATTTCGGGCAAAGATGAGTTTTTTAGCGACTAAGGGTCATGTTTCGAGGTGGCCAATTTGCCTAAGTCCTTTGAACCCGAGGTCGCTACCGCGCGCACTATCCGCCCGTCGCTATGGCACGTTTCAAGCGAAAAGGGGGCACCAGAGAGGAGTAGGCGGGCTCGAGATCGCCGTCGCGAAGGGAAAAAACCGCCTAGCGCGCAGGAGTTTCAGCGCTTTTGAGCCTGCGAGGTTGCGAGGGCTTTGAGCCCGAAATCGCTGTCGCTCTTCCCCAAACCCGAAGTCGCTCGACCTAACTAGCGACATCTGGCAAAGGGGTTCCCAGGCTCGAAATCGCCAGCGCCAAGCAAAAAAGCCCGAAATCGCTCATTTTGTGAGCGCTTTCGAGCTCAGGCCAAAGTTCGCCTTGGATCGTCATTCCCAAGATCGCCTTCGCTATTTAGCGATTCTGGGTGCATCTTGCCTTTTCAGCGATTTTCGGCTGCTGTCAAAGAGAGCGTTTGGGATGTCTTTCCCCTCTTCTCCAGGTCAGATTTTGAAGTTCGCGCTGATTAGACTTTGGTTGAAGTGGCTGGGCATTAAAAGATAATTGTACTCCAGCTACCAAAGCTAGACGGTAGCCCCCTTTGCAGCGACCAAGACTGTCAGAAGGTGTACGAAATCAAGTGAGGGCATACTGCAAGTACAGGGATGGCCTACCGAGATCAAATCATTCCCCTTTTTGCAGCTTTTGCAGCTTTTGGCAGGTTTGGGGATCTGCGCTTCTCATTGTAATGGGGAGGGAAAATTGCTATAAATAGCAAGTGCGTCTCATTGTAAAAAAGGGGAGAAAAAAGGGGGATATCTTGCTAAGAAGCTTCTCTAGCTGTACATCTGCTCTTAATTCAAAAGTATATTTGGCTCATTAGTTGCATCTATCTTGTATGCTGCCTTTCTTTAGTATTTCTGCTTCATGTTGCTTATTTTTCTGATTGCTGTCATTCTGCATATCTGGATCTCAGCATTGGCAATTAAGTATATCTGGAATAAAATAGAAAGGATACATAGGATAGGAAAGTGCTAATGGTTTCTAAGTATACATTGTTTTGATTGTTGTTGGTAAAAGTGTCGGGTTAGTAACTGTGTCTTGCTTATCTCCCTCCCCGAAGTAAACCACATTTACATCCCTTTCTGCACCTTTTAAATCTCTTTCAGCACTCTAAACTAAATTGAAAAACATAGGAAGCCGGCCTTCTCCGGAGATTGGCCCGGAAGGCATTCCTTCCTTCCGGCCTTTCAATCTGTTGGGCGAATCTAGGGCGCAAAGACCTAAAACCTTTCCTAGTGGCAGATTCGTAACCAACAATTCCTATCTTGCAAATTTTTCTTTTCTTTTTTATTTGAAGGTATGTTTTTTCTAACAAGGAACTAGAAACTTCACTCATACAAGATACAGTTTTTCATGCCCACCTTAGAAATCCTTGGTGAAATGGCATGACTTGAATCCTTGTCTCTTATAAACAAAGCATTGGTCTACCACTGGAAGGGTTCTCTATCTTGCAAAATCTATCTCAATAACTTCACTGATATACAAACATATATATCATTGATTATTCCAACACTCCCTGTCTCTTGTAAACAAGGCATTCATCTACCACTGGCAGGGTTAAAAACTAATGGTATTTATACCCACTTACAAGATACCTTTAGGACAATGTTAAGGAACTGACCTTTAGGCTAATAAAATATTACAAAATATTCACCTATACAAGGTGTACAAGGGCATATACAAAGAGTATAATATAAAGTCAGTTATGACCTCAAGACAAGCTTAACCACCACATATTTCTACTTCCCCCATTAAATTGAGCAAGGGACACGGAGAGACTCTTATTAGTCATCCCCCCTTATGGTACACTCTCCTACACCAAGTAGCTCCGACACGCACACAAAAGGAACCTCAGGCATGACCTCGATCAAGATATTCGTTGCCTACTTTGTTGATGATACAAAAATTGGATCAAGCATCCCACGAGCATAAAGCCATCGCAAATAGTGCATCCAAATCACGATGTGCTTGGTCCACTGATGAGACATTGGATTATGGACAAGCTGAATGGTGCGATGATTGTCACAAATCGAAGGTGCTTTGCTGCCTCATTGGCAGCACAATATTCAGCTTTTTTGGAAGACTAGGAAATAGTGGACTATCATTTAGAGCACGAAGAAAAAATGCTGCAACCAAAGTAGAAGACAAAACCTATAGTGGAGCGTTGCTAATCCAAATCACCAACCTAATCTACAACTGAGGATCCTGACAAGATCAGAGGTGCACCAACTATATAGTGAATACCCATCTAATATGTACCTCTGATGTATCTAAGAATCCTCTTGGCAGAAGTCCAATGACTCCCGAGGTACCTACATGTACCTAGAATAGTAGCTGACAGCAAATGCAATATCAAGTCGCATGTAAGGTAAAGAAGACCTCCCACAAGGTACCAATATAGAATGGCATCCACCAAAGGAGTCGTGCAATATGCTCGAAGCTTCAATCCTAAAGCAAAAAAAGTCCAAACAGACTTTTAATCCTCCACCTTGAAGCGTTAAAGATCTAAGACATACTTAGGTTGTGAGATAGTGATCCCAAAAGAAGTTTGATCAATCTAGATGCCCAAGAAATAGTGCAAAAGCTCCAAATCTATCATTTGGGGCTTTTGCACTATTTATTTTTACGGCATATTGTTCTAGAGCTCTGGTCGTTCTGAAGCTCTGGTCATTCCGAAGCATCTAAATTGTCGGAACATTCATTTTGCCATCCTTTTACCTTGCCAAATCTGATTTTTTCATGACCAAAGGTAATATAGGGTATCTCTTGGGGTGTTAAGTAGGGTATCTCATATTTTTGCCAATTTTGTAGATAGTTATGCCCAATATTTAATTACCATACATGCAATGTTAAGGCTAACTATTAATAAAATTCAAGAAATAAATACCTTACTGTCTCGAAGGCTTATCATGCACTCCATGGATCATTTTGGTGATCTTGTAGGTTATGTGAAATCTGAAAACAAAACATTACACGTGCAGTAAGTAATATTTGTACAATGGTGGAAATTTTGAAAAGGCAAACAAGTCAAAAGTCGGTTTTCATGTAAGCCTTGAAAAAGGTTTTTACTATTGAATTATGCATATATATATATAGTTTTACTATTGAATCTAATGTGGAAGAAAGGGTCTGATTGTGCAAAATATTTTGAAAACTCCTCCTTTGATAATGGCTTATGGTGCACATGTAAATGGTGTACATTTACCACTAACTTCCTCTTGGAATCCTCAATAGGAGAAAAGCGAACAGCTTCATTGTTGAACACTTCCTCAATTTGATAAGGTCCTAGCCACCGAGTTTGTAACTTGCCAAGAAAATCAGCATAGTGAGAATCAAACAATAATGCCCAATCTCCTAGTTCAAATTTGTTGTTCTTAATGTGACTATTATGCCGCATCTTCCGTTGTTGTTGGATGATTTCTGTTTGGTGCAGTGCTTCTAATCGAAACTCATCCAATGCATTCAGTTGTAAAATTTTGTCCAACTGTACCTACGACAATTCAATACCAACTTCCAAAGATGTATATTAACTTCACCTCCTAACAAAAATATGTGATGGTTACACTTCACTTGAGGCCACGGTTGACTTTGTATTATATATTCTTTTGTATATGCCCTTTGAACTCTTGTACACCTTGTATAGGTGAATATTTTGTAATATTTCATTATTTAGCCTAAAGGTTGGTTCCTTAACCTTAGCCTAAAGGTATTTTATAATTGGGTATAAATACCCCCTCATTCCAACCATTTTGTTATCAATTTAAGTGTATTCTATTTTCCTTTAGTGAGATAATTTGGTGTCCACAAGCACCCTCTTATATCACGTGTTTGCCTTCTATGAGTTTCTATTAGCATTTTTGGGTAATTTGTTGATTTCAATTGTTTTTGGAAACTACTATAAAATCCAACACACACACACACAATTATTGAAAAAAGGAGAGAAAACACACAAATTTCATTCCTTTAACAGAAGGTCAATTTCTGTTTTGGATGGATTTACATAGATCTCCATCAAGCAATACCTAAAGGACTAAAAATTGCTTATTCCTCCATGGTAGATATCCAGTTAGTATTGACTTCTGACACATTAAATTTTAAAATTTTAAAACTTGTATAAAGCAAAAACCAATGACCCCTAACTAAGCTTGGAAGCATAACAATAGACAAGACAAATGACATTTAATAGAAGCTAAGAAGCAAACAATTTCAAATTACACCCCAAAATGTCACCAGCTATTTTTAGAAATGGGTTGAGAAATCTAAGTGACATTTGGGGTACTCGGATGAAATATCTATACATCCAAACTTCATGATTTTCTTGACAAGAAAATGGCAGTGGTGTCAAATGTGGCAGCATCTGGCCCCAGTCATTTGCTTCAAAAATCTAAAGTTTCTTATGATACAAGTGATCTAATTGGTGATAATAATTATTTATGTGGTGTTATCAATAAAAATGCACATAAAACTCACAATGATAATTCAGCAGTTGGCAATTCCTCTATTGATGTAGATAATGATCATGATAATGGCTAGGATGAAAGCCATGATGATGCAAGTATTCTCCACAATGATGGATGTGAAGACAAATTTGGGTGTCGTGATAGATAATGATCATGATGATGGTTAGGATGAAAGCCATGACGATGCAAGTATTCTCCACAATGATGAATGTGAAGACAAATTTGGGTGTCATGAAAGGCATACTAAAGGAAAAAGATATGAAAAAATATTAGGCAAATATGGGCATGGGATTATGGAGCCCATAGAACCAACCTTGAGACCAAGACATTCTAGTCTTGGATATGTTGGAATCAAGTAGCAGCTTTGTAAAAGTTGAAGCCAATAATACAACAACAATATCCCCAACCAATACAAGTGTAGACCAACAAGTTCTAAAACATGAACTTAGTTGCAGCCATCATGGTAGTAGAGGTCACACACAAGAAAGATGTTGAGATCTTCATCCTTGTGGATTTTGCAGTTTGAGAAACCATTTTGAGCAGGTATGCTAGAAAAAGCAAAGCTTACATAATCGTATTCAAGTCAACTTCAGTTGCACAAATGTGCTCGAATGGCGCCAAGTCACACACATGTTGAGAAAACAATTCGAGCACAAATTTTCCCACATGAAGGGAAATACAAGGCAAAAACACTATTAGTGTGCACTTGCAATCAAGGGTAGACCATAAAAAACTCAATTGTAGAGATGCTAGTGAGTAAAGTTAAGGGTACACCACAAACACTATTAGCGTGCACTTGTGGTTAAGGGTAAACCATGAAAAACCCTATTGTAGAGATGCTTGTGAATGAGGTTAAGGGTACACCAATTCAAAAGCCCATGCTAGTTGAAGTAGTTTAAGTTAAACCCATTCAAAACCCATGTTTCTAGCTAACAGTAAACCAATTGTTCAACAAACCCATATTATGTGCAGTTGAGGGTGACATAGGCTGACAATTTGACACATGAATGAATGTCATGTCGCGATGAGTGTACATTTACATGGGCACATGACTGTAACAACACATGCTACGTTTGGATGCATGATTTACATGTTCACAAAATGTGTAAATAGAGTTGTCGTATGTGAGTGTTGTCCCAATGTTATCATATGTGTGTATATAGCAATATGTGTTTTTTGATAAATATTGCATAATATTATGGGGTATTTTAATGTCTTGATGTGTAAGGGTAATTCAATGGTAGTTAGGCAGTTGCCAATTGTTGTCGTACCAATTTGTAGACCATGTACCTTGGTGAAGGTATGTTGGTTGATGATGTCGTTAAGGCATGATGTCATTCTATGCTAGTCAAGGCACGTCTGTGTGTGTTGTACACTTGATCAAACCATGGTGTATTGTAAATAACTAGGTTGTGAAGGATACATGTGTGTGCAATGCATCCACATGTATTTGTAAGTTATTCCCATTTTGTACCTTTATGTATGTATTTATAATAAAAAATATATTTAAGTGTGTTGTATTCTATTCCTTCATTTTCGCAATGTTGCTCTTGAAATGTTGGGTTGGGTTAAACTTGGTGACATGGAATCATGATGAGAATATCACTTGGGAAGGTACGCAATAGGGACAATGGGAAGAGGAAGATTGGAGCTTGAAAAAGAAAGTGATACAAACTTATTCATTGATACCGAGTAAGGGCCACATGACAAAGCCATCTGTGATGAGAGGTATGGCAAAGGCATGCATGATGACACAAGGCACAATGATGGCGTTCATGAAAATGCAAGGCACTAATAAGGGCAAAATGACAAGTCTAACGAAGGAGAAACCCTAATTTGGCAAGAAAAACTGATAGTGATTGAAGCGAGTTGTACTTTAGACAATGCACGTCATGGGAGTCCAACACCAACACAATTGTACATTGTTGTGTCCACTGGTAAATGGTGGTACATTTGGTCCTTACCCTCCAGAAGTAATTCAGCTAAGACGTAGGTTTGGTCAATGGCAAGACGATGAGGCAACTCCAAGGGCGGGCTTCAAGTTGGAGTTCTTTGAGTATGTTGAAGTTGTGAAGCTAACAGGGGACATCATCATACCTGTTGGGCAGGTAAAATGCTTTGAGCAATCTTTTCTTGCATTGAAACTCAATCTTGTTTTGTGTGATGCTTGTTTTCAACATGCATGATTTAATTTTGTTACTTATAAGTTATATATATGTATTCATTCTAATACCTTTGGAAATTTATCCCAAGTTACTTTTCGTGCAAAAAATTGGTAAAGAAAACCAACTTTCTCATCGAGATATTTTCCCAGAGGAGTTGGGAGTGGTATGGTTATTGGATCTAATGAAAGTGGAACTATTTTTTGCATTAGTTTGAATTTCATATATTTTAGTAAATAGATAAAATTTAGTCTATGCACATAATACAGGTTGCAAGGTACAAAGGTCAAGAGAGGCGTGCACAGTCTGGATTCCGTAACCGAGAGTGGACAAATGCAGAACTTCTGCTGCTTGATGGAAAGGTAAATGCCTTTTTTTTCTCAGAGAATGGTTTTATATGGATATAATATTCATTAGATTTAGTATGGCAGTATTAACTAATTCTTGTCGTATTTAGGGTTCTGGCCCCACTACTGGTCCACATCTTGGCTTTTTGTTATATGTTGTTCCTGAACACCTCTTTCTTGTATTGTTCAATCAGTTGAACCTTCCAAAATGAGAGGCAATGTTTGTATGTAGAAACTACCCAAAAAATGACAGTGTTGCTTGATTGATCTTGAGGTAATAAAATTCTCTCTGAACAATTTTTAAGCTTTGAACGTAAATATAATCCTCTTAATCTTACATATTCTATCTGGGTACATGGATCAGACTAGGATTGTTTTTGGAAAATATGAGGAATCAACATCCCATCCCATATTTGGTCTCTGAACTCTTGTTCATGCTACATTGAGCCGAGTTTGTGGGTGGAAATTGAAGGCTTGTGTGTGCAGAACTAGCAGCATGAAAAATATTTTTAAGCTGGAAGGTGAATTTTGTAAACTAAGTGCACATGGGTGTTGTATGTGGGTATCTATTTCTTATAGATAGCCCCTTTGTAATTTTTGGCTATTGTTTATAACTCCTTTCCACTTATGCCCTTCTAGTTGAAAATATAGCAGACTGCAGATTCTAACCTGGTCTTAGTATTGTTGTTCTGGATGATGTATTTAAGCATATGAAAACTGAAGGTCAAATGTATGCTGTAGGATTCTTCATGCATTGTGCAAGTTGATTAAATTAGAAGTGACTTATAAGAGTGGATGTCATTGATGAATCTTGCAAAAATTGTAATATGTAATCAAGGGACGTCATTGGTGGTTTCAGCATGATGATTTCATCCTCTGGGAGTAATTTGTTTTGGTTATGCAAGAAATTTTACTAAGGTTTTGTTCAGACCATTTGATGGCATATCATACAAGATAATAATTCTGTGAGAGAGGTAATTCAATCCATGTAAATGTAATTGGAGTAATTGTTTGGACCTTATTTTTTAATACAAGGCATTGGAGTCCTTATATGTACATGTCTAGACATACATGTTTCCCTCTCATGTTTGGAAAATTGAGGTTTGAGTTTGTTCTAATTGGGTAACACATATGGTTATATGCCCTGCAGTAAATGCACTTGAAGTTAATAAAAAAATGATCTAGTTTTCTCTCTTTATCATTGGAGAAGACAATTCATCTAGAGTGTTTCTTACAAGACCATTGGTCCTCTAGAGACATATCAGGCCATCCAATTTGATAGTGATGCATGCTAGATGCAAAGTAGACTAGTCTCCCTATGTGAGTAGTCAGAGAAGCAACATTGGTATCTAAAATTAAATATTCATAGTGCATCTAAAATTAGCCACTTAAAGCTAATACAACTTAAATGACGATGGTTTTAAATTTTATAAATCAAATATTTCAAATATTGGATTTTTGATGAATAAGTGTAGGATCAAAGTGGAGAATTGTGCCTAACATTAAAAGGAAATTTTGTAGCAATCTTGATCTTGCAAATTTGGTTGGTATAGAAAGATTTTATTTTTAATTTATTTGACTTAAAAGAAAAGCTAAGGAAGGAAAGAGCTTGAGTGATTTGCAATGGAAGAAATGGTTCTAATATATAATAGTCAAGTTGTTGTATGGTCACTATGTGGTCATAAGATAATATAATTCACATAACAAATTTTAAAAAATAATCAATGTTATAATATAATAAAATATTAAACACTATAAAATATATTATTGTAAATAATTAAATAATAATAATAAAAAAATAAAAATAAAATCCTGAGGTACTCCTCACAATGAGTTTTAGGGCAGATTGTAGCCCAGATACTTCCCCCAGTTGAGCAACGAAAATATATATATTAGAATTATTTAACTAAAATAATATATTATAATTATTATAACTATAAAAATAAAAATAAAGAAAATATATATTTATATAGAATTGAAAAGACCCGGCCATTCTTTGTATTTATATATTATAGTGGTAATATAACAAGATAAGAATTGTGTAAAACATAAACAAACCTAAATTTCCACCTTAAAATTTTAAAAATTAATTTATTATACTAACATCATTAAATATAAAAACATGATCATATAATAGATCCAAAACCAGATGGAGAGGGAAGAAAGTAGAGAGGGGAGGGCTCTGGTCCCTCCCCTGCTCCCCCTCCCATGGCTCCCGTTCTGCCGGTCCCTGGCTCAACCTAGGTCATCCCTCCTGGGGAGTGGTTGTTTGGGGATGATCTCCGGGGGAGGATCCTTCTCCACTATCTGCACCCCTCCCGGCCGGCTAGGGTTTCCTTGGTTGTTTTTCGGATTGGTGCTTCCCGGGGATCCTCGTTTGGTTGGGGATCCCTTCCCTTTTCCCTCAGGCTTCCCCCAGGGTTTTTGCAGGTTTTTCGCGTGGATCTGGTCCCCTGCGTTTCTCGGTGCGGTGGAGGTGACGGTTTAGGGTTTGGACAGCTTCCCCCTTTTTCTTGTGAATTCTCGACGGACTCTGTGCTTGGACGGGATTCTTGGTCCTGTTCTTGGGATCTTCTTCGTTTTCCGGGGCGGGTTCCTTGTGGTGCAACTCTCTCGGTCACTTCTGATGGGTGGATCCTCTCTGTTGGTGTCGGCTTCTGCGGGATGGCTCTCGCTGCGAATGTTTTCCGGTGGGCGGGATGGTTTCTCCACAGGGCGGGATCGGCCAAATCCGCCGGTTTTCCCGAGGCGGGATCCTTTCTTTTCTGCTGGTTTCCCGGATGGCGGGATTTCCCTGTTGCTTCCCGCTAGGCGGGACGGTTTGTGGTGGTTTTGATGCTTCCCGCGGGGGGATTTTATTGTAACGGTTTTTTTGCTTCTGCTAGGCGGGATCTTCTCGATGGTGGTTTTTGGCTACTCCCCGCTAGGGGGATCTCCAAAACTACTTTCTTTCTTATTTGTTTGTTTCCCGCTAAGGGGATTGTTTCATGCTTCTGGGGGGTTTGGTGTCAAGGGATTGATGCCCTAGGTCCATTGCTTATGTAATCAGGTTTTGGGATCCTTGTTAAAACCCGTTATAAATACAAACACTTACCAAAAAAATTTAAATATAAAAACATAATTTAAATTTAAAACCATAATTTATTATAATAAATAACTTAAATTACATAGTTAAAAATGAGGAACATACCTTATAGGTGGTGCTGTGTTTGAGATATATCCTTATAGTATTCATGATTTCAAAATGAATATAATGCTACAGTCCAAATTTTTTTTTATAGAAGATAATTCTCAACCTGACAGAACACCCTGTATCCCATCCGTAATTGTTGAGGCTGCAAGCAGTGGCATCATGCTTGCAACATAATCAACAACTTCCTGCTCATTGCTGAAAGCATAGCCCCAAACATTTCGTATAGAGAATAAAGTGCATCCCATGACATAGAGCTAGACGTGCAGCACGTGAGTGTGCAGCTCCTAGTTCATTTGAAACTCGTGTACTGCGATGCAAAGTTATGAAAAACTCTAATTGGACCAGATTTGGATTCAACAACATTGACGATCTGACATTTTAAAAATTAAGCTTCAATAGCTTAGATGACTAACAGAAACAGAGCAGAGATTTACTAGTTAGCCATACTAACCTTACAGCAGCACCAAGTCCAAAGGGAATCATATATGAAAGAGAAGCAGTGTTCAGGCTGCAAAATATCAAAGCTAGCTTAAGGTGAAGTAAAGTAAATCCATACAAGTCCCATTATTAAGCTTCATTCAAAATTAAAACTCTAGTATTACATATACATACCAGATGGAAGAAGGGATGTCTCAAGTTTTGGATTAGGCAACAGACCAGATAAGAGAATAAGCATTTCAAAGGACCAATAGTCCAAGTTGTTGACAGATATAAAAGTATGAATAGAACATAATCAATGGCATTGAATTGTTAACAACTTGCAGTATAGTATAGTATGATAAACAAAAATGACTGGTGTTTTTCAAGTTCCTCACATGATAAGAATAGCAAGAAGAGTGCAAAGAAACGTAATAAACACAAACTAAAAATATGTTTGAGGCAGTGCATAAATGTCTTAAATTGAAGAGCAATTAGTAGGTGAAGAGAGTGAATTAGTATACCAGATCATCACTACAGATGGAACAGCAAGTTGGAGAAAATGTTTAATGTCATGTAAAGACTCTTTTGTAAAGGGCGTCCATGTCTTCTTACATGAAGGTGACAACTTAATATAAAGTATGAGGAGTGGCACATTGACCCAGTTGGAAATGTTGTTTGCCAAGGCAGCCCCTTTATTACCTAATCCGGCTTTAAATACCAGAACCCAGCACATGGGGACATGGAAACACAAAGTGATTGCAGAGCTGAACATCATGGGAAAAACAATGCTTTGTGTTTGAAGAAATTTTACAAGGGGCTGAAGAATTGCATAGGCAAACAAACTGGGAATCATCCATCTTGCAAATTTCCCTGCTTCAATAGATAATATAGGGTCCTGTCCAAGGGCATTAAGAATGTTTTCTTTAGATTAGGAAGGGCATTAAGAATGTGACCCATATATGCCCACACCATTGTTACTTGATCTATTTTTTTTGGTTCATTACCCTCAACTTCCCATTCAAATAGACCTCTCTCCAATTGGTAGGATGCTTCACAGATTTTCCTTTGTATGTTATATGTTTCAGTTGAAGGATGTCGTCTGCTGACACTAAATGCAGTATCTAAGGTGATTTGTCTTATATGAACATTGTTTGTATACTCAACAATAAATCTGAAATGCTTGTAACGATGATATATTGATATAAAATTCATGACAGGAAAACATTTCAATATTAGTTGTGTCTTTATTTACATCAATTTATAATATTGAACTAAAATCAACAAACCAGAGTGCACACACTGTATATAGCTTTGATCTAACACCATTGTATAATGGACAAGAAAACACTATTTGTGATTTAATTAAAGAAATCAATCCTAATCCTAGTATAAGATGTATAAATCAATTTCTCCAAATTTGCAAAATGAACTGTTGAAAACAGAAAGACGATGGTGACAACAGAAGTGCATAGAATTTGCTCATCTGGTGACTGGGTGCAGCTTTACCCTAAATATCTAAAGCCTACTCTATGCTTTAAAACTGCATAAAGAGCTTTTGGTTGCAGGATCAAAAAATTCAGGGATGAAGCAAATCAGTTGAAATATGCGCCTATACTTTTGCACGGTTAGTTTGGAGTTCAAGATCGGTGGGGTCATCAATGTTAGCAGTATTGCAGCTAAACATCTAAGGACATCAGTTAGCCAGAGAAGAAAAGGTCCAAATTCTCAAATGAAACAAATTAGCAGTATTGCAGCTAAACATCTAAGGACATCAGTTAGCCAGAGAAGACAAGGTCCAAATTTATAATATTGAACTAAAATCAACAAACCAGAGTGCACACACTGTATATAGCTTTGACCTAACACCATTGTATAATGGACAAGAAAACACTATTTGTGATTTAATTAAAGAAATCAATCCTAATCCTAGTATAAGATGTATAAATCAATTTCTCCAAATTTGCAAAATGAACTGTTGAAAACAGAAAGACGATGGTGACAACAGAAGTGCATAGAATTAGCTCATCTGGTGACTGGGTGCAGCTTTACCCTAAATATCTAAAGCCTACTCTATGCTTTAAAACTGCATAAAGAGCTTTTGGTTGCAGGAACAAAAAATTCAGGGATGAAGCAAATCAGTTGAAATATGCGCCTATACTTTTGCATGGTTAGTTTGGAGTTCAAGATCGGTGGGGTCATCAATGTTAGCAGTATTGCAGCTAAACATCTAAGGACATCAGTTAGCCAGAGAAGAAAAGGTCCAAATTCTCAAATGAAACAAATTAGCAGTATTGCAGCTAAACATCTAAGGACATCAATTATCCAGAGAAGACAAGGTCCAAATTTATAATATTGAACTAAAATCAACAAACCAGAGTGCACACACTGTATATAGCTTTGACCTTACACCATTGTATAATGGACAAGAAAACACTATTTGTGATGTAATTAAAGAAATCAATCCTAATCCTAGTATAAGATGTATAAATCAATTTCTCCAAATTTGCAAAATGAACTGTTGAAAACAGAAAGACGATGGTGACAACAGAAGTGCATAGAATTAGCTCATCTGGTGACTGGGTGCAGCTTTACCCTAAATATCTAAAGCCTACTCTATGCTTTAAAACTGCATAAAGAGCTTTTGGTTGCAGGATCAAAAAATTCAGGGATGAAGCAAATCAGTTGAAATATGAGCCTATACTTTTGCACGGTTAGTTTCGAGTTCAAGATCGGTATGGTCATCAATGTTAGCAGTATTGCAGCTAAACATCTAAGGACATCAGTTAGCCAGAGAAGACAAGGTCCAAATTCTCAAATGAAACCATTCTTTGCCATGTTTTGTTTTACGAGGATTTAAAAAAAAAAAAAAGATGAACTATAACCGAGTCTAAGCACTAAAACGAACACTGAAAAAAAAAACAGAGCAAGGTTTTTGTGGTGAATACCAGCACACTGAAGCCAGAGACACCGGCAAAGGAAGTAGCAACAGAGCAAGCTCGTCCAAATGTCCGACCAGCATGACAGAGATCACCTGCAACTGCAAGCAATACTGCAACAAATTCACCGCCACCATGGGCCCTGCTATCCAGCATTGTTTTTTAACTTCCTTCCATATTACACCCCCATTGCACTTGACATCATCCCAAGGGTCTACAACCTCATTGCTCTCCAAACGAAAAAATCAACTCATTCTTAGCTATAAGCGGTTTCTTCAACATATCATGATTCTCACAGCCATTAGCCTGAATTGAATCATGGCTCTCCATGTCTAATCCAAAAAAGATTGTGAATGATGCAACAGATTCTAGATTCTAGGATCAAAAATGGAATAATTTCTTTTGTCCCAGCAGACAGGTGTATAAGGATCAAACTATGATCACAGGTTCTTTTATGGCTGTCTGGTGAGTTCAGAGATTAACTAAAAAGCACTCACAAAAAACGAAAAAACAACCGTTATAGCAATGGAGGATTGATTGCGTGCAGAATAAGAATTGTAACAAGACTTACTTAAGGACCAAGGAACCCAACCCGGGTTCTCTTTCCAACTGGACTTATTCCACAATGGTTTAAGAACTAGTAATGAAGGGTATCGGCATAAATATTAAACTCCACTAAATATGGTGGATTCTGGTGATCGTGAAACAGTGTCCAAGCTAGTGCTATAACATTCCCATGACCCCACCACACAGAATACAGAATACAGAATGAAAATTCTGAGACTCCAGAGTAAAGAGCCCATGACATGGAACATTATTTACTATAACCTACACTGAAATATCTACAAATGTTGGTTTTATCTCGTGCAGATAGGAATGTTGGTTTTATTGGGGATTCCCCTAGAGGACAAATGTTGTTTTTATCTCGTGCAGATAGCAATGTTGGTTTTATCATATGCACTCCACATTATTGGGGACTTTCTTGCTTTTTCCATTAATAATATTCGACTGATTCGTTGAGGATGTTCTTAGCCCTCGTTGTAACTATAAAACCCTGCGAGATAATTTGATTGCATCCATTTTTAAGATGATGAACGCAAGGTAATCACAACCATTTAATTACATGGTCATGATTTTTATTTATACTATTAATTAATAAGTTTTTAAATATATATATATATAATTTTTTAATGAAAAATATTAATTTTATTTTATTTAGATTTATTAAAATAATTTTTAAATAAAATAGTTTTCTAATTAAATGGTATTAATTTAACACGTTAAATTTTTAGATTTGAAAAAAAATTCAAAATCTTTTCAAATGACATATATTTATCAATCGAGTCTAATACAATTGTATATTAAATCATTTTTCTTTTGTTAGACACACTTAAGCTATAAAGAATTTTAATATTGGATCTCTTTTAAGAGTTTTAAAGTCTCTTTCATTAGGCCCACTCAAGTATTAAAGAATTTTATTATATGTATTTTTGTATTTAAAAAAATGTAATTCCAAATAGTGTGAGCAAAGATATAATGAAGCAGTAAATGAGCTAATGTTTCTAAATCCTTCTCATACAAGGCACATTTGAAAGGTCCACGATATCCTCTTCTCTGTAGACTCTTTCGTGTTAGAATCTTGTTTTAAACTGTTAACCGAAGGAATGTTGAGGCCTTAGGGAGAGTTTCTAGTGACCAAATATTTTTCCAAGGAAAACCTTTGGGAGTAAAAAAAATTGATTGCTTTCAATCCTCATATCCCAACTTAGCATCCACCATATTTTGATAGATTCCAAGCCAACTCATCCTTTCTTGTAAAAATCATTAGTAAAACTCTTAAATTTATTAGGGAGAATGCTCACGCACATGATGGTTGCCTTCTCCACTATGTGTTGATCTCTATTCTCCTCTTTGTTGATGACGTTGTTCTTTTAGCCTCATCTCTTGATAGTGAATCTTTCTAAGACCAAGGTTATGATGTTCAATACTACCAAAGAGGCTCTATCCTATCTCCATTTCTTTTTCCAAGGTTGGGAGGTTGAGATCGTCACTTCATATGTGTACTTGGGGGTTCTCTTCACTTCTCCTACTTTTGATATGAAGCCCACCACCTAGGCTCGAGTGTGTAAGGGGTATGCACCTCTATATTTGCTCAAGAGGAATTGCTTAAAAGCATATTTTTAGGATATACCTATGAAGATGAGGATATTTGAGGCCTTGGTCAAGCCAACTATTACTTATGGGTCAGTGGTTTGAGATCCTAGTCTTGACCCAACTGAGTGGTCACGGGTTGAACAAGTACAAACACTCTTTCTTTGACGATATATTCATTGCAAGGGCACAATCCCTCACTCTATTATTCTAGCAAAGTTTGGGGCCTCTCCTCTCCAACTTGAGATTATCTTCTTGATTATTGGTTATCTTCATAGGATTCATACTTTAGGAGATACCCTTGCGAGTTGTAGGTGGTACTCTTACCTCACCCTTTGCTCCTCGATGAAACTCTCTCTCATTTCTCGAGGAGGCTAAAGGAGCTAGTATTTTTAGATCTTTGTCCTCCTGGACATCATTCAGATACGGATATATAGGTTCCCCCTTATTCATTGAGTTTTATCCTCCCTCTCAGCATAGTAAGGAGAAGATGCTCCATGAGATTCGAAAGGATGTTAGTCTCTTGTTGATGCAGGAGCATCCGGTGACAGTAGGGCAATCTTGCATCATCCAAAATTTTTCCAGTTTTCTCTAAGTATTTTGCATCTTGGTTTATTACTTTCAGTTCGGAAGAAGTTTTGTTAAGCAATTTTCAGTTTGGGAAGGGTTTTGTTAAGCAAGGAAGTGGGGTCGCGAAATCGCGACCTCCGAAGGCTGCATAGTGACTTGGTAAGTTTCGTCGCGATATCACGACGTCGCGATATCGCGACAGTAATGTGAAGCAAGGCAAAGGAGCGGAGTGCCGTCACGATATCGCGATGTTGCGATATCGCGAAGTCACGATATCACGTTGTCGCGATATCGCGACGTCGCGATATCGCGACAGTAATGTGAAGCAAGGCAAAGGAGGGGAGTGCCGTCGCGATATCGCGACCTGTCGCGATATCGCGGCCAGTTAAGGGCCGACACGTGGCTGGTCAACCAAAGGGCCGCAAGACTTAAAGAAAGGTAGAAGACAGGGCAAGACTAAAGGGGAAGTGCCGTCGCGATATCGCGACCTATCGCGATATCGCGGCCAGTTAAGGGCCGACACGTGGCCGGTCTTTCGACAGCTGCGAAAGTTGAAAGAAGATAGGGAACAAAACCAAAGGTGAATGAGCGAACGACCGGGCAAGGCCAAGCTGAACACGTGGCGGTTGTGAAGGGCACGTGGGTCGAATATGTTGCAACAAGGAGGAGGCATGGATAGATTTACACGCAGTCGGCCACGTGTATGCAAACTAAAATGAGGGTCACGTAAGTTGATAAGGGAGGCGTCGGCCGCGCTTTCCTTCTTTATTATTTCTGGTTTAATAGCATTTACAGGTGAGGGCTTTATGAAGGAAACAACGGTACAGAGTACAGTCAGAACAAAGCGGCCAGTGCAGGGTATGGGAAGCCATTAATGCAAGCTTCCATGGCGGATCGGGCAATTGCCCATTTATGGCAGAAAACCAAAATTTGAAAATCCAACCGGGGGAAAATAGAATTTGAAATTGTTGTTGGGCGGGAGCATTAATTTCCGAGAGGATCGAGGCCTCGATAAAAACTCGAAAATTTGTAAAGGAGGGATGGTGAGTTCGGGATTGTGGGGGAAGAAGTATGCCCGAAATTGTAATAGAAGACGTATTAAGCAATTTTACTGCAAATTAATGAGAAGTTGTTTGTTTGAATCTCGACCTTGCCATCAAGTGGTATCAGAGCGGGAGCTCCTGAGCGTGTAACAGATCACCGGAGAGAGGCAGTTACACCAGGATCTATGGAAGGATTTTATAAAAAAAAAAAATATATAATGCCTCCACGAAGAAACCATGGCGGAGTAGGAAATGTGGTGCCGGCCGAAGACTTTCGAGCCTTGCAGAGACAAGTTCAAGCCCTGCAAGCAGAGTTACGCAGAAGGCACGAGCCCGGAAGGGATGAGGAAAGTGAAGACGAAGTTGAAGAAGAAGACCAATCTGAGGAAGAGGAAGAGGCTGTGGATCCTGCACAAGCCCGGTTGTACAAGGCCATCTCTCAGATTGGAAAGCAACCAAAAATGGAGGTTTCTACATACTCGGATAACCTAAATCCAGAAGAAGTGATTGACTGGATAAATGATTTAGAGGAGTATTTCGAGTACGAGGAGGTTGAAGACCCTAATCGGGTCAGATTTGCTAAGACCAAGTTGAAGGGTCATGCCGGCATTTGGTGGAGGGGAATACGGTTGGAGAGGAACAGAAGAGGGAAGGAGAGAATAACAAGATGGGATAGAATGGTGGAGAAGCTGAAAAGACAGTTCATCCCGGTAGATTACGAGTTGGATCTGCTAAGAAAAATGCAAGGTTTGAGGCAGACAAACAAAACTGTCCAAGAGTACACCGAGGAGTTCTACAAGATCTCTATTAGAACTGGGCATTTAGAGGCAAACAAAGAAAAAGTAGCCCGTTATATCAATGGGTTGAGACTCGGTATCCAGGAAGAGCTGAGCCTAGTTCGGGTAAGCACCATTGAGGATGCTTACCAGTTTGCCTTAAAGGTGGAAGAAAAACTGAATAGGCGGTTTGAAGGCAAGCAAAGAGGAAGGGGCCGTGGTGGAAGAACTGGTGGGAGAACCAGTGGAGAAAAGTATAAAGACCCGAAGAAGACTGGTGAAGCCAGTAGTAACCAGGATCAAAGGGAAGAGGATGTTTATCAGCCCCGAGATCAGAATAGCTACCCAAGAGGACGGGGTGGATCTGGACGAGGATTTGGAAGAGGAGTATTTCGTGGGACATGTTTCCACTGTGGTGAAGAAGGACATCGGGCATTTGAGTGTCCACAACACCGAGAAAGGACGAACAAGAGGCCTGAGGGTCCAGCCAGGGCTGCTGTGGCAGAGGAAGAAGCTGAGTCTGAACATTCCGAAGAAGCGGAGAGAGGGGAGGCAATGATTGTAAGAAGAGTCCTGCTGAATGAGGAGAAGGACCCAGATCAGAGAAGAAGTTTATTCCGCACAAGATGTAAGTGTGCGGGTAAAGTTTGCAATATTATTATTGATAATGGTAGCACGGATAACCTGGTTTCAGAAGAAATGGTTACAAAGCTACAGTTGGAAAGGAAGAAGCACCCGCATCCATACCGGGTCGCATGGTTGCAGAAGGACCACAAAGCTTTGGTCAATGAACAGTGCTCCGTTAAATTTAATATTGGAAATTATTGTGATGAGGTCCTGTGCGACATCCTGCCTATGGATGCTTGCCATATGTTGCTGGGGAGGCCCTGGCAGTTCGACCGGAGTGCAGTGCATGATGGTCGTGCCAACACCTACTCATTGACAAAGAGTGGTGTACGCCATAAACTAAAGCCCTTAAAGGAAGCGGATGAAAAGGTATGTAACAACTCCAGAATCTGTTTAGTTGAAGGGAGAAAGTTCCTGGACGGGTTGAAGCATGAACATTTATGTT
Source organism: Wollemia nobilis (assembly GCA_028583015.1). NCBI lineage: Eukaryota > Viridiplantae > Streptophyta > Pinopsida > Araucariales > Araucariaceae > Wollemia > Wollemia nobilis. Next base: position 4,069 of record JAQPPZ010003059.1, on the reverse strand, counting down.
ATGCAATAATTCCTAGAGTTGGGGAGAAGGAATGCCAGGATACCCCAGCAGAAGTCCTAGACCTGCTGGAGGAATTTCCAGATATTGTGTCTGATAATGTGCCTGAGGGTTTACCCCCAGTAAGGAAAATCAGCCACCATATAGATTTGGTGCCAGGATCGAGTTTGCCAAATAAAGCTGCACACAGAATGACACCTGTAGAGACTGAGGAGTTAAATAGACAGGTCCAGGAATTGTTAGAGAAGGGATTGATTCGGGAAAGTTTGAGCCCATGCGCAGTACCTGCGATGCTGGCGCCAAAGAAGGATGGAGAATGGAGGATGTGTACAGATTCACGGGCCATCAACAAAATCACTATTAAATACAGATTCCCGTTGCCAAGGATGGATGATATCATGGACTGTTTAAGTGGAGCTGAATACTTCACAAAGATCGACTTAAAAAGTGGCTATCATCAGATCCGTATCCGGGAGGGAGATGAGTGGAAGACAACCTTCAAGACAAGAGAGGGCTTGTATGAGTGGTTGGTCATGCCATTTGGGCTGTCCAATGCACCAAGTACCTTCATGCGGCTGATGAATGAAGTACTGAAGGAGTTTCTGGGAAAGTTTGTCATTGTTTATTTAGATGACATATTAATTTTCAGCAGAACCCTGGAGGAACACCTAATACATATTAGGAGGGTTTTTGAAAAGCTGCGGGAGGAGCAGTTATTAATAAATCTGAAAAAGTGTAATTTTGTCAAGAAGGAGTTAGTATACCTAGGATTTGTAATCTCAGTAGAAGGTCTGAAAATGGACCCAGAGAAGGTGAGAGCCATCATCGAATGGCCTACCCCAAGAAGCACAACGGAAGTAAGATCATTTCATGGTCTGGCCAGCTTTTACAGGAAGTTCATAAAGAACTTCAGCAGCATTTGTGCACCTCTCACAGAAACAATGAGGGGGGATAAAAAAGAGTTCAAGTGGACATTAGGGGCTGAAAGGAGCTTTAATGCATTAAAGAGAAAGGTCACAGAACAGCCTGTTTTAGCACTCCCCGACTTTGACAAGGTATTTCAGGTGGACTGTGATGCCAGTGGCAGTGCAATAGGGGTTGTACTGAGTCAAGGAGGCAGACCTGTTGCTTATTTCAGTGAGAAGCTAAATGATGCTCAAAAAAAATATTCAGTTTATGACCAGGAATTTTATGCTATAGTTCAGGCTCTGAAAAAGTGGAGACACTACTTATTGCCAAAGGAGTTTGTTCTATTTACTGACCATCAGGCTTTACAGTACATTAACAGTCAGACAAAACTGAATCAAAGGCACATGAAATGGGTGGAGTTCCTCCAAAGTTATACCTTTGTGTTGAAGCACAGAAGTGGGAAATCAAACAGAGTTGCAGATGCCTTGAGCAGGAGGCAGACTTTACTGATTAGATTGACAGTGGAAGTAGTGGGATTTGAAGAACTGAAGGGTTTGTACCCTGAAGATCCGGATTTTGTAGAAGCCTGGACGGCTTGCTCGATACCTGTTACTGTGGACAGGACAAAATGGTTGGATTTCTTAATCCAAGATGGAATGTTGTTCAAAGGAAGTAAATTATGCATTCCCAGAAGTTCCATGCGGGAAAACTTAATCAAAGAAAAGCACAGCGGAGGACTGGCTGGGCATTTTGGTCGGGATAAGACCATTGCCCTAGTGGAGGAAAATTACTATCGGCCACAACTTCAGCAAGATGTGCGGAAGTTTGTGCAAGGTTGCGAGAATATGCCAGATGGCAAAAGGTGTAAGGCAAAACACAGGATTATACCAGCCATTACCTATACCGAGAGGCCATGGGAGGACATAAGCATGGATTTTATTCTTGGATTACCGAGAACACAGAGGGGAAATGACTCTGTATTTGTGGTGGTTGACCGATTCTCCAAAATGGCACATTTTATTCCCTGCCAGAAGACAAGTGATGCAGTTCACATTGCGGGGTTATTCTTCAAGGAAGTGGTACGACTTCACGGTCTACCAAGAAGCATAGTTTCTGACAGAGATACAAAGTTTGTTGGGTATTTCTGGAGAACTCTGTGGAAGAAGTTGAAGACAGACCTGAAATTCAGTTCAGCATACCACCCACAGACTGATGGACAGACGGAGGTGGTGAATAGAAGCCTGGGTAATTTACTGAGATGCTTGATAGCGGATCAACCCAAGGGATGGGATTTGGTTTTACCGCAGGCAGAATTTGCGTATAACAGTTCAGTTAATAAGAGCACCAATAAATCTCCATTCCAGATAATATATGGGAACAACCCGAGAAATGTGTCTGAACTGAGAAAGTTGGACAAGAGAGAAAAGTGTAGTGCCGAGGCAGAAGAATTTGCAGAACATATGAAAAGTCTGCATGAAGAAGTAAGGAAACAAATTATAAAAATGAATACTCAATATAAGACAAGGGCAGACCAAAAGCGGCGGTTCAAGGAGTTCAAAGTAGGAGATGAGGTCATGGTGCATCTCAGGAAGGAGAGATTTCCTGCCAAGACTTATAATAAATTGAAGATGAAGAAGTTTGGGCCATGCAGAATACTGGGAAAGCGGGAGTCAAGAAATGCGTATGAAGTGGAATTGCCAAGTTGGCTTGATATTTCACCTATTTTTAATATTTCAGATTTAGTGGAATATCATGAGGGAGAAGGTACAGAGATGCCAAGTGCAGAATTATGGCAAATTCCAGCATCTACTCCAACCACAGATGAGGTCGAGGAAGTATTAGACACTCGTGAAGGCAGAAGCACCAGAAACAAACAGTATTCTGAATATTTGATAAAGTGGAAGGGTAGACCTGTTGAAGATGCAACTTGGTTATCAAAAGCGGAGGTTGACCGCCTGGGTCTTCCCCTAACAAAACAGAAGTGAGGATCACTTTTATTTTACCCCGGGTGTCTGATGCAGGAGCATCCAGTGACAATAGAGCAATCTTGCATCTTCCAAAATTTTTCCAGTTTTCTCTAAGTATTTTGCATCTTGGTTTATTACTTTCAGTTCGAAAGAAGTTTTGTTAAGCAATTTTCAGTTTGGGAAGGGTTTTGTTAAGCAAGGAAGTGGGGTCACGAAATCGCGACCTCCGAAGGCTGCATAGTGACTTGGTAAGTTTCGTCGCGATATCGCGACAGTAATGTGAAGCAAGGCAAAGGAGCGGAGTGCCGTCGCGATATCGCGACGTCGCGATATCGCGATAGTAATGTGAAGCAAGGCAAAGGAGGGGAGTGTCATAGTGATATCGCGACCTATCACGATATCGCGACCAGTTAAGGGCCGACACGTGGTTGGTCAACCAAAGGGCCGCAAGACTTAAAGAAAGGTAGAAGACAGGGCAAGACTAAAGGGGAAGTGCCGTCGCGATATCGTGACGGTCACGATATCGCGACCAGTTAAGGGCCGACACGTGGCCGGTCTTTCGACAGCTGCGAAAGTTGAAAGAAGATAGGGAACAAAACCAAAGGTGAATGAGCGAACGACCGGGCAAGGCCAAGCTGAACACGTGGCGGTTGTGAAGGGCACGTGGGTCGAATATGTTGCAACAAGGAGGAGGCATGGATAGATTTACACGCAGTCGGCCACGTGTATGCAAACTAAAATGAGGGTCACGTAAACTGTTAAGGGAGGTGTCGGCCGCGCATTTCCTTCTTGACATTTTTGGTTTAATAGCATTTATAGGTGATGGCTTTATGAAGGAAACAGCAGTACAGAGTACAGTCAGAACAAAGCGGCCAGTGCAGGGTATGGGAAGCCATTAATGCAAGCTTCTAGGTGGATCGGGCAGTTGCCCATTTATGGCAGAAAACCAAAATTTGAAAATCCAACCGGGGGAAAAATAGAATTTGAAATTGTTGTTGGGCGGGAGCATTAATTTTCGAGAGGATCGAGGCCTCGATAAAAACTCGAAAATTTGTAAAGGTTGGGGATGGTGAGTTCGGGATTGTAGAGGAGGAGGAGTTTGAAGCCTGGAAATGATATTGTAAAAACGTCTGTATTAAGCAATTTACAGCAAATTCTTGTGAAGTGTTGTTCGTGTGTTTCCCGGCTTGCCATCA